>CM053760.1:55136180-55183513 GCA_028658305.1 Pachyuromys duprasi
ACACAACAAGGACATTTGCTCAAGCATGTTCGTAGTAGCTTTATTTGTAATAGCCAGAAGCTGGAAACAACACAAATGTCCCTCAGTTGAGGAATGGATACAGAAATTGTGGTACATTTGGACAATGGAATATTACTCAGCAATTAATCATGAAATTTGCAGGCAAATGGTGGGAACTAGAAAAGATCATCCTGTGTGAGCTATCCCAGAAGCAGAAAGACACACATGGTATATACTCACTTATAAGTGGATATTAGACATATAATATAGGATAATCATACTAAAATCTGTACACCTAAAGAAGGTAAGCCAAAATGAGGTAAGATGCTCAGTCTTCACTCAGAAAGGCTAATGGGATAGACATAGGAAGAAGGTGAAAATAAGGAACAAGACAGGAGCCTACCAAAGAGGGCCTCTGAAAGACTCTACCCAGCAGGGTATTAAAGCAGATGCTGATACTCATAGCCAAACTTTGGGCAGAGTGCAGGGAATCATATGAAAGAAGGGGGAGATAGAAAGACCTGGAAGGGTCAGGAGCTCTCCACAAGGAGAACAGTACCAATAAATCTGGGCCTAGGGGTCTTTTCTAAGACTGATACTCCAATCAAGGACCATTCATGGAGATAACTTAGACCCTTGTACAGAGGTAGCCTGTGGCAGCTCAGTCTCCAAATCGGCTCATAAGGGGAACAGGGGCTGTCTCTAACACGAACTCAGTGGCTGGCTCTTTGATCACCTTCCCCTGATGGGGGAGCAGCCTGACCAGGCCACAGAGGAAGACTATGAAAGACAGCCCTGCTGAGACCTGATAGGTTAGGGTCAGATGGAAGCGGAGGAGGTCCTCCACTATCAGTGGACTGGGGAAAGGGCATGGGAGGAGATGAGGGAGGGAGAGAGGAAGGACAGGATGGGAGGGGGGTGAGGGTCGGGCTACAGCTGGGATAGAAAGTGAATAAATTGTAATAAATAAAAAATTATATTAAAAAAAGAAAAAAATTGTGAAGAACTTCCTAAGACTGCCGGAGGGCTTCTGAATCATGATTATAGTGGCAGGTAAGCTACTACATCTAGTTATCAAAACGAAGCACATTAAACACTTAAAATTGTATATGTATATGTAATGCATGCTTTGTAGTGGATTGAACTATGTTCTACCAAAAAGATATCTATACATTCTAACCTTAATACCTGAGAAACTACATCTGGAAAGAGGATCTTTACAGGGGTAATTAAGGATCTTGGGAGACTATTCTATACTTATGGTGACCCTAAATTCAATGACTGATATCATTCTACAAGGATATAGAAGATTTGAGGAAGAGGGGAGATCCAGAAGAAAAGCCATTTGAGGAAGAACCAAATGAAACCAAATGATATAGCTAAAAAGCAAGGAACATCAAGGATTGCCCAAGGTCAGCATTAACTGGGAGAAATCAGAAACTCTGAAAGGAACTACCCCTGTGACACCCTGACTTCAAACTTTCAGCCTCTGACTGTGAGACAATGAAATTCTGTTGCTTAACGCAAAATAAAACAAAACAAAAAAACAAAACAAACATAACATTTTTCAATGGTGAATCACAAATAGTCCATCAAACAAATGAAAAAAAAAAAAAAAGAAAGTTGCAGTAAAGGAATGGAGGCTATAAAAACACAATGATCTCGCTACAACTGACAATCCATACTCAGATAGATCATGAGAAAGCTATTAAAACCTGAAGATATGGCTGGAAACATGGCTCCAGAGTTAAAAGCACTTGATGCTATTGCAGAGGACCAAGATTTGGTTCTCTGAACCCACATGGCAGCTCACAACTATCTGTAGCAACAGTTCCAGTAGATCCAACTCTCTTCTGGACTCTGTAAGCAGTGCATACATGCAGACAAACACTCATACACATAAAATGAATCTTTTCTTTTAAAGCTTAAAAACAAAAGACTAACACTTGAAATTATCTTCCATCACATGCAGTCCCAAAAAGGAGAGTAATTCAGGCGACTAGAATTATCATCAAAAATCACTGATTTCAATAATAGGTAGAGTCAGAGGCAGAAAAACAGTAAGGACATAAAATTATTAGAAATTTTGAGCCAACTGGTTCCAATGATATTTATGGAACACTCTACCCGGCAAAACAAAATGGACATGGTTTCAAAGAACACATGAACATTCATCCTGAATTACAGCCATCTAGAATTAGAATTACACACACAAAAAATGTTCTACTTTTAATAGAAAACTAAACTAGAAACGAATGAAAATATAATGGAAGTCTGTAATGGTGGTGCACACCTTTAATCTAGAACCCAGGAGGCAAAGGCAGGGAAATCTCTGAGTTCAAAGTCAGCCTGGTCCACATTTCAAGTTCCAGGTCAGCAGGTCTTCATGCCAAGACCCTGTCTCAAAAGGAAAAAAAAAGGCTACATATTGGGAAAATAAACAACACAATTACCAATGATTTGTGGGTCAAAAGAAGAGTTGGCACTATTTTAACTAAGGAAAAATACAATATATGAAAATACTGAGATGTAGGTGAAGGAGGACTAAGGGAAAGTATAGCATTAAAATGTTTTTACTAGAAAAGGAAGTCTTAAAGCAATAAACTATAAATTCAATGCTAACAAGGAAAATGACATGGCCACCACAAACAGATGGAAATAACAAAGATAGCAGAAGTCAATGAACCTGAAAATAGAAAATGAAAACCTTACTTTTAAAGAGGTCAGTAACTTTGATAAATCCCTAGAAAGATAAAGCAAAAAAAGGAGAAAATAGGGATTGTAACAGTACCTCCTTATTCATAGGCTATACACCTCAAATAGCCTAGTGAATGCTTGAAACCTTCTGACTCTCTCTCTCAAGGTAACTTATAATTTAAGTTAGGCTTATTAAGATGTTAACAGTAACAAAATCTAAAAAATACACTGTAAAGCCACATTATCAACCTTTCAGTATGTAATTTCACAGGCCAGTTCCCCTAAAAACATCTACTTCCATCTTTCTTTTTTATACATATACTATACAATGCTGTATACTAGAAGCCACCATGCAGGGGAAGGAGGAGAGCAAAGGAGACAGAGAAATTGCAGAAAGAAAAGAGTAAGCAAGAGAAGAGAGAACTACTCCCATTTTTATATCTTCCTTTTTATCTTTTTGGTTCTGCCTTTCTGGACCAATACATGCCATGAGAGGTATCCATGGGCCTGTGAGCGTATGAAATAGTTTCAGGCTGTTAAAAACAATCTCCTATGCTTTACTTGTATATCCTGCTTTCCTGAAAACTCATGGCAACCACTGGCCTTTGTAGAATCTTCATAGCTTCCCCCCCACTGAGGAAGTAATATTTGAAATCATACATTGTATAGTTTTTAGGATTGACTTCTCTTACTTAGGAATATACAAAAAAAAACACATCAAATTCTCTTTTTAATTCTGTAATTCATTTTAATGTCAAGTAGTATTCCATTGTGTAGATGTATTAGAGCTATTGAAAAGTAACTCATTTTCTTTTAAGTTCTGGCAATCAATAAAAGTTGCTGCAAAAATACAGATACAGGAATGGGAGAGACGGCTCAGTGTTTGTTCCTGAAGAGTACCTGGGTTTCAGTCTCAGTACTCACATCGTGACTCACAACCATCCATTAACTCCAATTCCTGGAGTTCTGATGCCCTCTTCTGACCCCCAAGGACACCAGGCATGCCAGTGGTGCACAAACATGCAATTAGAACACTCATACATATAAAGTAAACCTTTAGAAATTTAAGATGCAGGGGCTGGAGATATGAGGCAGCTGTTAAAAGCACATAGTGCTCTTACAGAGGACCCCTGGGTTTGGCTCCCAGACCTACATTAGACAGCTCATCTGTAACTCCAGCTCCAAGGGACCTGATGCTTTTCTGTGGCCTCCAGGAGAATCTGCACTCATGTAGACAGACTCAAAAAACAAAAACAACACCTAACCTGGGTCCAGGGACCTGGGGAAGACAGCTCAGGGGCCCTTCAGCAAAGTGCTTGCCATTCAAACATATGGACCTGAATTTAGTCCCCGGAACCTGTGTAAAAATCCTGGCGATGGTGACACTCCTGATGCCAGAGAGGCAAAGTCAGGCAGGACCTTGAGGCTCACTGGCCAGCTAGCTTAGCCACAAGCTAAAGGTTGTGAGACCTTTCTGGAAAACAAAAGGGTGCATAGTGAAAAGAAGATTCTGGATGTGGACTTGGCCTCCATGTATGTACAGGTTTGCGCACACACACATCCAACATCGCCCCCCTCCAAAAAAAAAAAAAAAACCCAACCCCAACTTAGATAAATGTGTTTGGACATTAGAGGTATGTTCACTTGGGTATATACCTGTATGTAAAACTGCTAAATCATACAGTAACCAGAACATTGTGCATTCTTTGCAAGAATTATATGTGATTTTTGGTTATTGTACATTTTCATCAGCATTCCTGTTTGGGATTTTGGCCATTTATGTGTACTTTACATCAAAGCGGAGTTTCTCCTAACACCATATGACACTGAGCATCTTTTAAATGCTTATCTGCATCATGAGTGTGTTAGTTAGGGTTGCTATTGTTGCTATTGCTGCAAGAAAGCACCATGACCAAAAAGCAAGTTGGGGAGAAAAGGGTTTATTCAGCTTCCACTTCCAGATCACAATCCATCACTGGAGAAAGAGAGGACAGGATCTCAAGCAGGGCTGGAACATGGAGGCGGGAGCTGATGCAGAAGCCATGGAGAGGTGCTGCTTACTGACTTGCTCCCCATGGCTTGTTTTCTCATAGAATCCAGGAACACCAGTCCAGGGATGGAACCACCCACCATAGGCGGGGCCTTCCCACATCAAATCACTAATTGAGACAACGCCTTACAGCTGGATCTCACCGAGGCATTTCCTCAACTGAGGCCCCTTCCTCTCTGATGACTCTAGCTTGTGTCAAGTAGACAAACAAAACCAGCCAGTACAGGGAGGTATCTGGTAAAGGGCTGTGAATTTTCTTAAAGTGGTGGTTGTGTGTATGCTTTAATAAGATTCTTTTGTCGTGTCTTTTGCGATCCTCTCCCTTTCTTGACAGTTTTTGAACTGACAATAAGTGATCATTGTATTATCATGCACCTTGCTTCCTTTTTAAAAAGATTATTTACACAGTGTTCTGCCCTGCACGCCTGAAGAGGGCACCAGATCTCACTATAGATGGTTATGAACCCTGTGGTTGTTGGGAATTGAACTCAGGACCTTTAGAAGAACAGCCAGTGTTCTTCCGAACCATCTCTCCAGCCCAGCAAATTACTTCTTCTACTTTTTAAAACATTATTATTATAGAAATGCTGGTTTATTGCAGCGGCGCGGGAGGGAGAGGAAGAGAGAAAAAGTGCACGCAAAAAGGGGGGAAGAGGAGAGACAGGGAAAGAGGAGAACAGGAGAGATAGAGGGAGTGGGGAAAGGAGAAGGGAGAGAGAAGCAAGGGCAAAGGGCAACAAGTTGCTTCTTAATGACACCTGTAGCAACACTATATTTCGCTTGAGAAGTCACAATTACTATTTTTTGATGGCTACAAATTAACCACATTTCTTCCTGGACAGCCTGCGTGCCAGAGGAACGACAATTTGCCTGTCACCGCTGGGCCCACAAAGTCCTCAATCACCACTGTCGCTCACAGTGCTTTCCAATGGGCCAAGCCGCCCCCACCCTGCCATAGACCAGCTCTGATTTTCGGAACTAGCTAGAGAGCAAGTCAAAATGCCATTCTTTCCGCCGGCAGGCCTCCCGGATCCTTTCAGGGCAGCTCCAAGCGCAGCTAGGAGGCTGGCGCTGGCCGGCACACAACGCCCCGGGGCGTGAGCAGAGGCGGAGACAGGGGCGGACGCAGCCCAGCACCGCCCAAGCGGAGCTCGGTAGAGGCGGACAGGCGGCCCCCGGAGCGGCCTCGGGAGCGCGGGCGTCCGTGCCGCTCAGCCCCCGGGTGTCGAGGGGGCGCGCGGACCCTCGCAGGAGCGCGGTGGACGCGGCGGGAGGCCGCGGCGAGCCTGGGCGTCTCTCCGGCACCCGGCTGGGTGGCGTCCTCCTCGGGGTCCTGGAGCCGGCCAGGCCCGCCAGCCACGGCGAGGCGCTGCTCCTGACGCCCACCGCCCGTCCTTCCTCACCTGGGCTACGGGGCTACGTGGCCGCGGAAACGAAAGTGACTGAGGTAAGGGAGAGCCGAGGCCGGGGCCGCCGCTAGTTTCCTCGGCAGCAGGCTTCCCGGAAGGGGCGGGGGCCGCGCGATTCCAGCTCGTGGACCGGAGGGCGGAGCTCGTTTCCGGAAGCCGGGTGGTGGGCGGGACCGCAAGCGTACCCGGAAATCGAGAAGCGCGGGAGTTGCTGTCACCTAGAGGGAATTTGGATCCTTCTTGAGGTGGTTTTAGCGTAGGTCGCGACAGAAGGTGGATGTCTGTGCCGCGGCCACTTGGGCTACGGCGTGGTTATGCTGTGACTGTAGAACAGGTGTTTCTGTTACTGTTCTTTCGGTAGGGATGATGGGCTATTGAAACGTCAGTGCCCTGACAAGGTTACATTAATGTAACCTACAAACCCTTTGAAAGGATCAATTACTGTACTTGGGCTAGCAGAGGGTTGCAGAGCAATCGGTAGCTTTCATCACTATCTTTGAGGTGAGCTGACAAATGAGGAGACCTCAGCGAGAGACCAGTGTCAAGCATCCAAGGCTTCTCTGGGCCGCAGTGGCATTGCTGCAGACCCTCTCTGGATTATGAAAAAAGATAAGCCGCATCTGTCCTCACCTAAGCGTTGGACAGAGCTTCCCAAGGATGGATGGATGGTTCGGTCCAGGGTGACTCATTCCTTGTCTCTTGCAGAGCTTTTGAGTTCCTTGCTCTTTTATTCTGGATAAAGAGTAAAGCTGTTTTAATCAAGAAATTCCACAACCTTTATGTGTGTGTTTGTGTGGTGGAGGGAGGACTCGAAGGCAGAGTGAACTTTGAGATGTAATGACTTAGTCATGTAATTTTTGGCCACTGATAAGACGCTACTAAGGCCTGTTAGGAAGGTGAACTATCACAGCTCTACTGAATACAGAAAATATACTGGTCTTGTCTAAAATGAAATTTGGGATGTTTTGTTTATATTACTGACAACAGCAGCAATGATTATCAAGTTTAATTTCCATTTTTTCTCTTTCTTTGATATTTAGAACATCATATATAATGTTAAGCTTTCAGGATTGTATTAAGAAATATGCCCAAGGAAATAATTTACAAACAGGGCATGGCACTGCTACTTATTATTCTGGCCGATGTGTCTTACTATATAAACACGGATTTAATACTTACCTTTAAAGCATAGTTTTCCTAAGTTTTTAAAATTGAGTCTGTACCTTCCTCCCACGTCGTGTTTTTAAGTATAAAATATTTATTTAATCTGGATAAGTCTGTTTTATTCATTTTTTGTTTCTTTGTTTGTTTACAGTTTTTGAAACAGGTTCTCTTCATGTAGCCCTTACTATCTTGAAGCTAGCTATGTAGAAAACCAGGCTGGCCTTGAATTCCCAGAGATCTACCTGCCTCTGCCTCCCTGGTGCTGAGATTGAGGTGTGTATCACTATGCTTGGCAACAATTTGTTTTGCATCTGGGATTTTCAAAAGATAAATTGTTAGTTGCCTTTCTAGAAAAATAGCATGTATTGGAGAACTGAGAGTGGAAGTCTGAGAGAAGGGGTAAGGTTTGAATCTGTTCATTTCAGGTAAATCTTTCACCTCAACTTTTAACTAAAAGTTATTTATAAATTGAAAATAGTCCTGATAAAATAATTCACAGATCACAATGTGCTAATGTATTTGATCATCTTTTGTTAAATTTTATTCCAACTTTGTCTTTTATTAGTGGTTTAATTCCTTGTTCATTGCCCTTTTTGTGATCAAAGCACAAGCTGTTTTAATTAAGATGGCCTCTGATCATGTCACTTACCTGAGTAAAGTCAGAATTCTATTAGGGAAAAGGGGGGCATAGTAAGCAACTGACATTCTTTGTCCTCCTGCTCTTATTATATGTGATTGTCATTGGAAAGTTAGTTGGGTTTTTAAAGGAGTCCAACCACTAAAAGGGTACACCCCCCCCCACACACACACATTTTCTGAGACAGGGTCTCACTGTGTAGCCCTGACTGGTCTTCACTAAGTAAGCTTGAACTCAAACAATATTATATGTTTATATAATGTAGACTTCTTTTTACCAGAGTTAATTTTGAAATTTCTTAGAAATTCCTATTGATTTCAGTGGGAAAATTTCACTTCCCTGTAGTTCTGAATTAGTAATCATTTATTTATCTCAAAACATTAGCAAGTCCCATTGAAAAGGCTATGTCATTAATTGAAATTAGTTATGGCTTGCTATAACTAAGTTCAACATGCCTTAGTTAATTATTTAAAACATTGTTTGATTATCTGGCTTACTACTTTACATTTCGTGTTTTTGCAGTTCTTGGATCTACCTCAGTAAACTGCCCACATGGCTCTCTCAAAATATACTGCTGACAAACCAAATGGGGCTCATCAGAGAGCACTTGACTGGCATGTGAGGGGTGCTTGGTTCTGTCTCTAGCATTACCAGATAATAGTAGCTTAAACTGGAATTCAAGGGGGAATTAAAACACAAAAGAAATAATTGAAAATGCATCAAAAGAGGATTTGTACTAAGACCAAACTAAGAAAGAACAAGACTAGAAGAAGAACTGCCTTGGGTCTGGAGCCAAGTTCCCGAAGTATGGTGGAGGCCTTCCCTAGCTCCACACCACTGGAGGCTCTGGAGAGCCAGACCATGGCTGTGGGTTTCATGGTTCTTGGTTAGGTAGGAGAGATAACCAAGTAGAACTCATAGGGTTGAAATCATGCACTTGAATTGGCAGATTTCAGGACATGGTCGTAGTTTATTTGCTGTGAACATGTGTGTGTGTTAAACACTCTGTTTTTTTCTTTTTTTTCATGTGTATGAGTGTTTTGCCTATGTGTATGTATGAGTACCACATGTGTGCTTGGTAATGGTGGAGGCTGAGATCCCTGGGAAGTGGAGTTTCAGATAGTTGTGAACTGCCATGGGGGTGCTAGGTATCAAATGCAGGTTCTCCGCAAAAGCATTCGTAACCACTAAGTCACGTCTCCTCCACTACCCAAACTTCTGTTTCAGTGTTTGGGATTTTGTTTTTGTTTTCTTTTCTGAGACAGGGTCTCACTATGTAACCCTGGCTGGTCTGGAACTCACTAAGTAAGCTTGAACTCAAACAAAATCACCTGCCTCTATAACTGGGATTGAAGAGTGCACCACCCAGCCCCATAAAACATTTTCATCCTGCATCATTTTTGAAAACTGTCAGCTGTATTTCAGAGCATTAGTGAATTATAACAGCCCTTCTGTACATACAAAGTGTTACACACACCTTTCCTGCTGTGTGTGACATTACTAGGAACATCACTATGGGTCAGTGTCTCAGGTTTGATTCCTCAGAATAAACAGCTACTGGGTTAAGGTATGATTCTTTCAAAACATAACCTTGTTAGGAATATAATTTGTGTTTATTATAGGAAATGTAATAAAAAATGTAAAGAGCCAGGAATGGTGAACTACAGCTATAATCCAAATACTCCAGAAGCTAAGGCAAGAAGATCACAAATCTCAAGCCAGCCTAGGCACACACAAATCAATCCCTGACTTAACAAAAGTATAAAGAAGAAAGTAAACATTTGCCCTACAATGTAAATAAAATGCTGGTGAATAGTTTGGTGCCTTTCTCTATGTCTTTTCTCCCCCTGTATTGAATTGCCATATAATCTATTTTATACTTTATAATCTGTTTAACTATATCCTTTATTTTTTTAACAACTGAATAACTCTTGAAAAAATTTTTTGCACTTAACAATTGCTTACTCTGTGTTTGGTTCTGCTGGGTCCTGGGGACAGTGGCGAAACAGATTTTTTTTTGGATTTGTTTTGTTTTTTGCTTCTGTAAACTTCGTTAAAAACAATTTCAAATAACTGTTTGAGGAAAGTTCGGGATCTGTAAACATCTTATAACAGGAAGACTTAAATGGGTTTCCCCAGGAAATGAGAGTACTTGGACACCTGGCAGACCAGCAACCTCTAGTCTTCCTGACTAGAGGTTTTAAAGGAATGTGACTGGGAGAGAAGCACACTGTGAGACGGGGAAGATTAGGCAGGGCCTCATGCCTCAGAGCATCTATAGGAAATGAGGACTCAGGCCTGGAACATATATTAATGTTTATACCTTCTATCTTCATATTGTTCCAGTCTTCCTCTCAGTAGGGACTTACTGGGTTGTCGCAGTTCAATGTTTAAGCCCTAATTCAACCTGTAAGAAAGTAGCTCTCCCTGCAAGGGAGGAGCAGCCCTCCTAGGCCACAGATGAGGACTTTGCAGCCAGTCCTGAATATAGCTGATAAACCACGGTCAGATGAGAGGGGAGAAGGCCCTCCCCTATCAGTGGACTTGGAAAGGGGCAGGGAGTAGACGAGGGACGGAGGGTGGGATTGGGGGGGGGGAGTGAGGGAGTGGGATTCACCTGGGATACAGAGTTGATAATAAAAATAAAATAAAATAATTAAAAAAAAAGAAAGTAGTTGTCTGGGGCCCTGTTTCCTTGGGGATGGCAGAGCCCTCAGGGACACCTCAAGGGGAGATGGCCATTGTAGTTCTACCCCTTCTCGTTAGATATCATCTTAGAAGTCCTTTTTGTACAATTGGAAATGGCCCTGTGTACATAGGCCCAGTGGGGTCCTCAGAGCCCTGGTGTTTAAACATAAACAGGGATAACTGTAGTCAGAGCCAAGAAGCAGGCAAATGTATTTTCATGTGTTATTTTCTCATAAAATCTTCTGCAAGTCCCAAGATGGGCTGTTAATTCCTTTCACAGATGAGGAAATGGAAGTTTAAGTAAGTTCCTTAAAGTCACAAGGCAAGATGAATTAAGAGTTCATACTCTCAGGAGGAAGGACCTTACTCTGCACTGCCTGAATGGCTCTTACTAGCTTGCCTCCAGTGCCTTCCTCACTCCTCAGCCTTCACGCCTCCTCTCCTTGACCCTATCCCAGTGCTAGTCTTCTTGCTTGGCAATTCTTGAGACATGGAGAAGATCATTTGTCGGTCCATCTGATACCAGGTGTGCTGTTATGTTATGCTGGTGTCCTTCAGGGAGCCTCTGTACAGTGTAGGAGATTCACCTACCCAAGCATTCTGCTGCAGGCCACTAGACAAGATTACAGGCACCCGGTGCTTGTAGATATTGTCTATTCCTTGAATAACTCTAAGATAAAGTGTCTGCAACTTGTAGGTCTGTGAGTTCCTAATAACAGAAAATGTCTCACCTAAAATACCCAAAATCTTTAACACAGTGTTAAGAGGATTCTCAGATCCAGGCGTGATAATTAGTGGTACCTCTGTACTTCTTGATACTATTGAAGGTCATAGGTCTTCTCCAAGAGTGAAGCACTCTGAGGCTGTGTTTTCCACTGTGAACCGAAAGTTACCTTGGGGATGACAGAGCCCTTGGGAAGAGCCTTTACCTTTTTGGGAGATGACCATCATTGTTCCACCCCTTCTTATTAAACCCATTCCCTTGGGCATGGTCTTTGTACACTTCTTATGTCTCCTGGATTTTCTCTTTGGTCACCACTTCACCTTTTAGGTACTCGTTTAGAATGTATTGCAACCCATAATCTATTATTTCCTTGTATTTTATCTTCCTTACTTTGGAGTTTTCTGTCTTCTTTTCGCAGCATTCAGAGTAGGAATAAGCTTCCCTTATGTTGAATGGGCAGTGTTTGTAGTAAGTAACCTTGTGGGCGGTGGCTGGGAAGATGTTGAACTCAGTGAAGCTGCGCATTTATCCTGGCACTGCTGCTCCATGCCAACCCAGCAGAGCACTCTGCTTCAAGTCCTCATCCTGAGAAACAGCCAATGCCACTCAGCAGAGATGGGCAGATGTCTTGAGACCTCATTCTTTTTCACATCTTTCTACTTAGTGTTATTCTTTCCAGTCCCCAATTTTGCTCATAATTACTTGCAACATATTTATTTCCTAATGTTATTAGTAGACTAATTACCTGAGGCTCTCACCAGTTTTTGGTCTGGCTGTCTATTGTATACTGTTATATACACTGAGTATTATATACACAAAGTCTAGCTCATAGGGAAATTTTAAATTTTTGTTGTTTATACTTTGGGGAAGGGAGCTTATGTTAAGATAACCTAGGGAGAAGACAGATTCTGTCTGATGTGCCTTTAAGTTCTTTATTGACTTTAACCTGATAATCTGAATATGTCATCAGACTATGACCTCGTTCTAAATAAACATTTTTAATTCTGGGACTCCTGCCTAAAGAGACAGCCAGGATCTGCTAAAGGCAAAGCCCAAACTTATTGGGAGATGGCTCAAGGTTATGAATTCACAGAGAATCTTTTTTAACACCCATTCTAGACATATGTATTTATTTGCTAGTGACTGCTTTTTATTTTTTCCAGTCCATCTTTCCACTGAGAAGTAGTATGCTGAGGAGGTACAGTGATGAGGAAGACCTCATTCCAACCTTCTTATACTACATACCACCTCCACTCCTAACTTATGGCCACACTGGTAAAGTTGCCGCCATGTGAGTCATTACCCCTTGTGTGCTTTTTGTCCCTAGATCTTTTCCTTTCCACTGTACTGAACTATGAATTTCAGTGGATGCTTAAATTATGTTATCTAACATGCATAGATTTGTGACAAAATGTTTTAAATTTTTTCTAGTGTTCCATGATGCCAAAAAAAAAAAAAACCCAAAACAAAAAACACCCATTGGAATAAAAATCATTGTCTTCTGAAGAGTTCACGTTATTGGTTATACCTATCCTCAGTAAAAACAATGACACCCCACATATGTGGTACCTTTGTGGGGGTGGTTTTCTGAGACAGAAGTCACTATATTGTTCAAGCTGGTCTAGAACTCACTGTGGAATACAAGCTAGCCTCAGACCTTTAATTTTTCTGACTCAGCTTCCCGGGTAATGGGATTCCAGGCATGTGTCACTATGCCTGACAACATATTTTTTGTTTTGTTTTGTTTTAATTATGATCTTTTTGCCCTGAGATATCCTCTCTGTTTTCTTTATAGGACACAGCAGTAAGCAAGAATCAAAAGTGTTGTGTTGGATTCTGAGCATTCAAAATGCAAACAGATATGTCCTTGGACAACATTAAAATGGCATCCAGTGACCTACTGGAGAAGAAAGATCTAGACAGCGGAGGCTTTGGGAAGGTGTCCTTGTGTCTCCACAGAAGCCATGGATTTGTTATCCTGAAAAGAGTGTACACAGGGCCCAACTGTGCTGAGTGAGTTGGGAGCAGAGATGCATTGGCCTTATGCTAGCTACCCTCAGGAAGTAGCTCTCTCCATCTGTGTGGCTAAGCACGTGGAGTGTTAAATGAGGCTGACCTGCTGGGAGACACTGGCTATGTGAGGGGTGGCATAAGTCTTACTGGATTGTTATTTTGGGTGAGGACTTTGGAGTTAATGAAAAGATAATGCTTGAGAAATATATGGGAAAGACATTAAAGACAGAAACCTGGGTAATAAGGGAGACAGTGAGAAGAAAACAGAGCCATGGGTGAAAACACCTAAACCTGAAATTAAAAAAAAAAAAAAAAGGCTATTACCACCATGAAAAAAGCCCAGCAACCCTGTAAAAGGCACTCAGTGAGTGCTATCTCTCCTCCTCAGACTAGTTTTGAGAAGCATGCTTTTTTTTTTTAATTATGTTTTCCAGGCTAGGTCAATGCTGTCCTTTTTAGTAATTGATTTGCATGCGGTGAGTGCTCAATGGCCAGTTTCTAAGACAGGGCTGGAGGGAGGAGTACAAAGATGAGGCGGAACCTCTCTGCCTTCTAGGACCTGTCTGCCTAGAGGAGACAAATGTTTGCAACATGACACACTGCTGGAACACTGGAGCTTCTTAGGCACCTAGGTAGAAGGGTTCACCCCGCCCTGCTCAGCCTAACACGACCTTTCCTGCCCACAGGTACAATGAGGCTCTCTTGGAGGAGGGGAAGATGATGCACAGACTGAGACACAGTCGAGTAGTGAAGCTTCTGGGCGTCATCATGGAGGAAGGGAACTACTCACTGGTGATGGAGTACATGGAAAAGGGCAACCTGATGCACGTGCTAAAGGCTGAGGTAGGTGGTGCCTTAAGGCAGTCTGTGCTACGGTGTCAAGTGATAGCTGCTCTTGGCGCTTTGTTTGTAGCTTTCTGGCTGGGAATTTTGTTCCATGGTTGAGACTTCCTTTCTTCCCTCCATCTTTCCTTCCTTTCTTTCTTTTGTCCTTTCTTTATCTTTATTCTTTCATTCGTTTGTTTGTTTGGGGGGGTGTTATTATTGCTTCGAGACAGGGACTCTCTGTTACATAGCTCTGGCTTTTCTGGAATGTGATATATAGGCCAGGCTAGTTCTTCAGGAGCCCATAGCTAATGTAATACAGTCAGTGCAAGAAGCAGAAGAGCAAGTGAGCATATGATGTGATGGTGTTTGATAGGCATACAGTTCCTGCTGAGGAACATAGGCAAGGTGCCCACCCCAACCTGAGCTAGGTGGGAAAGGCTTCCCGCAGAAGGACGTGTTGAAGCAGATAACTAGGGAGTAAGTGTTCCAGGCACAGAGAATGACATGCGGGAAGGAGTTAGAGGATGCCAGTCTTGTAGAACTGCCGGTCACCAACTTTGGCCAGAGCACAGACTGCATGTAAGGGGCTGAAGCATTTGGCTGCCTTTGTGGCAAATATTCCCCCTCCCTCCAGCTCCCCACACCTCACATCTGCCAAATAAGCAGATCACTCAGAAATACGAACACCCATGGGAAGGATAAAAGATGATCCACATGACATTGTAGTTTGACTAGATGGTTCCCCCCAAACAGGTAAGATCAGCCATGTGACAGAATTAGGCATTTTGATCCAGATGTAAGTCATCTGCTATGGAAGGCATTCTGTGGGGTCAGCCAATAATAAGCTTCACAGGGCACAAGAAAAGTCAAGGACCCAAGAGAAGCAGGAAGAGGTTGGGTAGAAGACAGTCATACCTGCTAACAAAGCTTTCCTGAAAGTATACCGATGAAGGCAGGAATAAATCTCTGCTGTTTTTAATTAATCAAGTAATCTTTGCAAACAAGGTCGATGGCAATGCTTCTCTCAAACTTTTAGGCAGAAATAATCCTTCTGCCTCAGCCTTCTTGGTGTCTGGGACTACAGGTGTATGTCCCTTCTGCTGACTTTTATGTTGTGGAGGTCAAGTGCGTTGATGCTCTGATTCAATGGCAGCGGGATTGTGGATGAACACAGTGCAAACACTGGTTTGGGAATCTAAGTTCTGTCCCCTGGACCTTTTCCTGTGAACCAGTAACAGACACACACAGGGTTTAGGAATCACTCTGTCTGTGAACTGGTGTTAGTATTAAAAAAAAGCTGAAATTTGCCAGATGGTGGGGATGCACGTCTTCAATCCCAGCACTCAGGAGGTAGAGCTGGCAGATCTCTGTGAGTTCAAGGCCAGTATGGTCTACAGATCCAGTTCTAGGACAGCCAAGGCTACACAATGAAACCTTGTCTTGAAAAAAAAAAAAAAAAAGAAAGACTGAAATTTTAACACTTAAAGAGAAACATGCATTTTTAAAAATAATGACATTGATGTTGATACAGAGTATAATTTTCATAGTGATATAAGATTCTACAAAGATCTGAAGTGTCTGCTGCCAGGTCATCACATAATACTAATGGATCCCAGCATGGCTTAATAAGAATAACATTAAATAATAGTATCATATCACATAAGTACCCAGTGGAAATATTTGTGGTTTCCGATGTTCATTCAAATATTTCAGACATTATTTTAGGCATACAGAGGCAATCTTTATAGTAGTGGTCTAAATAGAAGTTATATTATTAATTATTACTAATAATAGTAGTAATAATTGTTTACAAGGAGTTTGATTTCAAGATTTTATAAACATGAGTTTCTATTACATAATGCACTAGAGGATATCATAGAGTGAATGAAATATCAAGTAGTCCCAGGATAGTCTTTTATAAATAATTTATTTTTAAAAATTAAAATATAATTACATTATTTCCTTCTTCCCTTCTCTCCCTTCAATACCTCCCATGTGCTCCCTCAACCCTACTCAATTACTTATGCTCAAATTCATAGCTTCTTTTTTTTTTATAATATTTTGTTTTTCTGTCTTGTTTTGTTTTCAAGACAGGGTTTCTCTGAATGTAGTCTTAGTTGTCCTGGAACTCGCTTTGTAGACCAGGCTAGCCTCAAACTCACAGAGATCCGCCTGTCTTTGCCTCCCAAGTGCTGGGATTAAAGCCATGTGCTACCGTGCCCAACTTCTCACAGTGTTTTAATATGTGTACAGATGGGCACAGAATTTTTTTAGTTTTTTCCACTGAACATAATACAGCATTAGTATATTGCACCCTGTAGGCCCTGGAGAAGAATCTTTCCTGGAAGGGGCTTGTTTCCCGGGGACAGCAGTGCCGCACACCGCCTGGTGGGAGGAGCCTGCTGACACTAACCTTGAGCTCGCCTCCCATACTCGTGGCTGGAGTAGGCTACTTCTCCATTTCACAGACTTAATGTGTTGTTTCAGGTCAGTCTCCCACTCTCTGTAAAAGGAAGGATAATTGCGGAGACCATCGAAGGAATGTGTTACTTACATGACAGAGGCGTGATACATAAGGACCTAAAGCCTGAAAATATCCTCGTTGACCATGATTTTCACATCAAGGTAACCCACAATCTGTATACTTTGAGGAGGCTGAGTAATCATAGGTTGAATTTTCCACTGGAAATCCATTCCTGTAGGCGATCATGATAAAGGAGGACCTAGCCTAGCACTGAGCAGGACAGTGCTACTTACAAGGCTGCTGTGGTGTGGAAGAGAAAGGTGCGGGCTTGATTGGCTCTGGAGATAATTGTAAGGATACGTAGGTGAAAAAAAAAAAAATCTCATCCCTGGTTCCTGGGTTTAATTTCCTCTGATTAGACTTGGAAATGGAAACACTCAAGTTTGCTGTCTTCACTCTGGAGTGGGCTGTCCTGCTCATCATTTTTTCCAGGAAATCTTGTGACTGAGCCTTATCCAGGCTGGAAATAAAGGAAGTATGGAAGTGTGTGGAGAATACAGAGTCCCAGCAGCAATAAATCAGCCGTTGTGATCTCAGAATCCTCTGCTCTGTGGAGCTAGGGGCTCTGGTCTCACACATCTGAGGTCCTCGGCTCAGTTCTGCCACCCCAAGACAAAGTCCTCTGCTTTGACATTTTTGTTTGTTTCTCTTTTCATTTTAAAAATAAGTTTCCTTTTGAAATTTTTTTTCATTATAGCAAAGGTAGTAAGGAAAAGAACACCATCGATAGCCTATTCAGGGAAGCAACAGCCCATAAAGTTAGTGTTGGCAGCTAGAATCCAAGCTGGAAACCTGAAAGGGACTTGATAGCTCAGGGGCAGTCTTGGATTTCATCCCCAGAACCACAGCAACAAGAAACAAAAAGAACCCAGGGAAGAACCAGGACCTACCTTCAAGATCCCCACCAGGCACCGTTCGTGTCTTAGACGGCTATTAAACCCAAGGTCCTTTATGACAGCCACTCTCTCAGCCAACAGCTTACCCTTCATGTTCTGGGTTAACACCTGAGAACTTGAGCTCATGCTCTACCCAGCTCTTCCCCAGATGCTCCTTAAGAGACAGAAGGGGCCACCTCCTTGGATTCCTCCGTAACTGTCCTCTGCCACCTTGCCCTGCCACTCTTTTCTTTGCTCTGTGCCTGACTTTGTTGTCTTTCTGTGCCTTTATGTGTGTTTCTATTTCCTTCTCGCATCCTGTTTTCTCTTAGGTTCAGACTGCCAACTCAAAACAAGTAGCAGCAACGGTCTCGCCCTCAGGGTGGCTTTGGGATGCTTGGAAACACAGCCATGGTCCTCTGGATACTATTGGGCAAATAGAAGGTGTGGTAATCAGTCTCCATCTTCCCCAGAAAAAAAATATGCAGAGTAAATGAGAAATTAGCACAAGCACAGTTTTGGTGTCTTGTCCCCAGTCTTTTTTTATGCTTAAGAATTGAGATGCCAAGGCCCCAGCAAGGTGGCTCAGCTAGTAAAGGTACTTGCTGCCAAGCCTAAAGACCTGAGTGCATTCCCAGCACCTACTTGGTGAATGATGAGAAAGGGCTTCTGAAAGTTGTCTTCTGATGTCCGCACACATGTATCTTGGCATATGTGGTCCCTCCATAAATAAACAAGTGTTTAAAAAGAAACTTCGAAAAAATTAAGATGCCAGAATTTTATATGAACGTTCCAAGATTCTTTGAGAATCTATTGAGAGGTAACTCTTCTAGATAGGCCCAGTGCAACCATTAGAGAATTGACTGTGCCACACATGTACTGGATAAGCCCCAAGTTTAGTTTCATGAAAATCCAGCTTGATTTAATTGTATCTTCCATGCAGTAAATTTTGGTGGCCCCTCCTCTTTTACAGATAGCTGATCTTGGTGTAGCTTCCTTTAAGACGTGGAGCAAACTAACTAAAGAGGAACTCAAGCAGAGGGAAGTGAACAGCTCCTCTAAGAAGAATGGAGGCACCCTGTACTACATGGCACCTGAGCACCTGACTGACATCAATGCAAAGCCCACAGAGAAGTCAGATGTGTACAGTTTTGGCATTGTACTGTGGGCAATATTTGCAAATAAGGAGCCCTATGAGAGTAAGATATTTGTAGTCATGGTATTTTGATAGTAATCAAAACGAGGGTTGGTGAGATGGCTCAGTGAGTAAAGGCACCACCAACCCTGACAACTTGAGTTCAGTCCAAACTCCAGGACAGAAGGAGAGAACTGACTTCCAAAAGTTGCCATCTCACTTCTCTACATGGACTATGGCTCGCAGATGCATCATTTCTCTCTCCCCCCTCTCCCTCTTTCCCTCCTCTCTCCCCCTCATACACACACACTAAAATTTTTACATGTAATAATTCTGTTCAAAATCTATACTTGTTCATTTCATTGCTTTCTGTAGTGTCATAAAGGCTGGTCCCAGATGTAATATATTCACTGGTATTTTTTTAGCAGATATAACAGACATACACACACACACCGGAATACATAAGGTACTTCAGAAGACTTCTACTGAGTTAGTCATCCCAATTTAGGATGAACTGGATATAATCCTTTATAATTTAGCTTAGCTTGGAAGTTGCTGTAAAACGCCAAGATTCTTCTTGGAACAGGGATGGCCTTTCATATTATCAGGTATACACCCCACACTTTGATTCTATTTGTGAATGAGCCTTTTTCATTACATACTGTGGGCAGTTCAGTCAGTTGGGAATATGAAAATGAGTAAGTCATTGTGTAGGGGAACAGTCATGCTTAGGTTTGGTTAAGTGTGGAAAGGAATGTCTGCTTTCTGTGAATTCTTCCTCATTATCAAAACTAGTAGATCAGGGATCATCACCTCTTTGCTGATGCCTCTTAAATCTCAGTCTTGGACCATGGCCAAGATACCTGCCAAGATAACAACCCAACACAGGAACCTTCAAAGTAGCATCCCCAAACAAAGTTCCCAAGTTTGTCAGCATTCTCCCATAGCTCCCTGGTTGCTTAGCACCTGTACTTAGTGTCACAATAAGCAACTTTACCACCCCCTGAGACTCAGCCTTGTCCTTATCTTCCACATCCAATAAACCCCCAAAATTGAATTCAGCAACTGGGGTTCAAGCTCAGTGTTACTGCGATTGTCTACCATGCACAGGGCCCTGGGTTCAAGCCCACTACTGCCTGAAAAACTACATCCTTTTCTTTCTACAAGGCATGTACCCCATACATGATGACTAATCAACACCTCCATGTCCCCACTGGCCTTCTTACTTTAGACCTTATTTCTGCTGTAGGATCTTCAAGTCTTCCAAAATTGTAAAGCAGCTAAGACAATTGTCTTAAAAGGCAGACAGGATGGGCCGAAGAGACGATTCAGTGGTAAAGAGTACTAGCTACTCTTGATTTCTGGCAACCACATGGCTGCTCACAACTGTCTATAGTTCAGTCCCACAGCATCTGAAACCCTCTTCTTGCCCCATGGCATTGCATACATGTGGTGCACAAACATGGTACAGGCAAAACACCCATACACATAAAATAAAAATCAAATAAAAATTTTGAAAGCAGGTAGGACCATCTTGCCTATTTAAAATCCTTCAAAGACTCTCATAGCCTTCAGGTTCCTCAGTGTAAAGTAGGAGATGCTTTATGACTCCACTTTGGCTTCTCTCTAGTCCCTCTCTGGTCTCTCCCTCGTGTCAGTATTTCCATGTGGGCACAGGTCCCTGGCATACATCATGATTTCTGTCATACCCATCCTATCAGTTTCCTGCTTCCCTAGCTTGAAGTCTCCCTCAGGAGTTTTCCTTCTTGATTCTTTACCTAGATAATTCTTTGTTTTCTGGACTCACCAAAATCTTAGACCTTGTGTTTTCATCTTGATTGTTTCACTAGAACCCCTCATTCTTGCTTCTAGAATATCATTTATCAGTGTGTATTTTAAGTCAGTCTCATTAAACTGAGCTTCTTAAAGACCAGGCCATTCTGTATTTGCCTCTGTATTGAACTCTGGAGAATTCCCTGGCTTTACCCATGCATACTGTTTGCTCTGTGAAAAAGTAGTATTGTTTTGAATTTTGTCTCTCATCTGCAAAAAATCAAAACATCATTCTATCATCTCTACAGTACACTATGTCAGCTCTTTGTCACAAGGCTGTTGCTCTATGGAGTGAGACAGCCGTGGGAAAAGCATACCATAGGTAGAGAAAAAAAGTAGCAGTATTGTCCAGGTTCCTGTCATCCTCCTGCTTGAGAGCCCCAGCTGAAGCTCGTCCTTCTTTGCAGATGTCATCTGTGCTGAACAGTTCTTCATCTGCATAAAGTCTGGGAACAGGCCAGACGTGGAGGACATCATTGAATTCTGTCCACGGGAGATCATCAGCCTCATGGAGCGGTGTTGGCAGGCGACCCCAGAAGACCGGCCAACATTTCCTGGTAGGAGCGGGTTATGTACCCCACATGGCGACACTCTCCAGTAAGGTGACACTGGTGGTTATTTTTCCTGTCGCTGTGACAACATACAGGACAGAAGCAACTCAAGGGAAGGGTTTCTTTTGGCTTAGTTCAAGGGTACAGTCTACCATGGCAGGAAGTCATGGCAGCAGGAGTATGAGGCAGTTGGCCACACTGCACAGAGAGTCAGGAAGGAGACAGACGTAGATGCTGGCGCTCATTTGCTTTCTCCTTGTGTTCAGTACAAGGTCCCAGCCCATGCGATAACACTGCCCACATTCAGGAAGGGCCTTCCCAGCTTAACAACCTCACGAGCACATCTAGAACTACATTTTCCAGGCCTGGAAGTGAGACCCTAAATCCAGTCAAGCTGGTAATAATCAGCCATCACAGACTGGAACAGGCTTTGAGTACCCACTTCACATGTGGCTTCAAGTGACTTGACAGATGTCAAGCATCTTGTCAATGAAGAGGTACCACCCTTCTCCAAAGCATGGGCTCCTTCATTTCCTTCTTTAGTTTGGGGATTGGTATTTTTATTGTTTTGAAATACATGTAACACTTCCCATTTTAGTTCTTGTCAGTATACAGTCCAGGAGTGTGAAGTCCATTTCTAGTGTTTAGCAAGTTACCACCGTCCATCTCCTGGATCCAGAGCACAACTCTGTTCTCATGAAGCATTAGCTCCTCTTCCCCCTTTTCCCTTTTTAGCCTTAGTGTCACTATTCTACCGAGTTTGACTGTCCTTGGTGTTTCGTGGAAGCAGAAATTGCACAATACTTCTGTCTCATATGTCCTATTTTACTGAGTATGTCTTTAAGGTTCATCTGTGTTTTAAAATGTGTCAGAATTCCCTTTTTTATTGTAGACTAATATTCCATTCTGTAGATAGATGGTTTTTGTTTGTGTATGCATCTGTTGATGAACACTTGGCCTAACCGTTTCTAGCTTCTTTCACTTACGTGCCTGCCCTTGGTTAGCATCTTATTGGTATCCTGAGAAATGTATTCTGCCATTTTGGTTGGCCCCGTAATTGAGGAAAATGAAGGAGATATGAATGTTTGGCTTTCTTTTGTATCTGTCCCATCCTCTAGGTTACCTAGGAGTGTGGGAAGGAGGACAAAGAAGAACAGAGATACAATAGGAGGCTGTTGGGAATATACAAAGCATCATGCTGTTGTATTTCTGTGAGAAAACAGAACTGGAGTTCCACCTATTACTACTGTGTGGACCAGGCTGGCCTCAGATTTACAAAGATCCCCTGCCTTCTGGTCGCTGGGATTAAAGATGTGCACCATCAGGCCTGCCTAGAGCCCCACCTCTAACAGGTCCCACGGCTCTTGACAGTGCTGCAGGCTGAGGACCATACCGTACATTGGAGGTCACTCAGCGTTCAAACTGTAGCATTTTTCTGTAGGGTCTTAAACCTGATTTAGAATTCTAGTTTGATTCATCTGTAGTGTTTTTCTCTGCATGGTTTTCATGGACATTCTAGGCATTATATTATCTATATGTCATTTTATCACATGGTTTATTTTTCCAGTTTGCCATTTTAGCGCCCTGAGTGAAGTATGGAAACCTTTCCTTTCTCAGGTATTTCTCCTGTACACATGTAGGGTGCATCAGACCATGTTGCCTTTTTGCTTCAGTATTCACAGTTAAAGAACCTCAAAAGGAAAGCCTTTTGCTTTTCTTTACCCATTGTTTTGACTGCCTTGTGTCACTTTTCTGATAGTACACATATTTATACTTATGACAGTATATAGGCTATCATGAAATTCCACACTTAAGGGCTTAGTCTCATATGACTATCACCAACGTTGCACACGTGGGATACCCAGACATTTTGCTAGTGGAGAAAAGGAGTATCTCATTTCTGCCTGGTGGGTACCAGGTTACTCCTGTGACCTACTGATGATGTTGCATTGGAAGAGCTCGTCACCCAGCTTGAGACAGGAGATTTCTATCTTTCTCTTTGATGATCTCTTGTATCCTCCTGGCAGGGATTGGCAAGCCTCTCAACAGGTTGGAAGTTGACTTAGTTACATTTCTATTGATGTAATAAGATACCAGGACCAAGGCAACTTATAGAAGAAAGAGTTTATTGGGCTTACAGTTGCAGAGGGCTAGGACTACCATGACAAGGAGCATGAAGACAGGCAGGCAGGCATGGTGCTGGAGCACTAAGAGTGCTCACATCTTGAGACAGAGAGAGTAACTGAGAATGTCTTGGGCTTTTGAAACCCCAGAAGCCTACCGCCAGTAACACACCTCCTCCAACAAAATCCCGTTTCCTAATCCTTCTCAAACAGTTCCAGCAGCTGAGGACCAGGCATTCAAATATATGAACCATTGGGGTCCATTCTCATTCACTCTACCACAGAGGCCTAGGTTGTCCATTGAATTTGTGAGAATAGGGTGAAATCTTGGTTCTGTGTGGAGTTAGCTGGTTAGTAGATTGATCACTGACCAAAGGTTTTATGTGCTATCAGGCTGTTTCATACTTAGTCTTCTGGCTAGAGAGAGCAGATTTTTGTCTCTGTTTTGTTACTGCTATTGTCTGTGCCTGGTGATCCTTCTGTATTGCTAGCTTTTCAGCTTTAATTGTGGGGTATATGAGGCCAAGAGAAAACACAGTGAACTTAGTGCTGTGTGTTTTCACAGACTATGAAGTCCAAGTCACTTTGTCTACCTTTCTTTCATCCAGAGTATCCATGTTTGTTTTATATATAATATCTAGGATGTTTTGTTTAGAAGGAAGAATAAGGAAACAATCTGGTAGTCCATCTTCCTAGAGCTGAAGATTCCCTGTTCTGTTTTGTTTTGTGAAAATGGGCCTCACTCTGTAAGTGTAGGTTGGCTTGGAACTTATCCTTGAACGTATGTCTCACCCTTGCAAGTTCTGGGATTACACGTGTAATCCACCATGTCCACACCACCCCCACCTCCATTCTAGTAGCTCTAGCTTTTTAGTGTCAGAGAGTTGGAAACTTGAAGTTAGAAACTCAATCACTTGGAGATGAACTCACATCATCAGGACTCCGTGCTGTGGCAGAGCGGGCGCACTGTCCTGCTGGGGCTGGGACTGCGAGTGTCCCCCTTGTGCTTCCTACCTGGCCCTGAGCTCCTGTCTCTTCATCACAGTCAGCGAGTAGGCGTTTCAAACTTTATTTCCTTGTTTTGTCTACACACTGTGAAAAGTGACTTAGAAATAATAGGTTATTAATATTTGACTTTTTAATTTAAGAAATTCAGAGGACTGGAAAGAGGGCCCTGTTGGTAATGTCTTACAAGCAGGAGGACCTGAGTTTGATCCCCACATAAAAAATCCAGTTGTGATGATAAATACCTTTCATTCCAGTGCCAGGAAGGGGGAAACAGGCAGATGCTGAGGCTCAGTGGCCACCCAGACTAGCCTGAGGCCGGCAAGAGACCCTGTCTGTAAAAGCAGGGGAATGGCAGCTGAGGAATGGCGAATGTTGTCTTTGGGCCTACGCACACACTTATAGGAGCAAGCATGCGCGCGTATGTGCACATGATAAGAAACTTAAAGGACTGTTTTATGTTGTTTGTTTTTTATACAGACATTGAAAAAGAATTTAAACCTTTTTACTCAAGCCAACTGGAAGAATATGTAGAAAAGGATGTGGCAAGTTTAAAGGTGAGTGATAGAGCAAGTGCCCAAAACATCAGCATACCAAAGTTCGTTATTGAGCATGGAAGCAAAAGCAGTGTAATATGTTACTGAGATTTGAAGTAAGGAGCTTGGGGAACACAGAAAACAAAATTAGTAATTATATGAAGTGTCATGTTGGCAGTTGGGCCCATTTCTCCATTGAGTTGCATGAAGTGAGAGGGAAATATATGTATCAATACAAAAAAGAAGAAAAAAGACACCAACACCACTGGAAGAGACTGGGATGCATTACAAGTGGGTCAGTCATTTTGAGGAATTTATAGAATACTTCCTGGGGATATGGCTCAGTGACAGATCATGCATGAGGCTTTGAGTTCTGTTGTCAGCCCCACAAAATAAGCAAATTAACTACACATACAAAAAACTTGCAAAAAAACAAGAACAAAACCAAGGCCCGAATAGAAAGAGAACAGAAACATATCTGTTGAGACATGCACAGGAATAAAAAATTAAAAATGCTAATCCACAAGTTATGCTGAGAGAGGAGCCATAGAGAAGCCAGCAGAGACCACGGGGGACAGCCGTTTGAGAGCCACAGGCATGCGGTCAAGACAATCTGGGTTCTCCAGGTGCTCTGTGTTAAGTTCTGAGTGACCACAGCATCTAAGACTGAAGTGGGAGTTTGGTGTCTGAGGGGTATATCAAAGCTTAGTCCAGCCAACCAGCTAAGAGGAACAGAGACCTGCAGACCTGAGGCCTGTATGCGCGCGCTCTCTCTCACTACCACTGTGCTGCCATAACTGCCGTACACACCCACGGATGTGAAAAGTGAACTGCAATAAATAGACCAGGCAAGCAAACTGCTCTACATCGTGTGAATTTTCAAGACTTACTTAAATACATTGTCTATTAAAAGTAACGATAAAAATCAAAATCAGGAATGGTGGCCCAGACCTTTAATCCCAGCACTCAGGGAGGCAGAGGCAGGAAGATCTTTGTGAGTTCCAGGCTACTCTTGTCTACAAAGTGAGTCTAGGACAGCCAAGGCTAAACAGAGAAACCCTATCTCAAAAAACAAAACAAGCAAACACAGAAAAATGACCAAAAAAAAAAAAAAAAGATACAAAGAAGACCTATAAAGAGAAAACCACTTTTACAAAATGTTAAAAATGAGTGAAAATGTGTGCATGGTAAAACACACCTTTAATCCCAGCACTCAGGAAACAGAGGCAGGTGAATTTCTGTAAGTTCAAGGCCAGCCTGATCTATATAAGTGAGTTCCAAAACAACCTAGGGCCACATAGTGAGACCCTGACTCAAACATAATGAACTTAAAGCTACATTTCATGATAATTAAAAGCAGCATTTAAAATGCAACAAGGTATGGACATACTAATATGCAATGGCATCCCTTCCCAAATAATGAATGCATTTATTCAGCACATGATTTTGAACCACTCATTGATTTTAGCATTCTGTTAAGAACAAAATACAAATGTTAAGCAGGAAAAAATATCTTAAAGGAAATTTATAAAAATGTTAATCTTAGTAAATAAATATATAAATAAAATTCAATTTTAAAAATTATTAAACTTATACCCTTTGGTAGGCTTTTGAAAAATATAATTTCGTACATTTTAATATTTTTAATTTTAATTTTTTATATTAATTACAGTTTATTAATTTTGTATCCCAGCTATAGCCCCCTCCCTCGTTTCCTCCCAAACATACTGTCCCTCCCTCTTTTCCTCCCATGCCCCTCTCAAAAGTCCACTGATAGGGATGGTCCTCCTCCCCTTCCATCTGACCCTAGCCTATCAGGTCTCATCAGGACTGGCTGCATTGTCTTCTTCTGTGGCCTGGTAAGGCTGTTTCCCCCTCAGGGGGAGGTGATCAAAGAGCAGGTCACTGAGTTCATGTCAGAGACAGTCCCTGTTCCCCTTACTAGGGAACCCACTTGGATACTGAACTGTCATGGGCTGCATTTGTGCAGGGGTTCTAGGTTCTCTCCATGCATGGTCCTTGGTTGGAGTATCAGTCTCAGAAAAGATCCCTGGGCCCAGATTTTTTGGTTCTGTTGCTCTCTTTGTGGAGCTCCTGTCCCCTCCAGGTCTTTCTATCTCCCTCATCTTTTATAAGATTCCCTGCACTCTGCCCAAAGTTTGGTTATGAGCCTCAGCCTCTACTTTGATACCCTGCTGGGCAGAATTTTTCAGAGGCTCTCTGTGGTAGGATCTTGGGCAATGTCTGTCCCATTTGCCTTTCTGAGTGAGGATTGATCATCTTACCCAAGGGCCTCCTTTTTTGCTTAGCTTCTTGAGGTGTATAGATTCTAGTATGTTTATCCTATATTATATGTCTAATGTCTACATATAAATGAGTATATGCCGTGTGTGTCTTTCTGCTTTAGGGATACCTCAGTCAGGATGATCTCATTTTAATATTTTTTAATAAAAGTGTTACTTACAGAAGGAACAAAATTTTCTCTCTAATCCTTCTCTCTAATCACCTTCCCCTAATCCTGAGGGTTCATCTTAGGGGTCTTGTGCATGCTAGGCAAGAACTCTACGACTGAGCTGTATCTCCACCCCTATTTTTTATTTATTTTGATAAAATACACATAAAGTTGAGTTTTCAAGCCACGTTAAGGCTATAGTTTAGGGTTGTGTAGCCATCACCACTTTCTAGTTCTCGAATTTTATCATCACAAACACAAAATCTCCTTACTATCTCTCCCCCTCCCCAGTCTCTGGCAGTCTTTATGTTCTTGTCTCTGAATTTGCCTGTACTAGGTAGTCCACAGGAGGAAAACATATAGTGTTTTCCCACTTGTAGAAGCATTTTGTCTACTATGTCATTCATTTTGTTGCTGAATAACATCACACTGTGTGAATAGTTCCACTTTTGACTGTGTACTCTCCTGTCCCTTTGAGCTGTTGTTTAGCTATGGAAACACTGGTGTGAGGGCTTTTGTGCTGAGTGTGCGCTTTCAGTTCTTTGTGGTACTTACTCAGGAATGGAACGGCTAGGCGATAGACATCTTGTTCCTCTTTTTAGGAGCCTTTAAACTATTTTCCTTGGCATCTGAACCATCTCATGTTCTTCACCAGCAGCCTGTAAGAGCTCAGTTGCCATATCCTCACAAACACTTGCTATTTTTACGCTGTTGTCATTCTTTTTGTCTTCTGTTTAGCCATTCTTTCCAACATGAAGTGGCATTTCCTGGTGGCTGAGCATCTCTCCTGTGCTGGTGCTTGTCCCCACTTATATATCTTCTTTGGAGAAATGTTGATTCAATTGCTTCCACTTTGTGGGTGTTAGTATGCTGTTTTTGTTTTTGACAGTGTCAAACCGACTATGAGTGTCTCCAGCTCATAGTCTACCTGACTCCACCCTGCGTGCTGGGGTTATTGACATGCCCTCACATCCGTGCCTGGCTAAAATAATGTGTAGTTCTTGGAACAGAACCAGGACCTTCCACATGCTGGGCAGTGTTCTACCATTCTAAATTGGGTTATTTGCAGGGGTGTGGACGGTGGTGGTCAATTGTTGTTAAGTTGTAGAAGTTCTTTGTACATTTTGAATGTTCATCTGTCATCAAATATATATAATTTGCAAACATTTTTTTTCCATCCTGTGGATTGCCAGTTCACTCTTTTGATAGTTTCTTCTGGTGCACACACTTTTGATGTAGTATAATTTTGATTTATTATATGAGAATTGTTAGCTGGGCTTTTGGTGTCATTGTCAGGCAGTCATTCCAGGGACCAATGTCATGACCACTTTCTTCTGTACTTACTTCTAAGAGTCTTATAGTCTGAGTACTTGAATTTGGGTCATTGATGTGCTTTGAGTTAATATTTGTATGTGGTAAGGGTCCTTCTTCATTTTCCATATGTGTATATCCAGTTTTTCTTCATTGAATGTTCTAGGTAACCTTGTCTATACATCAGTTGACCATGTAATAGGGGTGGAGAGTATTTCTAAGCTCCCTATTCTGCTAGTATCAGTGTTTTGATTTCTATAGCTTTGTGGTAACTTTTAAAATCAGGAAATATAAACACTCCAACTATGTTAATTTGACATGTTACTTTATCCATTAGAAAAATGTTTAATTTGTGAAAAAAGGTTACTGCTTATTAAATTTGTATGAGATGTTTTGTGGTGTGAAGAGATGGATTCTTTGCAGAATAATTTTCTGCTGGTTACTAAAGTGTGTGTGAATGTGTTCAATTATAGAAACAGTATCCAGATCAAAGCACAAATTTGAAGAGAGTGTATTCTCTCCAGAATGACTGTGTGCCTTTACCTCCAAGCAGGTCAAATTCAGGTAAGGTACCCATTCATTTACTTAGCCATTCATTCACGTCAGCCCCTAAAATACTTCTGGAAACTGTATAGAAATTGGAAAAAAACATGAGATCAAATAGCTGCCTTTAAAGGATTTATGTGTACTTTAGAATCTATTCATGTATCTTGGAAATACTTCTTAACTGTATGCTCACCAAAATCAGCACCCTGGTACAAGCAATCCCATACATCTCACAGGAAGACAGTGACAGTTCAGGGACTATGTAGGTGCAGAGACCTTGAGATGAAGGCGCTGCAAAAATGTTGATCTCAGACTCACTTTTTGGGGGTGCTTTTTTTATTACTACAGAAGGGAAAACATAGTGTGAGATACAGGTCACTGCCATCTCATCTGATCTGGACCAAATTACCTAGCCTCACCCATTCATAAATATAATGGCCTGCATTTTCAAAAGGTTTATTTTGTATGTGTGTGTGACTAAGTCTGTGCACCACATATGGGCAGTGCCTGTGGTAGCCAAAAGAGGGCATCAGATTGCCCTGATGTTTGGGAGGAAACGAGGGAGGGGGCTACAGCTGGGATATAAAATTAATAAACTGTAAAGGTGTTTTAGAGTTTGTGAGCTGCCTAATGTGGGTCCTGAGCAGAGAACTGAACCTAAGTCTTCAGCAAGATTGCCCTTCTGAGGCATCTCTCCAGCCCTTCTACAGGCTTTTAAAAAAACAAAAGAACTGTTTTCTCCCTCTTCTGATGACTATCCCATTTGCCTTTCTGAAAAAAGGATTGAGTCATCAGAAGAGGGAGAAAACAGGGAAGGACAAGATACTACCACAGAGGGCCTCTGAAAGACTCTGCCCAGCAGTGTATCAAAGTAGATGCTGAGGCTCATAACCAAACTTTGGGCAGAGTGCAGGGAATCTTATGAAAGATGAGGGAGATAGAAAGACCTGGAGGGGACAGGAGCTCCACAAAGAGAGCAACAGAACCAAAAAATCTGGGCCCAGGGGTCTTTTCTGAGACTGATACTCCAACCAAGGACCATGCATGGAGAGAACCTAGGACCCCTGCACAGATGCAGCCCATGACAGTTCAGTATCCAAGTGGGTTCCCTAGTAAGGGGAACAGGGACTGTCTCTGACATGAACTCAGTGACCTGCTCTTTGATCACCTCCCCCTAAGGGGGAAACAGCCTTACCAGGCCACAGAAGAAGACAATGCAGCCAGTCCTGATGAGACCTGATAGGCTAGGGTCAGATGGAAGGGGAGGAGGACCTCCCCTATCAGTGAACTTTTGAGAGGGGCATGGGAGGAGAAGAGGGAGGGACAGTATGTTTGGGAGGAAACGAGGGAGGAGGCTACAGCTAGGATACAAAGTGAATAAATTTTAATAAATTTAAAAAATTAAAAAATTTAAGTAAAAGAAAGAACAACAGTATATGCATAGGACATAGGTGCTGCTTTTCTAGACTTCACATGGCTCCAAGGTGATAGTCACTGTCTCAGTCCAATGCAAGTCCCCTTCTGCCTCAGCCACCCATGCATCACTCTCTTTTGTTACTTGTGAATATTTCCCTGTGTTCTTCCCTGGCAGCCAGGGTTCTGCTGACCATATACTAAACTTAGAGGAAAGGGCTATTTATGCTTTCCATGATCCTTATTTTCAGTATATCACTCAAGGTCAGGTTCATGAAAATGCTCAATTTTTATTTACTTTTTATATCGATCATTTCTTCTCTGCTGCAGAACAACCCCATTCACTGCACAGCTCCCAGGGACTCCCGATGGGGCCTGTGGAGGAGTCCTGGTTTTCTTCCTCCCCAGAGTACCCACAGGAAGAGAATGAGCGTAGGGTGCAGGCTAAACTCCAGGAGGAAGCCAGCTATCATGCTTTCGGAAGATTCACGGAGAAACAGACAAAACTACAGCCAAGGCAGAATGCAGCCTATGACAGAGAGGAGGAGAGGAGACGGCGGGTCTCCCATGACCCCTTTGCACAGCAACGAGCTCGTGAGAATGTTAGGAGTGCAGGAGCAAAAGGTCTTTCCAACCCCAGCACAAGCAGTCAAGCATATGCAGCACACCAGCTGCTGGGGCCAGCCAGCCAAACACAAGTGCCACTTTGGAACAACGGATTATTCAACCAGCCTGGGTTTGGAACTACAGGTGCAGGAAGTTGGTATGGGCCAAATTCAAGCCAAGTGTTTAATACTTATAAAACTCCAGTGCCTGAGACCAACCTACCAGGAAGCACACCCACTGCTCCTTTCATCTCCTTGCCGCTAACAGGTGAACAAATTCTTAACAGTTCCTATCTTGTCATTTCCCACCCCCCACACCCCCAAAAACTGAAGCCACCATTAGCATTGTCATTGATTCTAAGTAATTGATGGGGACAAAGAGTAAACTACTCAGAGCCTTCAACTGGCAGGTATGGTACAGCCTTTCACATTGAAATGGTCTCCATCAGACCACTCGGTCTGTGATTGTGTTTGGCCTGTGACTCATCATGGATGCCTGCAGTGTGGATAGTGTATCCTTATAACTGACAAGACACCCAACCTCTCCAATAAATGGAAAGTATTCTCTTATATTCTTTAATCTTGCTTCTTGTCTTCTGAGGATAAGAAAGAAGTCTTAGGTGTCTTTGTTTCTTGTTTAGATATAGACTTATAGTTTGTGGTAAGAAAGGTGTTTTTTTAATCTTCTATAGCTCTTTCTGGTAAAATCCAAGCTAGTTGATGTAGTTTCTAATAATCTAGCATGGAAGTGACTTAGTATCCATCATTATTACCAAATAGTAGTTTCCATATTGCCTTCACTTACCCAGATGTCATCCATTAGCAATTACCTACTGTGTCCTAGGAATCCTAGAATCAGCATACATAGAGGAAGCTTTGAGAACCACAGAACTTTCTGAGCTGGCTGTGTAGCTCAGTGGTACAGAGCTGGCCTAGCATGCATGAGACCCTCTAGTCCTTGATAAAAAACAAAAGACCGCAGTTTCTTCCAAAATGACAAATCCACTGAAGTATCCTACGTTTTCTGTAGGTTTTTCTGTAATTTCTGTGAAAAGCACATTATTGGACTAGGTTTAAAGTGGGATCTATACCTATATAGGAATACCACACATATACTCATGAATGCGTTGTCCTATAGTTTCCTTTGCATTTTTGGCTAAAATGTTTTATGTCACCATTACATTTTATTTATTCACGATTAACTCAGTAAAAATCTCTAGAGTGCTTCCTGCTTTGTATCAGGTTGCTGGAGACCTGTAACATGAGCAAGCAGCCTGAACTTCTTTCCTTGTTGGGCTTGAGTGGGTGGGAAGCAGTCATAACTGTTTAGTGTGTGAGGTTTGTTTTGTTTTGTTTTGTCTCCATATGCATAGCCTAGTCTTACTAGTTTGCTTCAAGAGTCCTCACTCTCTCTTTAATCCCCAGCCCTGCCAAGAATAGATGCCCTAAATGATGCTGAGCTTTTGCCTTTAGTGGGGGATCTCAGCTCAGTCAGTCATGGAGTCACTATTCCCTAAGGAGGATCTCTCAGAGCACCGACTTAGTAGGTGAACAGGCCGTGTTTCTCACTACAGGGTGACTCTTTTGCTTGCTTCTGTGATCAGAGAGAACTAACAAATGTGCCCTTCCTGACTCTAACTGCCATATAAGGAGGATGTGTTTACCAGTAAGTGGGAATGAAGAATAAAGTAGCAAGAGAGTTGTTATCTATTATTTTGAGAAATGCTGCTATAAGTGTGAATATGGACATCTCAGTCAGTCTGTCTTTCTCTGTGTCTCTCTCTTATGTGTGTGTGAGAGAGAATGTATATGTATGTGTGTGTGTATATATATATATATATATACCTAAAATGGAATGGTAAAATCATATGGTAATTCTATCTTTAATTTTTGAGAAAACCCTATACTGGCATCCACTTTGGTTATATAATTTTCATTCCCAAGAATGTATAGGTGCTTCATCTTTCGACATTCTTGCCAACATTGTTCTTTTTTTCAATGGCAGATGTCATAATGGTTGTGAAGTTGAGTAGCCATGTTGTAAAGACTGTCAAGGGTGTCATAGGATAAGCAGTTGAGCATCTGTAACAAATCCCTGTACCTTTACATGCCATATATTTTCTCTTGCTTTCAATCTCATGCACTTACCTATCTCTTTCTCTACTCAGATGAGTCCTTAAGATGCACTATACTCAATAGTTCTGGCATTCAGATTGGAAACTACAATTATATGGATCTTGGACTGAGTTCACAACCACCAGACAACATGTGCAAAGAAGAGTCAGCTTCCAAGTACCAGGCCATCTTTGGTAAAGTACTCACTGAGGACCAGTGTTGGGCTGAGGCATAGCTACGGTAGACTGCCTGCCTCAAATGTATGAAGCCTGGGATTCAGTCCCCAGCACTGAAGGGGATTTTTAAAAGGGTCTTATGTCTTAGGTAGTTCTTGACCATTTTTTTTTATATTTTTATATTAATTAAAGTTTATTAACATTCTTGACTTCTTACTTCTTGAGAGGACATAATAGAATCTTAAAGTTTCTTTTAAGATTCTTTTAAGTTCTTTTGAGATTCTCTCTGAAAATTATCCTATGCTTCCTCAGTAATTTTTTTAGATTTATATATTATTTGTATGACTGTTTTGTCTGCATGCATTACTTGTGTGCCTGGTGCCTACAGAGGCCAGAAAAGGGTGTCAGATCCTTTGGAACTGGAATTATGAATAGCTATGAACTCTGTGGCTGCTGGAACTGACCTAAGCAAGAACAAGTGCATGTAACTACAGAGCTATCTACTCTAGTCCCTACTCAGAAAATTTTAATCTTTTGTAATCACGGTATCACAGGTGGTAGTGTCATGAAGCTTCAGTTAGTCAGTGTGTGTTGAAAATGCAGGGCGCTGCCTGTGAATGTTAAATGCTTCAGCATCATCCACAATCCTGTTCAGAATTTGGGAAATAGTTCTCTAGGCTCTGCAGCAAAGGGATTCTGTAAAACACAGAAGACTATGCCCTCCATAGCACTCTGTAATAAAAACAAGAGTGCTCAGAGGTGTCCACAGCTTTCTGCCATGTGGAGTGGTACATGTCTGTAATCCCATCACTAAGGCAGTTGAAGTGGAAAGATTGTGAGTCCCAGGCCAGCTTGGCTATAGCAAGACCCTGTCTCAAAAAGGAACCAGAATTAGGCTTTCTGGTTTACGTGGGGGTTGGCATTTGTTTTCTATGAAGGGACACTGAATAGGCAAGACTCTGCTGGCCCCGAGGCCTCTTTGTCATTGGAGTGCAGAAGCAGCTACAGATAGTTTGCATGTCAGTGAGTACAGATATGGTCCCTGAAACTACTAACAAAAGGCAGGAGCCAGGCTCAGCCCACAGGTCAAATAAATCCCTGAACTACCCCATAATTACGTGTAAAATGCCTGAGAGACAGGTTCTTAGCTTTTGAGGAACTAAAGTTCCCTTTGTATCTTTACTGATACCAGGGCTCCTCTCCTACAGAGACTGAGGAAAGAATGGGAGCTGAGGAACAATAAGGTGTTTTTTCCCCTTAGATTCAGCCTTCTAAGGGTGATAAGGACCATAGACCGTTACGGTGATTTTTCCTTTTTCTTTTTTGAGATGTGGTCTCTCCCCCCTCTACTCTCTCTTTCTCCCTCCCTCTGTGTATGTGTGTGTGTGTGTGTGTGTGTGTGGTGTGTGTGTGTGTGTAGTCCTGTCTAGAACTTGCTCTGTAGACCAGGCTGGCCTTGAACTCACAGAGATCCACCTGCCTCTGCTTCCTGAGGGCTGGGTTAAAGGAATTTGACTGTGCCCCCATACTGGGTCATTTCTTATTTTCATGTGTCCCCTTTACTTGTTACTTAAATGAAGGTCTAAGATGATGGAGTTAGTGGCAAGAGAAAGGGCATGAATATATAAAATGAACAGTCAAAAATTTGATGAAGGTAGAGAAAAGTTGCCTCATCCATTGAGAGGCACATACACTGTCCCTCGAAGACAGTGTAATTAAATGAGGGTTACACTTGGTCTAAGTATCCTTGTTAAGAGGAAAGTGAACTATCTGCAGGTAGGTGGCCTTGGACTATGGCCATGTGTAAGTTGACAATGTCCCAAAGGGGCAACCCTATCCTACCCAATTACTTTATTAGTCTAACTAGAACAGGACTCAAGTGGAAGTTTAATAGAACAACTAGCCATGCACGGTATTTGTTCATGAAGCCATTAGTTGTGGCTCAGGAAGGTGAACATCTACCAAGAAGGAAGGGACACCCTATTATAAGTCATACAATGACTCCTTAATGGCTGCAGTTAGGCCAAGTATTGCCCAACAAATCAATAACAGTTACCACCAGGCGTGGTGGTGCACACCTATAATCCCTGCCCTCTGGAGACAAAGGGGCTGCAGAGCAAGATTGTCTCAAACAAAACAAAAAATTATTTCTTTTTTTTTGAGGGGGGTGGTCTCTTTGTACTCTTTATTTTTCTGGGCCCCTTTCAGTATTACAAGACCGCTACATTTCAGTATTACAAGCACTACAAGAATAGTGAAATGGCCTAAAACCTGATGCTTCTTCTCTTTTCTCTTTGACAGATAACAACACTAGTCTGACTGATAAACACCTGAACCCTGTTAGGGAAAACCTGGGAAGGCAGTGGAAAAACTGTGCCCGCAAGCTGGGTTTCACTGAGTCTCAGATCGATGAAATTGACCATGACTATGAAAGAGATGGATTGAAAGAAAAAGTGTACCAGATGCTTCAGAAGTGGCTGATGCGAGAAGGCACCAAGGGGGCCACAGTAGGAAAGCTGGCCTGGGCACTTCACCAGTGTTGCAGAATAGACCTGCTGAACCACTTGATACAAGCCAGCCAGAGCTAAACCTGGGCCAACTCTGGCAGTGGGAACCTAACTGTTTATCCAGTGCATTAGCTCCTTTTGCTCCCTGGCCTTCAGAACCCTGTCTGCGTCTAAGCACAGTGTTGTGCATTTGGGAACTGGTGAATGAGAAGAGAAATCTGAAACCCACAATGATTCCTCTGAAAGTAACAATCATGAATACTGCTGAACAGTCCAGGACCCAGTTGGGGGAAAGGACAAAAAGAACAGCCTGTTGGGTTTTGAAAAGGAGAGACAAGGTGTTGGAGGAGGAAGATGGTCTTCCGTCAGTTTGTGTTATTTTGTGTCTTCAGTTATTCTATTTGCTCAAGTTTCCTGTGGTTTCATTTGGGTGTGAGGGGAAAGAACATTCAAAGAATATAAAATCAACTAGCTTCCTACTTCATGCACTGCAAATGCAGTAACGTTCTTCTCAGATACATGTCTTATATGAGCCACAGTTCTTCTGAAAACTATGGGATCTGTTAATGTTAGCATCCAATGCAGGACTGTCACCTTGAGCTTTAAGAATCATGTGCAGTTCCAGTCTATCAAATTAACAATCAATGAGGAATTTTTAAGGAGTGCTAGGAGAAAAAAAAACTACAGGGCAAAGGGAGATCTTCAGATTCTGGCTGTCATCACTGAGAACTGCTGCTGATTACAACTATTGTAAAACCTACTTTAAAGTTTCTAAATTTTCTCCTACCGTTCTGGTACTTCATGCAGTTTCCCAGCCTTTGCATCCTGTAGAGGGAACAGGTATTCAGGAAATATTGATCAGGACATGTCATCTCTTCCTCTCTGGATATGATTGGCCCCTTAGCACTGCTTAGTGTAGAGCTGTTTCCTCAGTCTACCCCAGAGTATTGTAGAAATTTGTTTCTTCCATGTGCCACAAATCGAAAAAAGGATGGCTTCAGAGTCTGATCATTGTGCCTTTAGAAAGCCCACCTGCAACCTACAAGTGAGTGAAAGAACTAGAAGAATAAAAGAGTGAAGCCACCTGAGCTGGCTGCAGTCACTGCTGGCACTTGCTGGTCAACGGCTGTGCAGTGACAGTCAGTCTGGCTGTTAGAAAAGATTCTGGTGTCTGGTTGACAACAGTGGGTTGTAGTTCTGAATCCCCTCCTACTTCAGCTCATACATAGCATTCCTAGAATGAGCTGCAAAGCAGCTTCGGCCTTGTTGGCATTTCATCTTCCTCTTTTGGGCTATCCTGTGTTCTCTAGGATATTTGGAAACATTCCTGGCCTCATCTACAGGAAGCTAATAGTACAAATCAATCCTATCCACCAGGTGTGAAAAAAGTGTCCCTAGACATTGCTACGTGTTCTCTGGAGGGACTCTGCTGTAACTTTCTTTTTTTCCCAAAACATACTTTCTCTGTGTAGTTCTGGCTGTCCTGGAACTCATGATGTAGACGAGGTTGGCCTCAAACTCAGAGATCCATTTGGCTCTTTTTTCCCAAGTGCTGGGATAAAGGTATGCGCCGCTGCCACTGCCGGCACCCCAACCACCAGCTTCCAACTGTAACTTTATATGCCTCAGCTCTCCTGTCACATAGTCTGGATTCATGCCTTCATTGCATTGAAATGTACATTGGAAGGGAATTTGAGCAGGGAAGGTTCCGGGCTTTCCTGGAGGAGCCTGGGTAGTCTTTAAATGTTTTCCTCTTATCTTCTCTTCTAATGCTGTTTTAAGAAGACAGAATTGGAGCTGGACAGATGGCTCAGAGGTTAAGAACACTGGCTAAGTTCAATTCCTAGCAACCACTTGGTGGCTCATAACCATCTATAATGAGATCTGGTGCCCTCTTCTAGTGTGCAGGCACACATGCAGGCAGAATATTATATAAAAAAATAAATCTTTTTTTTAAAAAGAGAGAATTAGAAAGCACTTTTAGTGGAGGTTTTGGGGGGAAAGAGGGAATGGCAAGAGAAGACAGGGCTGGTTTTGGAATTGCAATAGCAATCAGGGTTCTAGTATTAAAATCATGCCCATGAGGAAAGAATTGTGTGTCCATTGTAAAGACAGGTATTTCGGGTCTAGGTCCAGATTGTGACCACAGGCTTCCATATCTTTTCCATGCATAATTGACCAGGTCCACGACTGATCTCCAGACAATTGCTTGTCACCTTGTCAACAGATGAAGCCTCGTAGACTCATGGCGTGCTGGCCAGTCCCTTGCACACAAAAAGGATTTGGACCTACTACATGGAACCAGTCATTGATAGGTTAAGCCCTCCATTTGTATTTGCTGTCCATGATGACTGATGACTTCATGGTCAGTGGCACTTGCTCCAACCTCTGGGAGCCCAACTCAGAGTTAGAACACCTCTTTAAGGCCACTTCCTGAGCCGTGCAGAGTGCTTTGAATTGAGGTGCAAGTCTGGCCTAAGTGAGATTATCCACATGGTTGAAGAAAACAAGATGGCCACTTCCAGGATGATGAAGGCCCGAGGAGACTAACCCTGTTCCCAGAACTGAGAGTTCTGTTTGGTTCTATTTTTAGGGAGCTAGCCCTTCATGTGTGTGTGTATACACATGTAATAAAATAAAATTTTATACTTTACATACAGGGTACTGAATGATGTTTGTGTGAATATACTGCTCATGTTGGCATTTCCTGTGCATTCTCCCCGTTTGTTCTGCTGCTGATAGAAAAAGAGTATGGTGAAAAGGTGTTCCCAAGCAGTACATTCTGTTCCGAAGGGGCCAGCAGCACCACAGTCCTTCCATGTGGCTCGTAGGCCTTTCCTACAGCTCTGCTCCAAGTACACCCTGAAAAGAGCCACGTTTGCCTCTGCAGGTTTCAGTCCAAGCCATGTTCAACTACAGTACCTGGCCAGAAACCAGATAAGGAGAGCAAGACCAGAAAACGAGGGAGGAGATTCCATAGTTACTGTCCAGCACAGGTTTCCCACTTGCTGTGGTTGTGATCCTGCCTTCCGTCTGTTGTGCAGTTACTGAACAGGAACAAGAAAAAGAGTCTACCTCAGAAGCATCTAAACCATTTTTTTTTTGGTTGGTTGGTTTTTGGTTTGTTCTATTTTTTTTTCCTTTTATTTACTTTTATGTATATGAGTACTCTATCTGCCTATACACCTGCATGCCAGAAGAGGGCATCAGATCACATTATAGATGGCTGGGAGTCGAACTCAGGACCTCTAGAAGAGCAGACAGTACTCTTAACCACTGAGCCATCTCTCCAGCCCTTAACCATTTCTCTTTTGCTTTTTAAAGAGTTGTTTACAAAAAAGGTAGAACCTATTCTAACAAGATAGATACTTTCAAACGTTTTGCTTTGAGTTAATGAAGGTTCACAGATAAGCAACATAGCCAATTATCACGTTCTTTCTGTGCTACAGCACTGGTGTATAGTTCTCTATACAAGTTGGACTAACTGACATCTTAATAGTGAGACCAACAGCATAGTTTATTCCTTCAGTTCCTTGAGAGAATCTTGCGCTTTACTACACATCTTGTTTCTTACCACACATTTCCAAAATGTCATGTTCATATTTCAATGAAAATTCCAAACTGTCAACACATCTGGATGCTCCTTTAACTGTCAGTACTTCCTCAGCTGTTCTTTGCTGTACATGCAGCACTTGGAGGCTGAGAACGGAGGACCAAGCATCCAAGGCTAGCTTCACCCTAGGCTTCTCCATGCCATAAGCAATTTACAAAGTTGTCTAAAAGGTTGACATTTAGTTTGTGGAGCAGCTTAGCCTGATAATGTTTCATAATTGCTGACATAATACCAATAATTGAAATGAACTAATTGCCTTTTCATGTCTACACTTTAGGGCCATGGAAGGTAAAGAAGGGGAGGAAATCAAAGTGGCCTTCATGGTCCTACCCCCGCCCCCAAACACACACACACAAAAAGGAAATTTAAAGAATGGAGAAGGGTGAGCTCAATGACATTTTACGAACAGGTGGCTATAAAGAATGAAAAGCTAGTGTTACTGAAGTTAGAAGTGTTAGGTGTTCATAGCATTATGAAACTAAGCAGGCCTCAATGCCTCTATACATCTGTGTGACCCAAGGCTTTCTAACGTCCCTTGCCACCATTCCGTAATTTGGGGGTAAGGGCTTGGGATAGAGTAAGAGTATATACTAATTAAAAATAACGTGAAGCACTTAAAGTGGCTGGTACAAATATAATGGTAGTTTTGTTTGGGGTAGGAACTTTTGTTCCCAATCAGTGGAACCAGTCATTGGTGGGTGATTGGATCATGAGGTTTCTGATCTAATCAATGAAATAATGCATTGATGTTTGATGGTGTTACTGGAGGCAAGGTCTTAATACAAGAAGCATATCTTTGGACAATTTCTTCTGACCCTTTCTTATGTCTTTCTCAGTCTCTGCTAAAGTGCTTGGCCTCTGTTCCCACCATGTGTTGCCTTGCCTCAGGCCCAAAGCAACGGGTCCAGATGACCTTGGACTGAAAGCTTTTCCTCCTTTTAATTGTTGTTCTCAAATGCTTGTGACAGCGGTGTACAAAGCTAGCACAGTAAGATGTATAAATGATGAGTTCTTGAAGATTTACATAATGAATGTTGACACGGTAACCTAAACGCTTACTTAGCAGCAAGGGAATAGGGCTAGATGTGTGGAAAGCGGAAAGTAGCCAGATGTGGTGATGCAGGCCAGTAATCCCAGCATGAGGCAGGAGGATCAGGAGCTCAAGTTCAACATCTGCTGCAGTTCTAGGCCAGCCTTGAGCTACATGAGATTTTTTTTTCTCAACAAAGGCAGGAAGCAGTAGTGGTCTGAGGTGCACTTGTCACTCATTTCCCAGCAGGTGAGGGCAGGACAGCAGGCGACCCCGCCTTTTCATAGCTTTGGACGCCATAGCAGTTGCAAGCAAGGAGCGGTGCCTGCTGGACTCTTCACCCTGGGAGGGCTGGGAATATGAGGACAAACTCCTTTCTGGGGAGGTCTGACAAAGGCTAGAGCGGGCTGGGGGCGGGGCTTCGAGCCTAGCGCTTGAAGGGTGGCATCCTGCCGGGCGCACGCGCGTTCAGGGAAGCTGTGCGACCTCGGCACTATGGCTACCGCACCAGTCCACCCCGCAACCCTAAGGCTGCGGTTCCTCCTCTCGCCCTTGAAGTCCGGGATCCGAGTGTCCCTGGCCCAGCACGCAACCGCCTTTAGGTAATGGCGTGCTCGGGGTAGCGGGAGGGAAAGGAGGGGGCAGAGGGACGGGGAGGGCCGCTGCCTAGGGAGGGGCAGGGGCTCCTGGAGCCGACCACCCTTCCTTCCTGAGATCCGTACCCAGACCCTGCTGAGCTAGTGCGCGAGCACTTCGGTCCCTGGGGTTCGGTTCTAAGTGCTGGGCTGTAGTCCAGCCTCCTCAGTGCCTAGCAAATGAACGGGGAGGGGTGTTTGCTATAACAGATCCCAAACCTAACGTCTGTTAGCCAGTTGCTGGGGACAGTAATTATTCCTGCCTCATCAGAAAACTGCCGAAGTTTTCCTGAGTCCTTTTGCCCGCTAATCTCAAACTTCAGTGTGCAAGAGAAGCTGCTTGGGAACCTGTGTAGATTCAAAGTCCCAGGCGCTCCTGCCAGAGGTTCTACTGTGGGTGTGTGGGGATGGCCAGGAAAACTGCATTTTCCCTTCCGTTCCCACCATGCTCCACTGCAGCCCTTTGATAAAATAGTAACATTCATGCAGACCTGCTATCTTGAAAACGGGCACACAATCTTAAGGGAATCCGAATACAAAATGTGGATAGAACAGCCTGAAGTTGTGCATACACCGCTTTACACGCATGCAGACATATGCGGTGCGTGTGTGCAGTTTACTGTCCATGAGCAATTGACACTGGTGACTGGCATTTAGAACTTTACTAGCTGTAATGTGCAAACCGGTCTTTTGAGCACATTATCTGGAAGCAGAAAGATGGGGAAATCGACCCAGGTTTTGGTTGTTTGTTTTTGGTTTTGCTTTTGTTTTTTAACATGTTCATAGCATGACTGTGTAGCTGTTCGGTTTTATATCTCTTTCAGGTTTCTTTTCTCACTTTAGGGTTATGTGACTTCAGCACTTTTTTTTTATTTTTTAATATACAGGTGGGGAAACATGTCCGTGGCTATGGCTGTGTAAATCACTTGTGAATAGCAGGTGTTTTATCCCATTTCCTCATTGCAGGATGGGATCGAAGGAGGCCATGGGGTTGTGTTAATGTCATACTCATCTGTGACTTGATGGCTGTTGAGAGTCCCCCTTAGCTGCACTGTAGATCACCCTTCCTGAAAGATATCTGTAAAGGCTTCCCTGGGTCTCGCCCTGCCGTTTTACCAAAACCATTCCACACAGACAGGGCCTGTAACCTGAGAAACAGCTCCAGATGGTTAACCCTGAAACCAGGCTGCAGCCACAGGCAGCAACCCTTGTGAAAACCTATGTGTAGCCAGTGTCCAGACCACAGGTAGCTGAGTTGTGAGCCACAGAGTTGCTTGTAAGTTGGCTGCTTGGACTCTTAACTTCGTGATCTCTGAGATCTGTCAAAAGGTTATGATATTAAAAATTAACCTACCGAATCTGACTGTCTGAAAACAGCATTTTCTGAGTTAACCTAAAGAAGGCCTGGCCAGAGAATCAGGTTTAATCCTTCTTCTCAAGCCTGTCTCCACCCCCTACTTGGCAATCAGACTGAATGCCATCCCAGCACTTTTGCCCTACGGGGGACTCAGTTCTGCCATGGGATTAAAGAGATATCATGGCCTTTTGAATTCCCGTAGTTTATATAGCTGTGTGACTGCAGACTAGTTACTCAGCCTCTCTGGATTTCTGGCCTTGCAGGGTTTATATTTGAAACAATGACCGTGAAAGGACTAGAACAGAATAAATATGAATAATTAGCAAGTGCAATTAAAGAGTGAGGATATTAAATGAAAAAAAAAAAAGGAGAAATACAAAGAAAAGGAAAGGACATGACTGCTCCAAGGTACGGTGGAGGAGAAAGTGTATTGCAGATATGTGGGAGAGCATAGCCAGAGGCAGACACATCTGGGAGAGTCCATCTTGGTCACAATCCTGAGCCATGGAGGGGGAGGGGAAGTGAGAAACAGGAACCAAGTACAGCAGCCAGGAGGCCAAAGGTACAAAAAAGGGGCGGGTACCCAAAAATATCTGGATTATATAAGGAAGAGCCTCTGGGGAAAGGGCAGCTGAGCCCCTGGGCTAAAGAGTTCAAGGCAGAGGGCAGAGTTTGCCAGGGTAGAGGACAGGGTTTGCCAGCCAGACCCTGTAACAGGTAGGGAGGGACAAGAAATGCTGGAAGAACCAGGAGCATAGATCTGCTTTGATATGTTAAATAGATGCCTCAGCCAGCTGTCTGTCCCAGGTTTGAAAATTAACACATATAAATAATAGCACAGTATATAAAAGAAGTCACTAAACTTCATGTAATCAAGCCCCGGCAGGCAGCAGCTGATACTGTGACTCATGGTTATTCTATAAGAAGCAGTGTATATGCAGTAAAGGCAAAGTGAACCTGTATCTAGCTAAGCAATCTCCACTTTCATCTCTAAGCAAGCTGCTTGTCTTAGTCAGAGTTTCTATTGCCGCCATGAAAACATCATGACCAAAAAGCAGGTTAGGGAGGAAAGAGTTTATTCAGTTTACACACACACACAGCACTGTTCATCATGGAAGGAAGTCAGGACAGGAGCTCAAGCAGGGGAGGGATCTGGAGGCAGGAGCTGATGCAGAGGCCATGGAGGGGCGCTGCACACTGGCTATAGAACCCAGGACCACCAGCCCAGGGATGACACCATCTACCATGGTCTGGGCCCTCCCTCATTGATCACTAATTAGGAAAATGCCCTCCAGCTGGATCTTATGGAGGCATTTTCTCAATTAAAGACCCCTCTTTTTTGATAACTGCAGTTTGTATGTCAAGTTGGCATAAGACCAGCAAGTACAGTGCTGAAGCCAAGACTCCAGGCCATACCTTCAGATCATCTGGGCTGGGTTATCAATCCTGTGATTGGCAAACTAGCTTTCCCACCAACTTCCAGCCTGTTTGTGGTGATGTTGGGTTAAGTGCGTCATGCAGCTTAGAAATGAACGGCAGATAAAGTGCTAACAGAGCCCAGACACATGGCAGTAAGCACTAGATCTAGTCTGCCTGTTTGCCACAAACCCTGTGCTCTAACCTTCCCACACTATCACCTGTTTGAGGGGAATAGACTCCCCACCCCCAACCCGCCAGTACCATATAAAAAAATTGAAGGTCTTGCTTTCAGGGAAGGGAGTCACGGATGACACAAGACAGGAAGGTACACTCTGAGGGAGTCTTAAACGTGTGGTTCTCTAAGAAATTAACTCAATCTTGCTGGCCTGTTGGATTCTCCTGAGGAAATTAAAAAGGACTGCTGCCCACTTCCCATTCAGATTGTGGTGTGGTGAAGCCCCGGCCTCATGGATTTGTAAGGCTGGCCAGTGATTTGCATCAAAGGTTGCGCCCTGCTAAAATAACAGAGAAAAGAGATGTTGGTGCTGAATTGCACCCACAACCAAGCCCTGCCTCCACCTTCACCTGAAAGTCTCCACACGTGCACACAAAGCATCCATGCTGGGTGGTATCTGTCCATCTGCTGGCCTTCAAGCTTCAGAAGGACATGGCTTTAGTGTCCTTGCAAGGTGCGACTTTGGAAGCATCTGCATGGCTGAGAATCTCTCCGGATCATCCTAGGCATGGGTGTTTGTAAAACACAACACAATCTGATAAACACACCTGCTTCAGAGCCCATGGTGAGAAGACAAGTGGTTAGGGGTGGGGGAATGGGAGAGAAGGGGCTGGGAAAGAACCTTTGATGGCCAAGAGGAAGGATACATTGTTAAGTTTTCTGAGGGTTTCTGTCTTCATTCCTACCTGAGGGCTTGAGAAATTCGTATTGCATTAGTAGTCCCAGAAGTAAGCAAGTGATAGAGCCGCTGAAGGCTTGGACTGCATGCCTGATCCTTTACACACATACTTAACTGTTTATGAGGGGCCTGACCATGGTCAGAGAGACCTCCTGACAATCTGGAGCCAATGCTTTGGGCTTGAAATGACCCCAAATGATTTACCACATGTTTCTGTGGAAACAAGCCAGCTTTCAGTCACTCTATAACTAAACATAAACCTTTCCTTATCATTGAAATGAATAGTTTCTTAATGTTCAATAATTTTGTTTGTAAATAATTCTTTGCCTCCTCCCCAGCCTTGGAGAATGTAATTGGGTGCTTGGCAGGTGTGATGCCTCTGGTGTGGCAACACACTGGATGCCTAGGATAAAGCAACAGGAACCGACTCCACTTATGGCAGAGCCCCACACCATCCTGGCCCTACCCCTGTCTCTGTGTCCTCTCTGCCTGGCTGAACATGGACTTATGCGCATGCCATATGGTCTCCCAGCAATGCTGTCCTGTGATGTTCTTACTTAGATGTTTACCTTTCATTGGCATTTCTTCACAAAAGATACTTGTCTCTCCTCTCAGATACCTCTCCCCAACCTGACATGACCTTTCTTGTTCTTTCCACCAAACCCAGTTACAAGCCTTTGCAAATCCCTCCCACCAAAGAGTTTCTAAGAAGCTGAACTCTAGCAACCTGATGTCCCTATACTCCCATTAGGTGGTGATAATTTAGAAAGAAGTCTGGATTGGAAACCAGAAACTTAGATACAGCTAGATGATGGAAGAAGTTAGATTTGTTGTCTTTCTTCCTTCCTTCCCTCCTTCCTTCCTCCCTCTCTTGCTCTCTCTCTCTTTCACAAAAGAGACTTGAGTATGATCAGAGGAATTGAAGGAGAGATGCCTTTGTGAATCAGGGCTCCAAGAAGAGACAATAATACTCAGGGCTCTGGCCACTGGCTCTGTACCCTGAGGAAAGGGGGGAAGGGTTTCCTTTGTACAGAATACCCGAATAGCGCAAAATGACTTTAGCAAGCATATTCTTTGTACTGCAGGGAAGGGGCCCCCTAAAAAAGCTCTAGTACAGAGACAGCAGTAAAAGAGGAAGATGGCATTTTGTGCTTTGCTGATAACATAAGCCCCATAAACGCTAGTCAGCTGCTCAGGGGATGGCTTCATTTAGTGTCAGAAACAAGAAACACAGAAAGGAAGTTTTCTCTGGCCCTGGTGCTCCAGCCCAACCTAGCCCTCCCTGAGAAAATCCTCCTGGTTTTTGTTTTCTCTCTGGCTGGGCTGGGGGCGAAAGAGATGTGTCAGTAGGTGAACTCTGCTGAAGTGAGTCTCCGTTGGTAGAGTATGCTTCTTCGAGTTTGTCTGGATTCTGAGATGCTTAAAGCTATCCTAGCAATGAAACAGAATTCTTTGGAGGAACTGGATATTAACGAAAGCAAACTGGAGTCATTGGCTGTTTCTTAACGGCTTCATTATTGCTCCTCCGATGTTTGTGTTGATGAGTTGATTTTAGGCCTTTTTATTTCCCAATTTTGTCATGTAATTTCTGGAAACTATATGCTAATATTAGGTGTACCAGTATCCAACACACATGCCAACAATCTTTATTAATTTTTTTTTGCTCTCGGGCGCTGGAGAAATGGCTCAGAGGTTAAGAGCACAGGCTGCTCTTCCAGAGGCCCTGAGCTCAATTCCCAGTGACCCTCTATAATGAGATCTGGTGCCCTCTTCTGGCTTGCAGGCACAACATAGTATATATAATAAATCTTTAAAAAATATTTATTGCTATTGTTTTAAAAATATTTTTATTTTAATTTTTATTAATTATACTTTATTCACTTTGTATCCCCCCCATAAACCCTTCCCCCTCCCCTCCTAATCTCCCCTTCCCTCCCCTTTCTCCACACATGTCCCTCCCCAAGTCTACTGATAGGGGAGGTCTTCCTCTCCTTCCTTCTGATCCTAGTCTATGAGCTCTCATCAGGAGTGGTTGCATTGTCTTCCTCTGTGGCCTGGTAAGGCTGCTCCCCCATCAGGGTGAGGTGATCAAAGAGCAGGCCAATCAGTTCATGTCAGAGATAGTCCCTGTTCCCATTACTATGGAACCCATTTGGACACTGAACTGCCATGGGCTACATCTGTGCAGGGGTTCTAGGTTATCTCCATGCATGGTACTTGGTTGGAGTATCAGTCTTAGGAAAGACCCCTGTTCTCAGATTTTTTGGTTCTGTTGCTCTCCCTGTAGAGCTCCTATCCTCTCCCTATCTTACTATTTCCCACATCTTTCATAAGATTCCATGCACTCTGCCCAACAGTTGGCCATAAGTCTCAGCCTCTGCTTTGATATCCTGCAGGGCAGAGCCTTTCAGAGGCCCTCTGTGGCAGGCTCCTAACTTGTTTCCTGTT
>CM053760.1:55183613-55211544 GCA_028658305.1 Pachyuromys duprasi
GTGTGTCTTTCTGCTTCTGGGATAGCTCACTCAGGATGATCTTTTCCAGTTCCCACCATTTACCTGCAAATTTCATGATATTCTTGTTTTTTATTGCTGAGTAATATTCCATTGTGTAGATGTACCACAATTTCTGTATCTGTTCCTTAGTTGAGGGGCATCTGGGTTGTTTCCAGCTTCTGGCTATTACAAATAAAGCTGCTACAAACATGGTTGAATGCCTACAGATTGGGAAAGAATCTTCACCAAACCTCTATCTCACAGAGGGCTAATATCCAGTATATATAAAGAACTACAGAAGTTGAAAAGCAACAAATCAAGTAATCCAATTAAAAAATGGGGAACAGAGCTAAGCAGAGAACTCTCGATAGAGGAATATTGAATGTCAGAGAAACACTTAAAGAAATGCTCAACATCATTAGCCATCAGGGAAATGCAAATCAAAACGACCCTGAGATTTCACCTTACACCCATCAGAATGGCCAAGATAAAAAACTCAAGTGACAACACATGCTGGAGAGGTTGTGGAGAAAGGGGAACCCTCCTCCACTGCTGGTGGGAATGTAAACTTGTACAACCACTCTGGAAATCAATCTGGCACTTTCTCAGATAACTAGGAATAGCACTTCCTCAAGATCCAGCTATACCACTCCTAGGCATATATACAAAAGAGGCTCAAGTACACAGTAAGGACGTAGCAGCTTTATTGCTATTGTTTAAGAAAGTTTCCTTACATATCCCAGGCTGACTTTGAACATGTGGTCATCCTCCTCCCTGTACTTTCCAAGTGCTGGGATTCCATGTGTGCCACTGTGTCCAGCTTGTACTCTTTATTACTTGAACTTAGTGACCCAGACAAAACCAACACTAGGAACACTAAACCTTGTGTTTTCAAGAGTGCCACATTTTGGGAATCATTTTGACCAAGGACAGAGATGAGATGAGGTATGCAGAATAAAAAAGAAGTCAATGATTGACTTAAACTTATTGCCAATCCACAAGCATAAGAGTAATTGCTCTTAGCATCTGTCCTGGCACACACCCACCCATACCCACTCTACCCCCTCCCCCATCAGGGAAGTGGGCAGAAAGGTCATAAGGTCACAAACTGAAGCAGAGGCCATGGATGAATGCTGCTTGTCAGCTTGCTCAGCTTGCTTTTCTAGTATAACCCAGGACCACCTGCCCAAGAGTAGTACCACCCACAGTGGGCAGGACCTTCCCACATCAGTCATGAATGTTTTAAAAAATCCCCATAGACTAGCCTCAGAGGCATTTTCTCAATTGAAGGTCCTTTTTCTGAGATGACCCAGGTTTGTGTCAAGTTGACCAGGAAAAAAAAAAATCTAACTAGGACAGAGGGCGCATTCCTGGGTGCTACAGTGGGTCAAAACAGAAAGACACTGTCCAGATTTGCAGTCTGTTGTGAAGACACAACCTGGATTGGAAAACTGAGGCACAAATCAAAGCAGTGCTGTGTGCCAGAGTGAGGTAGGGGTGCAGGAGAACGGATACTTTGTCATATTAAATATGTCAGTTTGGCATGATAAGTAAGTCTTCCTTGGGGAATTTATTTCTCTTCCAGCACTGCAATAACATCTGCCAAGGTGCCTGTGAATGGCGCTAACCTGCATTATCAGCGAGTGGGAGAAGGGGAGCACGCAATCCTTCTACTTCCTGGGATGTTGGGTATGTACGGATTTTAATGGGATGCTCCTGCAGGCTGTCGATCCTCCATGATGTATCACAGTGCTAGATGCCAAGCGTTGATTGTTCACGTTAGTGACTGCTAAAGACTCTTAAGGGGATGTTCGCCTCGCTCAAAGTTGAGTGGTTTAGGAAAGTAAATAACTTTCTACTGTACTAATTTTTTATTCTTTTGCCCATTTCCTCCCCCCATTTAAACACACTGTGAACATGGTTTTCTGCTATTTGCGAGGGTTACAGGGGTCGTGGAAACTGGGGTCCAAAGAAGGAGCAGATGATGAAGATAGCAAGGTGGTGAGCAGCTTCCCCAGTTTGCCTGGTACCCAGGGCTTTTCTGGAATGTGAGGCTTGAAGTGCTAAATGCAGGACAGGAGGCAGCTGAATCAGTTGTATTTGATTTGTTTAATGAAAGTGAGAGGTGGGGGTGGGTAGGTTGTTAAAAGACCTCTCTCTCTTTTCTCTCTTCCTAACAGGGTCTTACTCTAAAGCTTAAGCTCACCTCAGCCTCATAAATACTGAGACTGACAGGTTTGTGCCGCCATACCTGGCCAGTTAAAGTCTTCTTCCAAAATCAAACTCAGATCGACACATTACCATCTGCCATTTGTAGAATGTAGGGGAGCCTGCTGAATCTCAGTCTTAACTTCATAGAACAGCAGTCCAGATTTAGAAAGTTCTGGAAGAGAGTTTGCAGTGATCTTGGGACATTGCAAATCTACTCTTAAGGCTTTTAAGGTTGCTGTTTTCTTTTTTTTTAGGTATTTGTGAGAGTGTTGGGACACTTAGCACCATTTTCTTAAGCTGCTATAATCAAGGAGATATTTACTCCAAAAGCTGGTGTCCACTTCAGTCATGAGCAAAAACCAATTTACCATGTGTATTATTATTACTTCATCATTGCAGTCATTAACTACACAAAGCATTCACCAATATAATTTTTCATTTTTGTAAAGGATTGGTATGATTCTAAAGCTTTAAAATAGAACAGTGGGAGTCTCTCTTCTACCTTGTCCCCTAGTCCCCATGAGCCACTCAGAATCATGTACTTATGATTATGTGTATTCTCGAAACACTTGTTTAAGGTTTTAGTACTCTTGGCCCTAGTCTTCAAGCACATGCACATGTGTCAGAAAGCAAGTGTTTATTTGTGAAACTGTCATTTTAACCTGACTTCCCCCACCTTCTGGTCCCTTACTTCCTGTCCCTCCTTCAGGATAGTTCTGTCTTTCCTGTGAGAGAACAATAGAGGAGGTCTGAAAATCCATTGGTCTGCTTTTGGCGTGGGTTTTTCTTTTCTTTTTTTCTTGCCCCTAGGACAGGATATTTCTGTGTAGCCTTGGCTGTCCTGGACTCGCTTTGTGGCCTCGAACTCACAGAGATCCACCTACCTGTGCCTCCCCAAGTGCTGGGATTACAGGTGTGCCCAGCTGGCATGGGCTTTTTGAATGACTTTGATCACAGGAGGTGAGCTTGGCTGTCTGATCAGGCAGTGTTTCCTGTGTATTTGTGGCTTGAGTTCTGGGTGCTTAAAAATCAGACAAACTGCACGGTCAGTATTAACCTGCCCATGGATGGAGCTCTTAGGGAGTGACCTTCCCCCAGCATAGTGGATTTGAGCACACCACTCACATCCAGTGGCCAAGCAGTAAGATGGAGATTGCCACTCAGCCGCCCCAGTCTCTTGGCATAGGCTCCGTTGTGCTGGCTTGATAAAGTACAGCTTAATGTCTTTACTTTGCTATGTTTTTATTGTACCTAAAAAATAAACTCTTAAGAGTCATTCATGTTAACTTAATGAAAAAACATCTGGAATATGGGACTTCTATCTGGATACCATTGGGATCTCCATCATTTCTAAGTCATCTTCCTTAGAGGAGAGAGGGAATACCCAGAAACTATCAAAAATGAAAGTTTGTTTCAATGTGGTTTAGTTAATTCTTTCAAAGGAGGGGTATAAGGACTAAACTGAAAGGATTGGTCCAAAGTACTACAAAAATACTGCTCCTGAGCCTCGCGCTGGACCTGTGCCTTCTTCAAAATCACCACTAGGGGGAGACCGGAGGCAGGTCCTCACTCCACCAGGAGTGGAAATCCGTCTCTGGGTGGAGTCCGCCATTGAAAGACAACTTTCTCCTGGCTAGCTTTGAAGAAAACCGAGAACTGTGTTTTGAGATTGTTACTGCTTCTGGTTCGCTCTGGTGTGCTGCCTACACTGAGAACATTCAGTGGAACCTAACCCAGTGGCTGTTTTCAGGAAGTGGGAAGACCGATTTTGCACCTCAGCTACAAAACCTAAATAAGAAGCGTTTCACAGTGGTGGCCTGGGACCCTCGGGGATACGGATATTCCAGACCCCCAGATCGAGATTTCCCACGGGACTTTTTTGAAAGGGATGCAAAGGATGCTGTTGACTTGATGAAGGTGAGCCCCGGAGAAGGGCTGGAGTTGGGGAAGATGACTGGGCCCATTTCCATTTGTTCCAATTCCCGGTGTCCTTTCTTTCTACAAAAGGCAATAAATAATGCCATGTGAATCTTCTATAAGGAAGACCTATAGGACCAAGTAGAAACAGAGTCCAGCTATCTAACGATGCTACTGGAAGACACCAAGGCTTTGCCTGGCCCGCTAGTCTCATGGCATAAATCGATGCTGTTTTAGTTTTGTTTTGTGTTCCTTTGTTTTGAGACAGGTTTTCATTGTATAGTCTTAGCAAGCCATGAATGCTCAACCCTTCTGCTTCCGCCTCTGGCATGCTAGGATGGCGGGCCTATTACACCACACACAGCAAAACACACAGTTCTATACAGATGTAACTGGGGTCCTAAGCCACAGGGTCAACTCCACATCTTCCAGTGTGTCAGATGTAGCCACTCACCCCAAAGAAATCAGGGAGAGGTGGTGAAGAGACAGGAAAGCATTTTGAACAAAACTGTTATTTGCTGAAGTAAGCCCTTCAGCCCATTTCGAGGATTGACATGAGATTTAGGTTTAGGTCGAGCAAGAATTGGAGAAGCAGCAAGAAATTTGCATAACTAAGCAGCCGTGGTCAAGGTGTGGTCTGGTGTTATCTCCGTTCTGGTTCTACAAGGTGGCCGGAGGAAGTCATGACCGCCCATGCTAAGGGGGTCATCTCGTGGGGTGATCTGTCTGTAAGGTTCCGTGGTTCCTAGGATCTAAGCTGACTTCAGGCTTAGGGCAATGTGTCCAGGTAAGAGGCAACAGTAGGATGTCACCACTGCTGTTACGTTTGTGCCTTCAGTCTTGAGGGGGTTGTCCTAGTTAGGGTCATCCATTGCTGTGATGAAACACCATGACCAAAGCAACATGAGAGGGAAAGAGTTTATTCGGCTCACACTTCCACATCACAGTTCATAATCAAAGGAAGTCAGGGCAGGAACTCAAGCCTGGAAGCAGGAGCTGATGCAGAGGCTGTGGAGAGGTACTGGTTTGATCATCATCGTATGCTCAGCTTGCCTTTTTATAGAACCCAGGACCTCCAGCCCAGGGATGGCACCACCTACAATGGGCGGGGCCCTTCCCCATCACTCACTAGTTAAGAAAATGCCATATGGGTCTGCCCACAGCATGATCTTATGGAGGCATTTCTCCATTGAAGCTGCCTCCACTCTGTTGACTCTAGCTTGTGTCAAGTTGACATAAAACTAGTCACTACAGGGTTAAGATTGGCTAGGTACCACCAGCTTTTAGACAGTTGCTTTGTAGCAAAGCAAATTTGACGCCAGGTCTCCGAGTGGCAGACCTGTAGAATTCTGATCACCACCCAGGTTCTTTCAGCAAAGTAGAATGATAACTGTGCCCGTGCTTTCTGCTGAGGCTGGCCACGGGTGAGCAGTAACTAGGTTGTCTGTTCTGCTCTGCCGCCCACAGGCGCTGCAGTTCAAGCAGATCTCCCTCCTGGGCTGGAGTGATGGCGGCATAGCTGCGCTCATCGCTGCTGCAAAGTACCCATCTTATATCCGCAAGATGGTGATCTGGGGGGCGAATGCCTACGTCTCGGAGGAAGACAGCAGGCTCTACGAGGGTGAGTGCTGCCAGCCACAGGCAGAGTCACGATCATCCTCCTTGCTCCCTCCTCATGGCTTGTTTTTCTTGTTTTGGTATGTGTTGGCTGACCGGTCATACCTCATCCACTTCCAATTCTCAGCTCTAAGGTTAAAAAAAAAAAAAAAAGAACGAGTTTTCATATAAGTCATATAATTTCACTAACCTAGAAATGGACCGTTTTCTATTTCCAGAAGTGAAACTTGGCTGACTCAGGCCATGGCTCTGGGAAAGCGGTGTTTACATTCGCTGCCACGGTTAGTGAGCTTGCAGAGAGAAGGGGGCGCTGTGAAGTGTTACTCATAACCTCATTTAAAGCAATGTAAAAGCCAGTTGTGGTGGCACATGCCTGCAAACCTCAGCTACTTGGGAGGTTAAGGCTGGAGAATTCTGAGTGTGAAGCCAGCCTGGGCAGTATAGCATGACCTGCTCTCAAAATAAAAACCATGAGTGAATGAATCCGTGAATATAGTGAGTGTCAAAGGAAGCACTAGACTAAAAAGTGAACGTATGTTGTGGTTGCAACAGTCTGTGCAGTTTTCTTGGCCAAGGTCTCCTTTGAGCTTCTCCTTGAGGTTTTTAGGGGCACATGAGCGGGGCCAGTGACCCCGCAGCCCATGGTTCAACTCCAGCCTGACACTTGCTTTTGTAAATCTGAGGCACCGATGAAAAGTTAGTTCATGAGTTGGAGACGAAGCTGGGGCATCTATCTCTTCCTCATTTTCCTTCTTCTCCCAGCATTGCTGCCTGGGTAACAACAATAGCCTGAGCATATGGGAGTGTTGACAATTACTAGGCATCCAGCCTTGGCATTGTTTAGCCTTTAGTAAGCCTTCTGAATTGGGAGGCTCATGCTCTCAAGAAGAAGAGAGGTATTCCCCAGGGTGTGGGGGTCACTGAGGCAAAGGAGAAGCTACTTTGGCTTCCAACCACTTCTACCGGCCTCCCTGGACCATCACCACCCACCCCACCCCACCCCACCCCACCCCCACCTCTCATGAAAGCATTCTGTGTCTCAACTAAACCCTAGATGGCCTAACAGAAGAGGTTCATTCCCAGGGGACCCAGCGTTTTCTCTCTTCAGCTGTGTCTATATTGTCTTCGGTGCGTGTCTTGACCTTCGGAGGCTGAAATATTTTCTCTCTGGCCCTGACAGAAAAGTTTGCAGAGCTCTGCTCAGGCTAAGTCTCTTCCATGTGTTCTGCATTCACATTACTTGGAGGCTAAATCCTGTTCTAGAATCCTAGTTCTCTACGATCTTCCTATTTTTAGGGCAATCTGAAATTCTTAAGTGACAGATTACTTGGAAAACAATCCTAATCTGGCCTCTGTTTGTCCTCATCATCTCCCCACCTGGCTCAGAGTCTCCTGTTCCACCATTGCCATCCATTAGCCCCTGCTGCCTTCGGCCCTAGATACCTTTGCTTTTCCTTCCTTCTCTTACTAGGCCCTTTGCTCTCCACCTCAACGGGTAAATATTACTCTTCCTCCAAAACATTGCCCCTTTCCCTGTAGTTCCTCCTTAGCTGTATCCCACTGCACAACTTTATTAAAACAAGTGTCTCTGTTCTCTCTCTCTGTGGCATTGTGGTCCTTCTGATCCTCTCTGCTGAATGGCTCTCACCATAGCAAGTACAAAATTGTCACAGACAATGGATACTGTTGACTTGTCAGTAGCCCTTCCTCCCTACTCTCTAGATAAGTTTGGAAGGTCTGAAGATATACCTCCTTCATCCATATTGCTCATCTGTGTCACCTCTTCTTTGCCAGTCACTGATCTTTTCAAAGCAGCAGCACCTAGTGTTGGCTCATTTTTGTTCTGTCTTCCATTGTTTCCATCCTCCTCCTGCTTGCTCTGGGTTCTGATTTGCTTTATTTCCTTCAATCTACAAGTAAAAATTGTGGATTATTGATCTGAGATGTTTATTCTTTTCTAGTATCTCATTTTAATTGCTCTAAATTTTCCTCTAGAGCTGCTAGATCTGAGCACCTGTGTATATAAGGAGGATAGATTGGTTTACAAGAAGCAGTCTTGGTAGCCCAACAAAGGCTGTCTCATCATGGAGCAACTGAGAATCCAGTAGTGTCTCCATTGGCAAGGCTGGCTGTCTTAGTGGTCCCACTCTGATGGCCTGGAGGATTCTTAGACAACCACTGGTCTTCAGTCTACATTAGAATCATGAAGATGGTTTGAATATTGATGAAGGAAAGCTGCAGTGTCCTAATTAGGATTCCTAACTAAGACATGATAAAATTCTGTGACCAAAAGCAAGTAGGGGGAAAAAGGGTTTCTTTCACCTCACAACTTTTGGGTGACACTCCATCACCAAAGGAAATCAGGGCAAGAACTCAAGGCACGGACCTGTGGGCAGACACTGAGGCAGAAGTCTTGGAGCAATGCTGCTTATTGGCTTGCCCCTTTTTCTTTGCTTGCTCTGTCTGCTTTCTTATAGCATTTAGGACCAAAAGCCCATGTGGTTCCACTCACAGTGAGCCAGGCCTTCCCACATCAATCATCAATCAAAAAAATGTACACAGACTTGTCCACAGGTGATCTGGTGAGAGCATTTTTTTTCAATTGAGGTTCTCTCTTCCCAAATGACTCTAGCTTGTGTGAAGGTGACATAAAACTAGCCAGCACAATCAGCAACAGGATAGATGGACTTGCCAGTAAGAGTGAAGGCAAGCAGGCAAAAAGAAATTTCTTTCTTCCTTGTCCTTATATCTGAGCTGCCATCAGAAGCTGCCACCCACATGTAGAGTGGTTCTTGTTTCAAATAATCTTATTAAGAAAATCCTCCACAGGAGGGCCCAGCAGTTTGGGGTTTAGTTGGTTCCAGATGCTGTCAGTTTGACAACCGAGATTAGCCATCACAGCACCTACAAATTTACTGTGTTCTATTTCCACTCATCAAAAGATATCTTTTCTAGTTTCTCTTCAGGTTATGCCTTCACATGTGCATACTTAGAAATGTAATGTGTAATTTCTAAATACTTGAGGTTTCCTAGATATCTTTCTGCTACTAGTATTTGATTCTTGGGAAGCATTTGTACTGCTTCAGTTGCTTTAAGTTGGTTAAAGTTTATTTTATACCCTGGGACATGGACTGTCTTGTTCTAAAATTGAACCGCCCCCCACCTCTACTCACCGCCTCCCCACTTTCATTCAGCTAACAGCCCACACCCTCTGAATGCTAGTATGTCTCCCTTGAGGGCTCAGTCATCTGTGCTCTGCATCTCACAGTGACTTTGTTCTGTTGATGCCACACACTGACTCCTGAGTTACATCCTCCTCCTCCAGTCTCCTCGTCCTCTCCCCCCCCCCCCCCCCGTTCAGAACCTTGGCTTCTTAGGATATTCTGTCCTCCATAGGGGGAAAAAATCCTTTGTAAGGCAAAAATCAAGCAATCCCATCTCCCACTTAAAAAAAAAAATCCTTTAGTAACTTCAAAGAAGTCCACTCAGCTTCACAGGCCCCTGCCAGTCTGGTTCAACTTCACTTTCTGACTCTTTTATCCCCATCTTCCTGCATTGGGAAGCTGCCTTCCCTGGATGCACCTTGCCCTCTCCCAGCCACATCCTTCTCAGTATTCACCCCCGTACCTCTGAGAAGGTGTCCCAGAGCCTGTAAGCCTGGGGGACCCTGTAATGGTTTGCACATGCGCACACTATGGTACTTTGCCCTGGGTGCTATTACCATATTACTCCTTTGCCTTAGTCACTCTAGGATAAGTTTCCCGTAACAATGGCTCTGACTTGCTTTTTTCTGCTTTCTGAAACAAAATAAAAGCTCTCTCAATCCCACAATACTCTTCCCTGTCTAGGATATCTGTTTCCCTCTCTAAACCATTGCCTCTTCCTCCAGTCCAGCGGAGACGGTGCCTTCCATGTAACCAAACCCTCTGGACACTTGCCTGCTCTGTGTTCTCCCCCGGCCCTCTCTGTGGCCAGTGAAAGCAGCCTCCTAGTGTTCATGGTACAGCTCACACCCTCTTCTCGGGCTTCCTCTGGGTCAGCTTTCCGGGCATTGTATTGTCACAGCCCTGGCGTCTCTCTCTGCTTGCTCTCTGGCTTTGAAATGTGGGGCAATGTCCCTGAGGTCTTCAAGAGCCATCCTTGCTTCTCTTTCACTGTGTATGTGTACATGTGTAAGTGTGGGCACTAACATGCACACATGTGTGTGGGGGGGTGCCCGTGCATGTGGAGGCTAGAGGTCCCTTTTGGGTAAGTTTTGTTTTCTGAGATGGGAATCTCTCACCGGACCTGGAGTTCACTGCTTGGGTGAGGCTGGTTGGCCTGTGAGCCCCAGGGATCTGCCTAGCTCTGCTTTCTCAGAACCTGACTTATAAGTGTACACTACATTCAGACTTTTTATGTGGGTTCTAGAGAGCAAACTCAGATCTTCATGCTTGAGTAATAAGCACTATACAGACTGAACTATCCTACAAGCCTCATCCACCCTGCCTGCTCCCCCCCCACACTTTTAAAGACAGCATTTCAGTGTGTTTTCCATGCTGGCCTCAAAGCCTTGGGCTGGAGCAGTCCTCCTACCTTGGCCTCCTGAGTAGCTTAGATTGCAGGCGCACTCTGCCATGCCCACTCTGTCCTCACTCCGTGCCCTTCTCTGAGTTCTCCTGGCTTCCAACCCGCCTCCCCCCCCCCAGTGGACTCTTCATTTGATTCTTTATCTGGCGGCCATACAGATACCCCTCTCTGTCTAAAGCCTGAACTCGGTCTTTCCTTTTGGCCTGTTCCTCTTGCTAAATGTCTTACCCTGGTAAATGATTCACCCAGAAGCGTAGAACACAGTGGGTTCCGGCTGGAACATAGCCTCCTGTTACCTCAGCTTTACTTTCTGTGGCTTCACTTAGCTGTGTTCTGAAATCATTAATGGAAAATTCCAGAGCAATCAGTCATTATGTTTTAAGCTGTGTAGCGCTGTGAGAAGGACGCTGAACTATTCCGCCACCCCTGGGGCTGCAACATGCTACCCAGATCGCAAACCGTCCCTTTGCCCAGTGTTTCTTTTTTAAGATTTTTAAAAATGTGTTTAATGTATGAGTGTTCTAGCTTCGTGTATACCTACACGTTAGAAGAGGGCACCAGATCACATTATAGATGGTCGTGAGCCACCATGTGGTTTCTGGGAATTGAACTCGGGACCTCTGGAAGAGCAGACAGTACTCTTAACCACTGAGCCATCTCTCCATCCAGCCCAGTGTTTCTATTACACTTGTCCACTGCCTGCCTGTTGGTCCTCAGAAACCTTCTTGGTGAACAGATTCACTGTCAGCTTGTCACCATTCCTGCATTCCACATGTACCTGTTTGACTTAAAACACTTCACACAATGAGGGGTGATGCTGGCAGTCCCACGACAGTGTCTTCCAGTTGTTCTGGTTTACGTTAGTTATTGATAATCTCTTTTACTGAGCCTCCTTAGCAATGAACAGCATCCTGGGAGAGCACAGCATTTGTGAAGGTCGGCACTGTGCAGTTTTAGGAAACCAGGAGCGCTGGCAGTGTCTCTGGCGGACAGGGGCAGCCGCTGGGCCAGTCAAGAGCTCTTAAGACAAAAGCTCTGTCCCATCTGTCCTAGTCCCTTTCCTGACACCATGGCCACGGCAACTTATAAAAGAAAGTGTTTCCTTTGGAGCTCATGACCGCCATGGTAAGGAGCATGGCAGCAGGCAGGCAGACGTGATGCTAGAATAGTAGCTGAGAGCTCACACCTGTGCCCGAAGCAGGAGGCAGAAAGAGCTAGCTGGGAATGGCAGGGCTTGTGAAACCTCAAAAGCTCTACTCCCCAGTACACACTTCCTTCGACACGGCCACACCTCCTAATCCTTCCTATACCGTTCCACTAGCTAGGGAGCAAGTATTCAAATATATGAGCTTTTAGAGGCTATTCTCATTCGGAGCACCACATTATCCAAGTTTCAACTGGTGGGAACAGGCACTTAGCAGACTTTTTGGGTGCTTACTGAATTAATCAATTAGTTTTCATTGTGGTTCTAGTGTTTAGTGTGGATTCTATGCTATAAATGGAGGAGGGAGAAATATATCAGTTTCTTTTGGGGTCCAAATTATGTTTTGAATCAACAAGCAGTTTGATTCAACTGGTTTTTCTGGGCACTTGCCTATGAAGCATAATTACTAATTTAGGGTAGTGATTATGCTTTGGGACAAAAATGGCTTTCTTTTTAAATAAATTGACAAATGTAAATATATAAATACAAAGCTATCTTTTTGAGTACATCTTGCATGCCAGGCACTGCTATCAGCAAATTTCGTGTAACTGCTTACTCTTTATTCTAGAGTGTTAATAAAATTCATATTTGCTGATTAGGAAACGAGCACAGAGAGGTTAAGTTAACCTGCCCCATTTCGTACATTTCATACAGCAGTAAGTCTAGGAGCTGAAACTTCCATCTAATCAGTCTGATTTCCAAGCCTGTGTTTTAACCACTGTTTGTAAGAGCTCTGGCTTCCCCCAGCAGCAGCTGAATTTCCCATCCCTGAGATCTTGTGCCCTTTTCTCTGGGATCCTGAAGGTTTGTTGCAGTTCTGACGTTCCCACAGACACCCTTCATTCCAAAAATCTACATGCAATTAATTAATCCATTAAATGACCTAGTACTGTTGCATAACAGCCCGTGTTCTTCAGCAGGGGACACTACGCTGAACTGTCATCCACTGCACTCTCAAAAGCTCTCGGCTTTCACATCACAAGGAGCTTGGTTTTCCTCATTGATTTTTTTAAAGGTTTTTGTTTTTGTTTTTCTGTCATGCTTTGGTCACATAGGCATAAGCTCCCAAGCAACATAGATTTGTCACCAGACCACACAACATCATTTCTTGCTTGCACTGCCTTCTCTGACTCTTCACTGCATTGCTGAGTCTCTCTCTTGGTGCCGCTTGTGGCTGTGGTGGTGGTGGTGGCCTGGTTTCCGCAGATGGATTGTATTCGCAGATGTTATTGGGAAAATATGCCTGTTAGTTTGTGCACTCCTTTACCCGTGGATGGATGGCTTACTTCATGTTGGTGGAGACAGTCCTACCATCACCAGTTGATGAGTCCCTATGAAACTGCTAGCTGCATAGACCATGTGATGAGTGAGTGACAGCTGTCCTTACTGATGGCTGCCTGACCCCCAGAGCAGCCCTACCCCGACTTACCCTTCCTCCTTGGCCCTGTTGTTGGGGTTTGCTGTCTTTCTTACGCACTCACTCACACATACTCGCTAGTTTATATGACTCTGCTAAAGCATGAGAACTGTTTTGTGTGTCTGGGGAGAAATCTCAGTTGGTAAAGTACTTGTCATGAAAGCGTGAGGACCTGACTTCAGGTCCCAGTGCCCGTGTGAAAGGCTGAGTGCAGTGGCTCATGCTTAGTGCTGGGAAAGCAGACAGGCCTCCCTAACTTGACCCACGAGCCCTGTCTCATAAAACAAGGGAGACAGAGTGTGAGGAAGAGCGACACGTGATACTGTCCTCTGACCGTCATATGAGCATGTCCACAGGCATACAATCTCTTTACACACACACATACACAAAACATTTTTGTTTAATTTTATTTGTGTGAGTGTTTTGTATCCATGTTTGTCTCCATGTGCATGCCTGAGGATGCACATGGAGGACAGAAGAGGCATCCTATCCCCTACAACTGGAATTACAGATGGTCGTGAGCTGCCATGTGGGTGCTGGAATAGTACCTGGGTCCTCTGGAAGAGCAGCTGTTACTCTTAACCACTACACCCCCGGAAAAGAATTTTTTTTAATTGTACTTTATGAAAGACAGGGTTTTTCTACTGCAAGATGGCCCCTCACAGGGTGTAGTCTGCCAGGCAGGCCAGAGAGTAGGTATCCATAAGCAATTTTTAAGTTATTATTATTATAGTTGGGGGACAGGAGAGGTGCTAGGAGTTAAACATAGAGCTTCACACGTGCAAATATTTTACCATTGAACTCCCTACTACCACCTCCCAGGCTTTCTTCACATCTTTTTAGCCTCTTTCCCTTTCTCAATTTCCCAACTGTCCTTCCCTTTTTCTGAAATCTTCCCTGTCTTGATTTTCCCCTTCTTGGTTTTCTGACCCACCTCACCACACCCCTTCCTGAAGTCTTTCTTCTGTTTGCCAGACAGTTCAGCCCATTCTAGTCTCTGTAGTCCACTCATCCTAGCTTCCCTCTAAATATCTAGACCAGTCTTCAGAGGTAGAGGCAGGCACCTTCTTCAAAAAACAGTATAGCTGTAAATCATGACAATTTCCTCCATTTGAGTATTTCTGTTCACCAAGTATGCCCAAGCATGCCAGGTGCTAGCCGCTGTCCATACTCTGCAGAAAGTACCATGTGATGTCAGTGTGTGTTGCTAGCATCACCTGATGTATGTGTGACACATGCATTCCCTAAACACTTTCATACACAGCATTTACTATGTTTAAGAGTGTTAGCATTACTGTTTATTCTATTTTATTTGGATTCTTATACCTCTACCTTCCTTCCAACCCACTCTTTATCCCTCCTAAGACCTTCCAACCCTCCAACACTAGGTAGGAGAAAAAGAAGGTTAGTGGGGAGAGGGGACGTAGTGCTCTTTTGCTACTTCCGGCTGGTTAAGGTTGTGAGGATTTTTGGGTCAGGACCAATCTCAGTCTTCAGGATAGCCGGCATTCCAACAAACCAGCAACTGCAAACACAGCGAAAAGATGAACCATCAACAGCACAGGGAGCAGAAGCTTTCTTCTTTGGAGTTTCCTGTATCTATCCTGGTTCTGATATTTATACCCTCCCAGAGTCCTTAGAATTAAACTATATGTAGCTGTCAAAGATCGTGCACCTGCCAGAGCACAAGACAATGATAGTTAACAGCTGTGGATAAACTAAAGCAGCCCCATTCACTTGGGACTATAACAAAAAAAAAACACATTTACATAATATAACTGAGTTTTTAAAGAAACCAAAACTTCCACTACACAGGAGCACCAGATTCTTTATCACAGTGCTTAAGGTAGTACAGAAAAGATCAGGCTTAGTAAATCACACTTGATACATTAGTTTAAAGGTGGAGGTTAGCTATTATTACGAATTCATTGCCTATAGTATAGTTTAGACTTAATAGTTAGCTCTACACTCTATTTCTTAAACAGAATTTACATGCATCATTGTTTGTTTCTCAGTGTACCAGAAAAGCTTCTCTAAACATCTGGCCCTTCACTGCATCTGTGGATCAATCCACCACAGCCAAAAATATCTGAAAAATAAGTTACCTCTGCTTTGAATGTATACAGACATTTTGGTCATGATTTCCCTAAACAATACAGTATACTACTTATAAACCATTTAAATCACATGAGTTAAAATTAAATAATGTAGAGGTGGCTTGAGTATTTGGGAGGAGCCGAGCACATTCTCTACAATTTCGCATAATGGAGCATCCATTATGCGGGAACATCCGTAGTGCTTGGAGCCCACAGGGGTTCCTAGAAACAGTTTCCCCTCAATAGTGTGTGGCAAAACTTTTTCTGGGAGAGTTGCAACACACATGCCTACTCCCCAGATAAGGATCCCATGACAGACCAGAGTATGGGTTTCATTAAAGTCCAACTTGGTGAAACATGAGCTTTGTTGGAGTTACTTCCAAGGAGGAGAAATAACTCAAAGACAGGTACGTCACCAAAGTCCTCCCCAATATAAGTGACAGCCGAGAACTTGGGCACACTGCACCGCTCACAGGCAGCTCAATGGGTTGGAGAGTGTCCTTTCCATGTGCCTCAATTTGTCCAAATCTCTTCCAGGCAGTTGAGCTGGTTTCTGCTTCTTCAAGGCAGCTGGTCTGGTCTCAGAGTCTCCTTTGCAGTTTTTCTCTAAGAATCTTCTTTGCAGTTCAGCTTTCTTTAATCTGAAGTAGATGTTCAGCTTTATTTATTTATTATTACTTTTTTATAGCTTACTCTGGCAGGTAGGGGCTTAGTGAATCTGGTCAGTTTCAGGGACTTCCTGAAGTTGTTTTGAGTAGTTTATCTTTCTGTTTAAGGAGTTTTCTCCAGAATGAAATGCTTCAATCTTGGGGAAAACTGTTACACAACACTTTAGGAACCAAAAGATAACTATAATATCATTCTTACTCTGGAGACACAAATTAGAGAAATGTTTCCTTTTACTATCTTTAGCAGAAAACATTCAACTCAGGTCTGCTTTCATTCAATCACTGATGATTTATCATGTTATTCTAGTGGGAGGCCCAGCCTAGGGTCTAATGTTTAGCAAGGCATAAAATAAAACCCTTGCACTAGGCATGATCCCTAGGGGGAGATGGACAATCAGGCACAAGGCAGAAAGCCCTGCAAAGGAGATAAGTGCTAAGCATGGCAGATGGAGAGGGAAAGTCACAGAGGACATGCGGGTGGGGGTGGGGCACTAACCTCTGAGCGGAGAGCTGGAGGATATGAGTGAGCCAGGCAGGCACTGGGGAAGGTTTTCGCAGCAGGTGGGACAGTGAACATGATGCCCAGAGGTGGCCTGGGCTTAGGTTACTTCCAGATAGTACTTTAGTGTGAGACTGGACTCATACTTGTCCACACTTCGATTTTTCAGGTATCCGAGATGTTTCTAAATGGAGCGAGAAGGCAAGGAAACCTCTGGAAGCCCTATATGGATATGACTACTTTGCCAGAACCTGTGAGAAGTGGGTGGACGGTATAAACCAGTTTAGACATCTGCCAGATGGTATGTTGTGGGTACTGATGGTTCCTTCGCTAATTGCAGGGCATGCTTGAGTTCTTCCCTTGACTACCCAGCATTCCTCCATGATGAATAAACCCACCCATTATCCTCACACTGCTATTGTGTGAACAGACACTGATCATCTTACATAATATGAGTCCCTGTATAATAAGTGTAAATGCCAGAGAGGACTGTGTGAATAAAGGTTCATATTGAGGCTTTAGCAGCATTTATTTCCTTCAGTCCTTTGCATATGGGGCTGCACAGATTTGTCTGCCAGAAACCGAGGAGGCCATTAGAAAGAGAGCCACCATAATAGACAGGTTTTCCTCCCTATTTGCATGGGTCCTCCAGCTTCTGATCTTACTCTAGGACAAAGCAGGAGGCTGTTTCTGCTATGATCTTCAGCCCCAGCAAAGCCAGTGAGGGAGACCGTTGGATTCTCTTTCCATCTTCAGGACCAAGTGCTATAACTGTAGCTGTGGACAAATACCTCCTTTTATTTATCTGAAAAATTAATAGGATTTCCAGCAAGAATTAACATCTTTAAGTTTATTTTTACGTAGCTGTGTGTTTAGTCAGCTTTCTGTCACTGTGACAAACACCTGAGATCATTAGCTTATTGAGAGGAAAGATGTATGACTTAGTTTTGGGGGTTCTGGTCCGTGACTCGGGAAACCCACTGCCTTTAAGGCTGGTGGTCCTGTGAATCATGACAGGAGAGCTTGGCAAGGCAAAGCCGTTTGGCTCCTGGGCAAAAATGAAAAAGAGGACTAGGCTGGAGTTTCCCTCTCCTCCGAAGGCACACCCCCAATGACCTATGCACCTTCTCTAGGCGCCCCCTCTAAAGCTTCCACCACTTTTCCCTCCATACTGGGAAACAAGCTCTAACATGGAGTCACTGGTAAGCACTGCAGCAAGCTGTGGAATCGCCCTTTCCCCCCTTTCTTCTTTTTATTTTTGTAACTGCTGCAAGAGTATAGTAGCTAGGATTTAATCCTGGAGACATTCGGTTGCAGAGTGCCTGTGTCCGAAGGGACAGGTTAATGTGTTAGGTAATCCTTTCCAGCATGAATCATCTGTAATGTCAAAGCTTTTGCCATGGAAGGGACTTTGGAAGTGTTACAAGTCTGGTTTAAGTTCAAAAGACCAAATCCGTGCCTTTCAGTGATCCTGTTGAAATGCAGTTTCCATGCACAGTACCAAATCTTTAAAATGTGTTTCTTTGAACCTTAAAATAACAGGGGGAAAAAGTGCTCTTAAAAAAGAAAGAAAGAAAACCATGTGAGGCCATACCCCTGGAAAGTGTAAAGTTTGGTGCTTTCTGGGAGAAGGCAATAAAGAGATGGAAATACTGTTAAGCGATTCAGAAGCACATTCTGACGTAGAGAATCCAATATGGAAATCATCTTACAGCAGGACTTAATTCATCTCCCTTCTGTATTTCCTGATCTGACAGGGCTGTGTGCTCAGGTTTAGACACTTGGTCTTGCATGGGTGATTGCACAGGGTGGAGTCACCTAGACATGCCTTGGAGGTCTTTGCTTGCTGTCAGGATGGCTTTGGGCAGTGACTTGGCTTCTGGAGAACATACCAATACCTCCCTCATAAAGTTTGTGTGGGTATTAAGTGAGATAATACACACTCAGCTATCCTAAGATGCTGCAAATAGTTACCATGAAAGTGTTAACCACTGTTATAAAAAAGCACCTAGCTTACGAATGTTTGTCCGTATTGAACGAGTTAAAATAGAAGTGCTAGCCTGACGTGGTAGCATGTGCCTTTAAACACAGCAGCTAGAAGGCAAGAGACAGGTGAAATCTCTGAGTGCGAGGCCAGCCTGGTCTACATAGTGAGTTTCAGTCCAGCAAGACTCTGTCTCAAAAGAAAACAAAACAAAACAAACAAACAAAAAAAAACATAAATGCTGGCAGCATTAATAGGAACTGCTGCAGCGCGCGGTTGGAGAGCGGGCTTTCATCAGCATCACCTCATACAGCTGGCAGGTGTGCACTGCTGCCCAGCGACTGGAGAGGAGTACTTCAGAGACCCAGCTCTGCTTCCCCAGTCAGCTGGTCACTCTCCCTCGGTGGAGAGCAATCCTCAGCTGAAGAGCAGGGCAGAGGCCTGGTCCCGGTGGGCAGTGCCATATGCCCTGGATCTCAGCCAGCTCAGTGCTACAGCAGAGAGGGGAGGCGGGTGAAGGAAGCAGCTAATGGCATGGATATCCAGAACCTTCAATACAACTCACTGTATGTATAGCTTCATAACAGCCACGGGAAACTGTGATTGCTGCTGTTTCAGACTAAAGCTCTAGCTGGCAAGGAGCCCACCAAGGTGTGGTAGTCAAGAGTGTCATTAAGGCACAAGAGTAGCTTGTGTCCTACGTACAAGCTAAGTTCACCGTGAAATCCCGGCACCCTGAGGACTGGCTAGGCTTCAGCCATTGCAACACAACCTCAAGGGAGAAGGTTTCAAATGCCTTTATCCAAGTAACTGACAGGCTGCTTCTTTGTAATATGTGGGAGTTTCGCTTACTTATTTGATTTTTTCTATCATTTTACATGAATAATGAATTTAAATCATTATTTTAAATATTGGTAATAAAATTTAATCATTTAAAAGCTGTTTATTTACTGGTAGAGCATCGGCAAAGACAGAGCAAAGAACCAGAAGAGAAAAGCCAAAGAATGTTAAAACCAGAAGAAACCCCAGATCAAACTAGCTTCTACTGACAGGGAAGCCTAGATGCAGAGGGGCATGCGTCTCAACGGATAAAAAAAAACAAAACAAAAAATTAAAAAAAGAAAGAAAAGAAAACCCACCTAAGATAATAGAAAAGGTGTACCTTGGCTTATTCTGGAGGTTCCAGCTGATGAGCAAGTGACCATATTGCTTTTCATCTTCATTGAGGCAGCCAGTCACTTCCCGAGTTGGAGAGCAGAAGGGAAGAAAGGTAGGCTAGGGTTTCACAATCCCTTTTAGGTGCGTGTCCCCAGTGATTAAGGATGTCCCACAAGGCCACATCCTGAGGCTTTCCCCACTTCCTAATGGCACCCCTCTGGGGACCAAGCCTTCGGTGCCACTGAGAAGCATTAAGGTCCAAAGCCTAGCATGGCGTGTCTCTGCAGAGTTTTGCTTCTTCCCTGCAGTGACTGTGCTCCTGTCTCTCAGGTAACATCTGCCGCCACCTGCTGCCCCTGGTCCAGTGCCCAACCCTCATCGTGCATGGGGAGAAGGATCCACTGGTCCCACGTTTTCATGCCGACTTCCTTCTCCAGAATGTGAAAGGGTCGCGGTGAGTCTTGTTACAGCTTCACAACTCCTAGGCACTGCAGAGCCCCCGAGGAAATGAGAGAAATCGTAGGAAGGAAAAGATGTGGGAGAAGTGGGGGTTAGGGTATATGGCCATCATTTGGTCAGAGAGTACCACAGCATTGAGAACACCACAGGCCCAGAGGGCCTGAGCTTTGAGCTCTGGCAATCCTCAGCAGAAGGTGAACAGTGAGGCCACTGTGTTCCAGTTCTGTAACAAGCCCATCACTTTAGATTTGTAGCAACCATTGGTAACAGTTTGACATACCTTGGGATTTTTAGCTCATTTAAAAACAATAACAACAAAAACCATTCATTAAACCAAACCCAGAAAGCAAATTGTCCTTTGGTAGCCACCGGAATAGATACAGTCACATTCTGTATTCAACTTTGAAATGTTTTTTTTCTCACTAAAATTATATTGTAAAACTTTACACTATAAAATGTCCTCAGCGCCTCCATGTTCCTGATTTTTGATGCCTGTGGGAGCTAGCACTGCTTACCACACCGAACACTTAGGTCCCTGTCCTCAAAGTCCCTGAAGCCCAGAAGGGAAAGTTGACACCCCAACAGTTCCACTGCACATGAATAAGTCTCCTCGGTGTATCTTAACACCTCTCGGGGGATTTAGAACTAAAGGGGGGGTTCTTATTCCACAGCCAAATACAATTTCATAGCAATTCATATATCTCTATATATGAATTATATGTATATATTTATAATTCTTTTTTTAATTTTAACATTTTTATTTTATATTAATCACAGGTTATGTACTTTGTATCCCAGCCATAGCCCCTTCCCCCATCCCCTCCCTATTCCCCCTTTCCTCCCTCATCTCCTCCCTGCCCCGTTCCAGGTCCCTTCCATCTAACTATTTATAATTCTTTACATTGAAAGGCCTCTCTTCTTTCTACATTTCTTCTGTATCAGTTCAACCATGAGTTAAACAAACAGAAGAATATGAGTATGAACAGCAACCGCTTTGGGAACAATGTAGCATAAGTGGAGAATAGAGGTAGAAGTTAGATTAAACTTACACTGTGAGTAAATGGACTTTTACAAAGTGTTAGAAGTTTGTGGTAAATAAATCATCTTCACACTTGACTATTATAACATTATAATCCTAAACCGTCATTGTGGCACAAAAGTCAAACAGCTTATTTTCTTACTAATCTTCCAGATGCTTTCTATGTACCTCAGTTTCTTTGTTTCATTTTAATTTTATATGTTTAGGGTGAGCACTGTGATGTTTCCAAATGGCATTTTTCCATCTTAAAGATATTTCAATCATAAAAAATATCTATTTATACTTTACCTACAAACTTAGCAAAAATTGTTCCATTTTTAAGATGAGAATTCAAGGCTGGTTGATGTTAAATGTATTTCAAGCCATTTAGTTGTTAAATGACAAATCCTGGATTTTCCTAAAACAGAGCTTTTTTTTCACCATAGCATAACTACCTCTTATGAATGTACCCTTAGAGAGAGGGTGAGACAGCTCTGTCAGGTGGCTTGGCTGATTGTTTCCTGCTTCAGAAATGACCAGTTTTTATACACTGATCCTCATGATAAATGCAGAGACTTCCCTTTAAAAAAAAAAGTCAAGCTCATTAAACATCTGTCTCTAAGAGAGTTTGGTCTAGGAATTCTGTCTCAAACCTATCTCCTAGCAACAGACTACATCAATATTGAAGGAAAGCATGCCTTTCCTGTGCATTTGGTGGAAAATCATTTTCTTATGTCGCTATTCTTTGGAACTGATGGATTGGAGGTAAAATATTATGAGCAATGGTTCTCTGAAAAAAAAACAGTCATATTTTCTACTCCTTTTGCTAAAAGAGCCCTTTATGTTGGGTTGGAACCTACAAGACCATGGCTGACTTCTTTGGGACCACAAAGAAGAGAACTGGGTTCCTAGAGCAGAAAATCCCTGCTGTGCTTCTGCACCCTTGTGAGGCAGGACAGCAGCACACCTCGCCAGACACCTTTAACTCCACTTCAAGGCATAGTCTGTGCTCATGGGTTTTTACCCAAAAGCGCTTACTACATATGAGTCACACTGCACTTCTTTTACTTCCTTGGAAGGAGGCCAGCCTCCAGCTTTGCCAATCTGTCTCATCCTCCTCTCTATCCTCTCTTCATAGAGATTCCTCTTAAAAGCAAAGAGGCCTTTGTTTTAAGTTTTTAGTTTCAGGCAGCTACATTCTCCCACAAAAGCTCTTGTGTAAAACCCATAGTGAAGGCTGTCTGACTGCAGCAGTGAAGTGAGGTGTCTCTGAAGTCCTCCTGCCCTGACCCTAGTTTCAGGGCTCTGGTGTAGGCAGAACTCTCTCCTGGCCGACTGGCTTCTCGCCTGTGTCGTCTGCCAGCCCCATCATAAAGCATGCAGCCAGCCCAAGCAGCCATCTGGGAAATCTTGTCAAGTGGTAATTGGTACTCATCATACTCTGGAGCTGGTGTGAAGAGGCTCTTGGAGGCAGCAAGGCTGGACTGACTGGAGAGGCTGTGGACCGCACAGATGGGTCAGGCTTGGCTGTCCCAACGAAGTTGGAGAATTCCTGCTTTAGCCATCCTCTAAGAAAGGCTTTCAGCTCTGCAGAAATGTCAGAGCAGCCATGCAAACATCAGAGCTCACTAAACTGCATGAAGTCCTCAATGCTGTGTTATAAATCAGGGCCCATGGCTGTAGGCTGATGTAAGCATTCCGCTCGTGTTTATGGTAGGCGAGGCTAAACTGTGGTGTTTGGCAATATGGATATATTAGGTACATTTTGTTTTTGTTTTTTGTTTCTTGTTTTGTTTTCAGACAAGGTTTCTCTGTGTAACAGTTCTGGCTGTCCTTTGTAGACCAGCCTGGCCTTGAACTCATGGAGATCCATCTGCCTCTGCCTCCTGAGTGCTGGGATTTACACGGTGGTGTTGGTGGGTGTACCACCAAGCCCAGCTATTCATACCTTTTTAAACAGCTCTCAGCATGTGATTTGATTTTTATTCCATTGAATAGCTCTCTCAGGATATAATCTGGCATATTTTAAAGGTTCTGTGAATAACAGGGGAGGCATGAGGGAGGGAGGAAGGCAGAAAGCATGTGCGCAAGCAGGAGCAGTAGGCGTCCAGAGGTCAGGCTCTGAAATGGCCCAGCTGCACGGCCATGCCGGCCTGGGAGCCAGGCAAGCAGGGAAGAACAGTGGTAAAATCAATGTGTGCAGAATGACATTGCAGGTTTGCTTCAGCCAAGGGGAGGAGCTAAAGGAGTCCTCTCTGGAAATGAAAGGAGGCTCAGTAGCATTTGTGGCAATGGAATTAAGAGCACCAGAGGTTCATTTGACTGTGGGCCCTTGAGCGTTGCATATGACGTTTCTAGCTTGTTTTCTGCTATGTAAAGTGTGGGTGCTAGACAGCCTCCCAACCTGTCAACAGATTAAACCAGCTCTCCTCACACTCGGGAGGGTAATTGCTTTATTCAGACCATGGATTCAGGTCTTTGTGCCATTCCCAGCCCACTCGGTCACAACCACAATAATGTCTGATCAAATATCTGGGCACCCCAGAACCCAGTCAAATTGACATGTGAAATTAGCCATGGCTATGGGGAAGGACTGACAGGCGTACGGCTCCTCTGCATAGATTTCTTGATCTTGGCATGGCTTTCATGGAGGTTATGTGAATGGAGCTGTGGGGGGTGGGCTAGTTACCAGCTGTCTGAGTCTCTGAGAGGAGGCAAGTCCTCCTTCTGCCACTTCCTTGGCTCTACCAAGTCTAGCCACCTATGTAAGGGGTTTCCAGCCCTCTGGAGCAGTGTGACTTGGAGCATGAAGGTGGAACCGGTTCATACCAGCAACTGAGTTCCTTTTCTCTGCCAGATAGCAAAGCAAGACCAGGGTCCTGGAGGAGACAGAGGCCCTGCTGCAGCCTGTGCTTGCCTACCACATCTTGCTGGGAGCTCCTGCACCTCATGCCCTGGTGACTTCTCCCCTAAGTGGGACCTTTGCAGAGAAGAACAGTCAGCTAGACACCCCTGTGGCTATAGCGTTCAGTCCAAACAGAAATTGCCAGGGTGGAAGCCTTTTTGACTCAAAAGAAGCAGAGTCTGACCCTTTCCAGGCAAACCTTGAAACCATTTTGCAAAACTTCTCTTAAGGGGGGATGGGGGGAGAATGGCTCAGGGGTTGGTGGGGCCGGAGGGGGCGGTGTAACTGCCAGTGCAAAGGCCGTGCTGCCTCCACAAAGGTACCAGTGACCCCGCGGTTTATGTTTATCATTCTCTGCAGTTGGTAAGCCCCAGACAGATTCCTGGAATCTCAGCAGGATCGTCCTCCACACACCAGTAGATCATTAATCCTGCAGACCTGGTAGAAGCACTCCACGTGGGTGGGTCGGGGCCACTGCAGCGATTTGATTTCTTTTCCATGTGTGAGGCATGATTACTGGATTTAAGGAAAGAAACTTCGCCCTTGAGATGTCTGTCCCTCCACCCCCAAATGTCTAGCAGGGTAAAGTCTGTGGGCAGTGCCTTCTAGCTTCACCAGCTGGAAGAAACTTGTAATTCTCGCATCTTTACCTCTTTCTCAGGGTTTTCTCAAAAATACTCCATTTCTGAATAGGAAGTCTGGTGTGGGCAGTCAGGTTTGCAAAGCTTTGAAGCCCTGCCATTGAGAGGCTTGCTGCTGTCCACTTTCATGATGGACAAGAGCCCCTCACAAAGAACCAGCCGATCATTTGGTTTTCAGGAGAAGCAGAAGTGCACAGACTCTTCCTGGCCAGTATATAGGTGCAGAAGCTACCGAGAATTTTGTCACATTCATTCAGAGTGAAGGTGCTATAGCATGTTCATCATGGCCTTGTCATTGCTCAAATGAAGCTTCATTTGAAAGCTAAAAATGGTGAGAGTGAAGACAAAGATGGCAACATGGTGAGATCACTGTCTCATGCCAGCATGACGGAGAGGGGCTGGGTCAGCAGAGCCAAGATGGCCACCAGCTTTACCCCAATTTAACAGCTTCGCCTCAAGAGCTCTAGAGTCTTTCTAAAGAAGCCACATGCTACAGGACCCCTGCCTTAGAAATAGAAACTTGAACCCTGTAGGGCCCCCTTCACTGTCATCTGAGCCTTGCGGTTTCCTACCACAGGCTTTCCTACCAATTGTCCTAGAGAATGTGATTGCTTGAAAGCCACTCAGTGAGGCACGGGGCTCCTTTTGTTGTCTCGGTAAGAACTGGGTCAGCAGCAGAGTGGCTGCCTGGCCAGGTGTTTGTGCCTGGCTGTGCAGTCCTGTTCCCAGGACGGTTCACTGTACGCTCCAAGCAGAGGGAGGGGGAGGATTTGCACTAAGAAAAGGCGTCAAGGAGAATAACTTTCTTACGTCCATCCATCCATTCATGCATCCACGTATTCACCCACTTACCCTCTTACCCACCCATCCACCCACCCACCCACCTGTCTATTTCCTCAGTCATTCATCCTCTGGCCATCTCCGTATCCACTAATGCACCCATCCGGCATCTAGAGTAGTTCTCTCATGTTTTTAATATAAAGAACCTTGATCTAGAGGTGTTGTAGAAAAACTGTAGGCTTCACCTTCACCAGGCTTCATTGTATGGCTAAAAAAAGGGATTCGCAGCTGTCCTTGTTGGGAACAGGCAGATTGTAGAAACGGGCAGAACAGGTGGCAGCTGAGTTGGGCATCTCTAGATGTACTTCAGGATGGTCAGGTCGGGGTTTCTCGCCTTCCAAACCCAGCTTAATTAACATAAATGGTTATAGTTTGTTCTACACTCTTCCATTACCTCAGCATCCTCAGAAGCTGAGTATTTTCTGTGTCTTAAAATATGTAGCTTTGAGCATGCCTGTACCCCACACCTTTGTCGTGCGGCTGGTGTAACCCGTCCCTTTTAAGAAGCGTCTTTTAAACTTAAATGTTCTAGTTACTATGAGTGCATTATTAGCCTTGCAGTGACCCCTAAAACATACCAGCAGTATACATTTCCTTTCCATTAGATTCTCTTGGTCCTTCCACCCCTGCTACTGGCATAGCAGAATCGCAAGAGGCCCAGCATCTTCTGAGCAGGGCTGCCTTCCTCCAGAGTCCTCCCTATCACCTGCTCAATTTCTGAGAGCCATCAGCCCTCATCAAAAAGATCAGAGAAAGTACAGAATGTAGCCACTGGAATTTTGCTCCAATCCAGTTCTTTCGAGACCCAGTTGTCACTGTAGACAACATGGCTCGAACTTAACCTTGGCCTCCTAAAAGCTTTGTCTAAACTCTGTTTCTATGCTTTAGAAGCCAATACATGAAATAGATTTTTTAAAAAATATATTGTATTTGTTTTTTTTAAAAATTGCAAATCAGTCCCCTTTGACCAAAATGATATTAAATGGGGGGGGGGGGGAGGAGGAAGGCTTTCCAGGACGGAGGGTCCACCGAAGACATGATGTGACAGCTGCAGAAGTAGCTGTGCACACATGGCTGCTGAGGAGTCCCAACACCCACCCAAGATTCCGAAGGCATTTTCCCATCTGTCTGCTGGCTGCAGCCAGGCTTATTTGCTCTGTACTCTGAACATGACAGGATGGCTTAGAACCTTATATGAGGGCTGCTGCCAGCGGCTGAGAATTCCTATTTCACTTGCCCACTCTGCAAATAACTACTCCCTCCCCAAATAAAACTCACCTGCGCTCCTCATTGAATTCTCACCATTTCTCACTCTTGTCATCTTTTGAAGAATTGGGATTATGGTCAGTCGCCATCACTCCTATTGATTTTACAATCATTCCCCCAGTGGTCTTGTTTAAAAAACAAGCTTGTTAAAAATGGATTTTTAAAGTAACTATCAGATCATCTTCTCCACTGTTTTCATGTCAAACAGTTTTTGTTACCTGATGCCAATCCCAATATTGTCACTATTCAAGGATGGCCTTATGGTCCATCTCTGGGGTGGTAAGAACTTCCAAGGGAGTTCACCCTGACATTCACATCCTTGGAACGTTCATATGATTCTGAAAGAGTCTCATCAAATGCTAAAGAGAGGGAAACATTTTTACTATAGACCATTGATCAAGAGCTTGGTTTGTCTCTTAGGTTGCATCTGATGCCTGAAGGCAAACATAACCTGCACTTACGCTTCGCAGATGAATTCAACAAGTTGGTAGAAGACTTTCTACAGTGAAATTCCAGGAAGCCTTTGGTGTCTGGGAGATTCTGTGTTGAAGGACCATGCCATTGACTGTTACCAGAATGCTCCAAATCTCCTTCCCTTGCTTTTCGCCTCAGTTCACAGAGAGAACTGTTAGATTTTTTTATAATCCCTACAGTGTGACTATGCAAGAAGGAAAAATTGCAAACCCAAATCAGGTTATAGCTTCAATAGCTGCAAAAACATGAATATTGGTATTTTTAACATTAAATTATGATTTTCTATCATTGTTCTGAAAGCAAATTCTTTTATCAAAAAGCAAATTTTACCGTAAGTTGTTTTCAAATAAATTTTATAGTAATCATTTGTAGTGTTTGTGTTTGCTATTTTAGCACATCTTGAATTTACAATATATTTTTATTGCCTGAGAATTAAAAGCTTTTCATTAAGTCTTAGATTTGACAAGTTCATAGGGTATCTGGAATGCTAACAACTGAAACACTAAGCAGAAGTCCCACAGTGCTATTGTATCCTGAAACTTTGTATTTCAGAAAAAAAAAAAAAAAGGATGTCAAGGACAGAAGGACCACAGGTTTTATACACATGCTTTTTTTTATTAGTATAGATTTCTTAGACAATACTGTAATCTTGAAAGGAGGTTCAAACTATAACATCAACAGTGAATTTCTGACAGAGGCAAACTGAGCACCATAATTTACAAATAGAAAGACCATGCTGAAGGACAACAGAAGTTCACTAAAGGTGCACAATGTATCTGAGAAGTTCTTAAGCCTCATCCTCGCCCTCCTCCTCCTCGAACTCGCCCTGCTCATCAGCCGTGGCATCCTGGTACTGCTGGTACTCAGACACCAGGTCATTCATGTTGCTCTCCGCCTCGGTGAACTCCATCTCGTCCATGCCCTCGCCCGTGTACCAGTGCAGGAAAGCCTTGCGCCGGAACATGGCAGTGAACTGCTCCGAGATGCG
>CM053760.1:55212044-55223085 GCA_028658305.1 Pachyuromys duprasi
CAGAGACCTTGGGTGAGGGCATGACGCTGAAGGTGTTCATGATTCGGTCTGGGTACTCCTCTCTGATCTTGCTGATGAGCAGGGTCCCCATGCCCGAGCCAGTGCCTCCCCCCAGGGAGTGGGTGAGCTGGAAACCCTGGAGACAGTCACAGCTTTCGGACTCCTTCCTCACCACGTCCAGGACGGAGTCCACCAGCTCAGCGCCCTCTGTGTAGTGGCCCTTGGCCCAGTTATTTCCTGCACCGCTCTGGCCTGCCAGAGAAGAAGAGAATATTAGACAAACTTAGGCATTGAGGGTGGTGTCATTGGACTGTCATTGGAAGGAAAAGGAAGAACAGGCCTTAGAAAACATCCAGTAGTCTTTCGATGCACTGTTTTATAGGATGAAATTATTGTCGATGTATCAATGACCTTAAAAACTCTGAGGATCCTAATAAAGTAAGAATTAAGTGTGAGGGCTGGAGAGATAGCTCAGACGTTAAGAGCACTGGCCATTCTTCCAAAGGTCCTGAGTTCAATTCCCAGAGATCCATGCCCTCTTCTGGTATACAGGCAGAATAATGTATAAATAGTAGTAAATACATAAATAAGTAAATCTTTTTTTTAAAAAAAAGAATCAAGTTTGAGGAAGAGGACACATTTTAACAATACTTAGCTTCTAAAATTAAGCACAGAGAACATTCGGTAAAGACTCCTCATTAGGTATAATTAAGGGGGCAGGAGAAGGCAGCTGTAAGCATTTGGTCTACACCTTGGTCACTGAAGTGGTTACCTGGCATCACTGGTCCTTTGAAGTGTCCTGCAGCCTGTGATGCCCTCTTTGAAGACTTTCATCTTCACACCCCTCCCTCCCCAAGAGGCTGAGCCTCATGGAGGCCTTTCACAGCCTCAACAGGCCCACACTCTCCTCTGAGCTGTCAAGGGTGGCCACAGACATCATCTTGTCAGCAGCATAGGGTAGGCCAGGACTTGCGGCCTGTGAGACACAGGCTCAGCTGGGCACTGCACACAGAACTATAAAGCCCGTGGCTGCTAGGAAGGGAGTGAGTCATTTGGCCAGCTCTCATGGAGCATGACGACATACCGAACACAAAGTTGTCTGGCCTGAAGATCTGGCCGAACGGTCCCGACCTCACTGAGTCCATGGTGCCCGGCTCCAGGTCCACCAAGATGGCCCGAGGTACATATTTGTTGCCTGTGGGGACAAGAGTGACTTATAACTGGCCTTGGCAAGGAGATAGATGTAGCAGCAGAACTCATTACAGAAATCCCAGCTTTGAGACAAAGGAGGAAAAAGAAAATGGAGATGCAGAGTGTGCTTATTCACACCAAACATGCAGAGGTTTTCAGGAACTACAGCACACTTTTTTTTTCCCCAGATGGCATGGCATTGTAAGTGAGTATGCAAAAGGCATTTTCTTGTTTGCATGCTCCTAGGCCACTTCCTCTGCCACAGAATGGAAAGCAAGTCTGACATCCAAACATCCAAACCCTTACCAGCAGCTTCATTGTAGTACACATTGATTCTCTCCAGCTGCAAGTCACTGTCGCCATGGTAACTGCCGGTGGGGTCGATGCCATGCTCATCGCTTATCACCTCCCAAAACTGAAATGAAGAGAGTCACATCAGCTTAGGATCTAACTGTCACTCAGAAAGGTCTTGATCAGACAGCAGGCAAGAGCCCAGTGAGCCGCTGGCCCCTATGTGTTCGGGCAGCAGCTGCTGCAGAGGGTCTTAAAAATGCGCAGTGCATTGGCCATGTTATGACCACAGATGCTGGGCTGGGAGGAGCCTGGAGAAGGAAGTGGGTACAGCAGATCCCCTCCCAGAACTGCAGAGGCAGTGGTTCCCCATCACTCCAGGCAGGCAGGGCTGAATGCTACTACGTACAGGCTGATGGATGGGGAAGGCAGAAGGGAAGATCAGGTGCCCCGCCCCCTGCGTCTCCAGGGATCAATGGCTACTGGCACAGACTTCATGGCAGCTTTCAACAACCCAGTTTTATTACCACTGACCTACATATTGGCTTCCGTGTATTGACCCCAAGCTAGGAATGTTTGGCGATGGGGCAGCACGATCCTGAGAGGGCACCTGGTAGCCCTGGCAAAAGCCATCCTCAGGATGCAGCCTCCATTGTGATTTGGCAGCAGGAAAGGGGGTGGGGAGGTTGGGTGGGCAATATGGCGGTGCTGAAAGAGACCTCGTCCTTGCAGAGGCACCCGCCCACACCCATGTTAAATGCCCACTGCTGCCTTCCGACCGCCGTCGGGTCTCACAGCCCCCATTCCGTGCAGTCTCACGGAGGAGAAAGCCGACCATAGCGTTTCGTGTCATGTCTAGTCGAGCCCTTGTAAGAGAATGTGTCTAACACCCTCGTCTGTTGGCCCAAAGACACGCCTCTGTAACATCTGTCAAACCAATGACACTGCATTTTTTTTCATTCAAATGACAGCCCCCACAAAAAAATACAAATTACATTTGACATGAGGTTCTCAACACAGATGACAGTGACCCCGACCCAAATTTTAGAGACGAAAAAAAAAACAACAGAGTAATGTCAACTGCACCCCGTTCACAAGAGCTGCTTCTCAAAGCAATGTAATGGACCTTTGATTTAAGACACGCTGTCGTGCGGGTGCGTCGCGGCTGAAAGACCGGCTCTCAGGACCTGGCCCGCCCAGTAGCCATCGGTGGAATGCGTCACTAGCCTGGGCTCCTCTGGATCCCCCAGTCTCGGCCTGCCCCCGCCCCCAACAACCTTGGGACCCCGACCCAAGCGGGCGACCGCACCCACACCCTCCCCGGGGGCGAGCCCACCTTAGCGCCGATCTGGTTGCCGCACTGGCCCGCCTGGATGTGCACGATCTCGCGCATGGTGCTGGCTGTAGAAGGGGTAGAGGCGCTGGCCCTCGGAGCAGTGCGTGGAAGGAGGGCTAGGGAGCGCAAAGACCTGCCGCCCTCCCCCAGCTCCGCCTTTTATAACCGGGGACCCGCCCGGCCACGCTGACGTCATGGGGGGCAGGGCCGAGGGGGCGGGCGCGGCGGGGACTGCGGCACCGCGAGAGGGAGCCGGGGCGCGGTGCGAGGTGCCGGGGCACGCGCCCTGCAGCCGGAGTCCCAGCGCCACTGCGCCCCTCGGCGGGCCCTGCTAGCTTCCCCTTCAGCGTCCACCTGAGTTGCTTGTCCGCTGGTGAGCCCTTTAGGTCACACTCGGGCTTCTCTCCCACCCCGCTCACTCCCGACACTCAGGGGCTAGAGATTGGGTTCCCGCCTCCCCAGTAGCAGGACAGGTGTGTCCCCATGCTCTTGGCCTCAGAGCCCAGATCGGAAGATGCATCTCCACTGGAAGTCCTTCTGAAAGGGGGCACCTGCATGCTGGGCAGAGGCTTGAACCCCCACTCGGTTCTCTTTCGAGTGTAGGTGGTAATTGAGGGAGGGCTAAAAGGCCAGGCGTGGTACCGCGTGTGGGGAGGAGGGGGGGATCCAGAGAGGGTCTGGGCTGCTTCAAGGACTGCAAGACCGCGCTCTGCAGATAGATTACTGGGTCACGGGAGGAAAAGTGCTCAAAACTAGATGTGCCCCCAGTCCCGCTCTGAATTCTTGGGTCCTAAGCCTCTTGGAAGTCGAAATTATGCCCGTGAGCACTTGTTGGAGCGAGGGGAAGGAAGAGGAGGAATTTTGTACAGTGCTGAGGTCAAGTGTACTCGTCCAAACGTTAGGCTACCTATGAGGTCATTTCGGTAGCCACTAGCCACTATTGAGCTCTTGAAACGCGGTGCCCTTCCTGAGTTGAGATGTTGCTATGTGAACTACACAATGGTTTTCACGGGCTCGGGAACCTAGCCAGAGGACTCCACAACAGGTCACGGTGACCGTGGTTTGGATACAGTGTTTGAAATATTTTGTTTTAATGATTCACTTTTTTTCACTTTTAAAGATGTGATAGCCAGCTGGGAGGTGTTGGCGCACACCGTTAAGGCCGGCACCTGGGAGGCAGAGACAGGAGCGTCTCTGCAAATTCGAGACCAGCCTAGCTAAAACCTTTTCTCGGAAAAAAAAAAAAAAAAGGATAACTAGGAAAATACGGAAACTCTGGTGGGGCCCACACGCAGGGCTCGCACTACATTTCTCTTGGCCAGCGCTATTCTATAGGAGGGCGTTATTACTGCCCCGATTCTTCCCATCAGAAAAGCAAGGTTTACAATCTGCCCAGCTAGAAAGCCAAATCCTGGGTGAGTTTCGAAGGCTTGGCGTAAGGGCTGGACCAACGGGAGTTATTCTTCATTGGGTCTGGAACAGTGGACAGGTAAACAAGAGCCTCCACCTCTTTTCTTGAGATCCAGTTTCTTCAAACATTAAATAATTACAGGTGCCTTGCAGCTGGCTTTGAGAGCAGGAAACGAGAAGGCGTGTATGCAAGCAGGTCGAGTTTATGGAGTGAAAATGCCTCCATAAAGTCCAAGGCGATGCTGCTGTAAATGGGGGAGCCTGCCGTATTAATATCCGGTCATTAGCTGAGGTGGAAGCCGCAAAGCCAGTCACTCGTGGTTAAGTCCGGACTAAGCCACATCTTCATGGGCCCCGCTTCAGAGAGCCAGACCTCCAGGTTCCTCCATCCTAGCAGGCAGGCAGAGCTGGTACCACACGCGGGGATGGGTGTCCTAAATGCTCTTCTTTTTCCCTCCCCTCTTCTTCTGAAACTGTTAGGTCTCCACTGACAGTTTGTCCAGCTGATGCTCTTCCAAGGGACAAGGCTTGGCCTCCATCTTCTCCCCACTCTGCCCCCAGCTCCGCATCTTGACTCTTCATGATCAGCCAGAACCTCTGCAGAAATGGCCCGTTCTGGAGAATGTCGCTGGTTGTGGCATTTCCCAAGAGTTTCCTGGAGAGAGTTGCCTACTGGTCTTTGCTGCTTCGCTCATAATGAAAGTTTTTAAGACCAAGAGCAAAAGAGGTTAGGATCCTAGGGAGGTGAGGCCCCCAAGCAGGCAGAGAGTGGGTCGCCTCAGGGAATGAGGCTTTTCTACTGCTTCCTACCTGGGTCTCTCACCAATTCACCTCACTTTTGAGCCTACCTCACCAGATGGAAATACTGCGCCGAGGGAAGAGCAGCACCCGATGTGCTCTGGACACTGAGTGGTCCGGATGCAAGAGAACAGTGGCTGTTGCTTAGAGCAGGCACAGGCTCCTGGGGACCATCAGCTTTGGGCATTATCAAGTCAGCCTGCTTCTGCCATCAGGCACCCAGCCTTGATGTCGACTAGGGAAACAGATTTTAAACAATGCCTGCCCTGCCCAAAGTGACTCATCTGAGGGCTGAGTCTGCTTTGCTCTTTCTCCCCAGTATGAATAGCCAGACTCCATCCCATCATCACCATGCAAGGCTGCTTTGTGGCTTTCAGAGTGCACGACAGGAGGAAATGAGCCAAGTAATCCCCCTATACCTGCCCAAGCTAAACCCTGCTCTAAAACAGGTCTCTCATTGTTTTATGGAAAATAATTAGGCCCTCCCTCCTTTTATCTGTTTTTCTTGTCTAAAAGGTGCAGATCTGCTGGACAGGTGATGGATGGTTAGGGACAACAGTGTCCTCCAATCACAGGCCATTTCCTTCTTAGGAACTGCTGTCGCCAGCATCAGCCGTGCCTTGAAGGCATTGCCGAGTAGCGATGACACAATTTAGATTAGAATGTGGACAGCTGTGCATGGACTCAGGTCTCCCATCCTGCCTTGTCTCCCACCATGCCTTTACAGGGAGGGTTCTAGGAAGAAAGCTTTGGTGAAATGTGCTCTGTGGGTGAGTGGCGAGTTAGCCGCAACAAGGGGTGACGCTCCTTCTATAGGTGACAGGCAGACCTGAGACGGATTGGTCAGTCTACTTATAAGGGGTATAAAATTTTGAAGGCATTAGTTGTGGCCTTTACCCCTCCCCAGATGCATTACGCTTTCACCAGATGATGATAATTGAGAGTAAATGCGTAGTGATGGATTTCAACCACCTTCAAAGATGTTCATAGCCCCTTTTTATAAGTATGAATCTCCTTTGGAGATGGAAGAGGCACCTCCTAGACAAGCTTGAACTCATGTTAAGCTCTCACCCTGTAACTAAATGTCTGTTGTGAACATACTTCTTGGTTATAAAATTTAAAAATTTAGTGCTGACATGATGGCTCAGCAGGTAAAGATGTTTGCCATACAAACCTGTCCACTGAGCTGGATCATTGCAATCCCCATAAAGGTGGGCAGAACTGACGTCACAAAATGTTGTCCACATGTGTGTGAGTGCACTTGGGCACAGAGGCACGTATACAAAATCTTTTTTTGTTTTAAAATATAGAAAGTAGCTGAGGGAGGGGGCTTTGATCAGGATATATAATGAATAAACTGAAAAAATTTAAATTAAAAAAAAAACTTCCCCCAGCTGCTGCCCATTTCCTGGACCATACTGAATCCTCTGAATGAATTCTGTCTCATACGGCCAAGGCTGTTATGTGTGAGTAGAAAAATCTCTTCCCTGACTGGTAAGAGTGCAGGCCACAGGGGCTTAGTGAGTGGATGGAAATCCCAAACACCTAACCTCTTCGTGACCTCTTCCTCATCTGTGAAGTGGGAATAGTCATACCCACAAGCCCTCTGCATCTGTAGCTTCATCCAACCATATTGAAGGAGTCAAAAATATTTGCTGTAAATGCTTCCAGCTGGGCATGTATCAACTTTGTTGTCATTGTCTAAACAGTACAATATAAACACACAGTAAATACAACATGTATAATGTCAGGCATTGTTAGTAACCTAGAAACAATCTGATGTCTGTAGGAGGTTGTCCATAGGCAATGCAGATTCTATACTGTTTTGTATAAGAGACTTGAGCATCTAAGCATCTCCGTAAACACTGGGGAACAACTGTACCTCCCTGGGGCTGTTATAAAGACTGAACAGACTAACGTGTGACGGCAGTTACAATGCCACCCGCCACATGACAAATGCTGAGCTGTTGCAGCTGGCATGATTGGAGTCCCCCTCCTTGCCCTCTTTTCTCCTTCACCCATTCAGGGAGCTTGTATTTCTTATTATTCTTGCGACTGTATCAAAACAGCTGATGGGGGGGGGCATTTATTTGGGCTTCTGATTGCAGAGGGTTCAGTATGTGTTCACTCTGGCTCGTATGCTCCTTTATAGATTAGAGTCAACTTATGTCAGTGCCATAGTTTGTATTTTCCATATCCCCCAAATGCTCATGTGTTAAAGGCTTGCTCCCTAACTTCTGGCCCTTTAGGAGGTGGTGGAGCCTTTAAGAGGTGGGGCTTGGTAGAAGGAAGTGAGGTCACTAATAGAGTGCCCTAGAGGGGGATACTGAGACTCCAGCCCCACCTCCTGCCTTTCCTTTCTTAGGCACCATTCACCGAGCACCTCCATTCATCATACATTTCCATCTTAATGTACATTTCCACCGGCAGGCCGCAAAGCAACGCCTCAACCAATCATGAACCGAACCGCTGAAACCGTGAGCCAAGCGAAACTTTCCTCCTTACAACATTTTTTCATCCCGGGTATTTTTTTTTTTTTTTTGTCACAGTGACAGAAGGTTGATTGACACTACTTTCTCTGTGATACTCTAGTGCGGTAGTTCTCAGGCTGTGGGTCAGGACGCCATTGGGGGTTGAATGACCCTTTCACAGGGTCAATTATCTGATACCCTACATATTTACATTGATTCGTAACAGGGACAAAATTACAGTTATGAAAAAAGCAACGAAGTAATTTTATGATGGGGTCACCCAAATCATTAGGAACATGTGTTAAAGGGTCATAGAATTAGGAAGGTTGAGGACCACTGCTCTAGCTAACTGAACCTTTTCCATCCTCTGCACCCCATGATGGTGTGTACACATCTTTCTGTTACCATCCATCCTCTTGGCCTATGAGAAGGACCAGTGGTCTGTAGATGTGACAAAACCGTGGCGCTCATAAGAAGCAAGCTGAGACATCTTTTGAATGTTCCCCCCTACACAAGCCCCTTCAGTCTGCAGGTCCCCAGGGAAGCCTGCCCCATGCAGGGCAGCGGAGTAACTAGCTTGATGAGGTACCCAGAACCCAGGACCTTGTTCCCATTACTTTGCAGTTTCGTCTCCTTCATTACCTACTCACAGAGCACTGGCTTTCATATCTCACCAAGATCTGTTGGCCAAAGAATTTGGGTGGAGCTGAACAGGCCACCCCCTGACCTGGCTAAGCTAAAGTAGAAAGAATACTATTCTGTTCTTTCAGAACATTTCAGAGCCCAAGATCTGTTCATGTTTGCTTTCAAGACAAATAGCAACTTGGGAAGTTTGACATCAACATTTTCTTTTCTTCTGAAGGGGAGGAAGCCACTTATTTGGACAGAGCCTAAAAACCCCTGCGTTTGCTGAAAACGTTTTGCAGCAAATATCTGCAAGCATGGGGGAGAGAGCCTGGCTCAAGGATGGTTGCCCCGTGTGCTCTTCAGTGAGGTCCTTTCCCAGCCACACTGCAGTACTGCAGCCTCTGATTCAGACACAATCCCTCCCTCTGCCCTCCTCACCGTGGACTATGCTGCTTTCTCAAGAGCAGTCTGCTTGGGAGGCTAAATTAAAGGAATACCCAGGGAAAGTGCTTTCAAGACACCAAGGGACCTACTCTGGCTAAAAAGGAACACTGAAATAAAAATTTCAACAGTGTTTATTGGGCCAAGAGCACTTCAACCATGAAAATAAAGCAATCCTGACTGTGAAGCTGGGATCGTCAGAGAACCCCCAAATCATTCCTGGTTCTTATGATTCCTTTATATCCCAGATAAATCCTAGAAATACTTGATTAGTTGGAAGTGGTTCTTACACAGGGTGACAAGAAAAATCTACACACGCTTCATATAGATACAACCTTTCATCCAAATATTTTCAAGTTGAGGTCGCTCGGTCTACAGACAGGGAGTCTGTGGACATACAGGGATGGTTATGCCTGGCTCCTTCCATGATGTGGGACAGTAGACTTAACCAGGAGATATTGAGAATGGTCTGGAGCTTAGGATGTGCAGGAAGGGTCATGCAGAAGGAAGACAAGGAAGCCAAATGCTTGCACTGGAGAGATGATGGTAACATGTAACCCCATGCAGGTCACACCTACTGTCCACGTTTACTTCCAGCTCTTGGTGCTCCTGGCCTAAGTAGTTTAGGCCTCCCAGGACCTTCATGAAGCAAGGCTTTGAATCCCTTCTGCTCCAGGAAGGCCCTAGACTCAGAATTGAAGGAACAGTCCAAAAATGTTGTCACTCCTTTGATTGCTCCTGTTTAAAGGGCTGTCCCTGGGCAGCTTTGACCACATCAGCTCCAAGACTGACATCATTTTATCAGCGCCTCAGTGAGAGCTCGCTAGTGCCTTAGCCCCTCACTCACCTGTTTTACTCTTAGTATCAGCATCTTAGCTAGAACAGAACCTCTGGGGGAGAACATCAGCATTTCCAGAGAAAGGGCAGGTGGCTACAATGCTGGTCAGGGGTGCAGGAAGGGCACTATGCTCACAGCCAGCATTCCCGGGTGTGCGTTCAGCTGGCCTGAGGAGTGCAGGTCAGTGGTCACCCCACTCCTGGTGACTGACAACAGGTAGGTGAGGTCATCATATATGGATGTGGTCAGCTCGAATATACAGGGCTTCCTTGAGGTAATAAGTGTCATCTGTGTTCTTCACCAGTTGGTGCCCAAAAAGGGTGGCATTGTAGGGCTTCACCTTGGTGGCTGATACTGTGGGAAAGGGTCTGATGTCTAAGCTGCTTCCACCCTCAGTACCGTCTGTGCAGTGGCCTTTGGCCCAGTGATTTCTGTGCTGTTCTGACCTGTCAGAAGAAAGAGAATATTAAAGACACACAGAAGTTGTATCATTCAGACTATGAAAGGCAAAGTTGGACTATTCTTGGGATCCCTTGGATAATCTTTTAAGCACACTTTTGTTGCCAAAGGTAAAATTTCCATGGATTAATGACCCTGGAAAAGGCTGAAATCCAGAGTGTTGGGGAAATGTTGATCACAGTTGCTAAGCTACGGCCAAGGGGAGTTGAAGCCCTGCTGTGCTGTTGCCATAGAAACAACAATGTTCTGTACATGTCAGGAAGCTGAGAGAATTCCGAGGTTTTACCACCCAGAAACGTTTGAGATGAAAACACTCAGCCTGGTTTTAAGCAGCACACAATATATACATATGTCAGCTATGGTATGGCACCTCATTACTATCCAGCTGTTCTGGTTTTACATGTTGGTTTAAAAATAAAAATCACCTTTTCAGGAAGGAGAGGTTCGGGGGAGGCTAGAATCAAGCTGAGGGGCCGAATGTGGTGGCCCATGCCCAGTAAGGTCAGGACTTAGGTGGCAGAGGCCAGAGGGTGATCCTGGGGTATAATGAGACTGTCTCAAATAAACAACTTGAAGGAAAGGAGTTGCTTATGAAAATAAGCACAAAGAACATTCGGTAAAGACTCCTCATTAGGTATAATTAAGGGGGCAGGAGAAGGCAGCTGTAAGCATTTGGTCTACACCTTGGTCACTGAAGTGGTTACCTGGCATCACTGGTCCTTTGAAGTGTCCTGCAGCCTGTGATGCCCTCTTTGAAGACTTTCATCTTCACACCCCTCCCTCCCCAAGAGGCTGAGCCTCATGGAGGCCTTTCACAGCCTCAACAGGCCCACACTCTCCTCTGAGCTGTCAAGGGTGGCCACAGACATCATCTTGTCAGCAGCATAGGGTAGGCCAGGACTTGCGGCCTGTGAGGCTCAGCTGGGCACTGCACACAGAACTATAAAGCCCGTGGCAGCTAGGAAGGGAGTGAGTCATTCGGCCAGCTCTCATGGAGCATGACGACATACCGAACACAAAGTTGTCTGGCCTGAAGATCTGGCCGAACGGTCCCGACCTCACTGAGTCCATGGTGCCCGGCTCCAGGTCCACCAAGATGGCCCGAGGTACATATTTGTTGCCTGTGGGGACAAGAGTGACTTATAACTGGCCTTGGCAAGGAGATAGATGTAGCAGCAG
>CM053760.1:55223185-55259956 GCA_028658305.1 Pachyuromys duprasi
TGTAGTGCATTGGCCATGTTATGACCACAGATGCTGGGCTGGGAGGAGCCTGGAGAAGGAAGTGGGTACAGCAGATTCCCTCTGCAGAGGCAGCGATTTTGTTACTCCAGTCTAGGGTAAATTTCTGTAACTCAGGGATCGAAGGCTCTTGACACAGGCTCAGTACCTCATTGAACTACACAGGTTTCTATCCGTCACACATTCTGGCCTCTGGTCCTAATAATAAAAGAATAAGTGAATTTGGTGAGGAGCATCGGAAGGAACAGTGCAACCATGGAAGGATCTGGCTATTATTAGCACGCAGCTTCTGTTGTCAGCCTCAAACAAGAAAGGAGTAGGGGGAGACATTTCTGTACCATGCCTACCCACTGCCACATACTATGCCCGATAAGAACTCCCACAGCACCTGGAGTTAGAGGGCTACCTATTGCTATCACTTGCTTTCTCATAAGCAGGAACAAGACTATTACTTAGACAGTGCCCGGGTGAACAGAATTTATTTAGGACCCTCACTGACATGATGCTGCTGCCAAAACGCAAATCCAGGCCTACATTCAAATTCAGTTGCAACAGAGAAGTTCTCTAGGCTCAATAGCCTATCAGAATCAGACAGATGTGGAGTTTCTTTACTGGAAATGACTTGCATAAACTGTGGGTACAGGGGGAGCTGGGAGGCAAACTGGTGGGGATCAGCGTGGCCCCAAATCAGGTCACTGCCACAGCGAGCAGTGTTCTCTCTACTCAGAAGATCCTGTGTTGGAGCTGCTCAGGCAGACAGAGGGCACCTGAGTGCCTAGAAACGCAGGAAAATTAAGAGGCATTTGGAAAGGATGAGAAGCCTGACTAAGGTGTGGTGAAGCTAAAGCCGCGGGTAAAAAGCAGGCAACTGCAAGCAGGTGGCTTCTCTGTATTGTTTCAACCCCTCCCCCACCCAATCTATTATCAAAGCAGATTAGCAATGGAATGAAATTCATTGTCAGGCTGAAGTTTGGCCATTTCCAGCTGTTCTCTCTGCTTTGTGCTTGTGACTTAAGAAATGAACTCTCAGCTTTCTGCTCAGTTCGCCAGGCTTATCTATGGTGGCCATGCCTTGCTGCAATGATGGTAATGGACTCTTACTCCTCTGGAGCCATGAACCCAAATAAACTTCTTTCTTCAGTAAGTTGCCTTGGTCATGGTGTTTTATCACAGCAACAAAAAAGTAACTAAGCAGCTGAGTGGGGTCTTGTCATTCAGATAAGGTTCGGATTTGTGAAAAGAGCATCTAGGACATTTTCTGATCCTAACAAGGTTAAAAAACCTGCTTCAATGTCATTCAAAGGGCCAAAGAGCCATTCCAAGCAGGCAACAGAAGTTGGCAGTGTCATCCACATGGTTTAGCTTTACAATCATGAAGGACGCAAGACTAAAGGGGTTATAGAATCCTCCTCTGTAGTTTCAGAGAGCCTGGCAACAAGACGCAGGGGACTCCTTGTGTAAAAAGCCTGTGAGGGTAAGAGACCCTGGGAGGCCATTTTGTAATGCTGTGGACATTAAACCTAGGCTACGTTATAGACCCCAAGCTCTTGGAGATGCTGGAGCCATGAGATATCTGCCAAGAAGAGCTCTATACAGTGAATGGGACCAGACCAAGAGAGAGATGTATGTTACATCTCTAGAACATCGCTAGAGGGTAGAGCCATCCAAGCCCATTGAAATTAGATTCCCAGGCATGGCACACTGATCTAGAGGATATGGTGTTTGTTCTGTTGAGTTCTGGTCTTGTTTGGATCGAGTATTTTGTCACTAACCCCCTATTCCTTCTTTTGGGGGTGGGTAAGATGTACTCTGTGCTTTTTTATATTGAAAGTATGTAATCTGCTTTTTTCATTTTACAAGAGGTTACAACTGCCTTTCAAAGGAGATTTTGGACTTTTTATCACTGCTGAAACTATAAAAGACTATCAGAACTTTGAAGTTGGACTAAATGCATTTTGCATTATGATACGGTCTGTGAGGACCAGGTTGCAGAATGTGGTGGTTTGAATAGAATGTCCCTATTGGCTTATGTATTTCAATGCTTGGTGGCCAGTTGGTGACACTATGTTGGCGGGCTTAAGAACATGTGACTTGGTTAAAGTAGTCACTGGAAGAGGACATTGAGAGTTCAAAGCAATAGTTATCAACCCTCTTAATGCAGCAACCCTTTAGTACGTTCCTCATGTTGTGATGACCCCCAACCATAAAATTATTTCCATCGCTGTGCTTCATAAAATCACCTCATAACTGTAATTTTGATACTGTTATAAATTGTAACATAAATATTTTTATTTTCTAATGGTCTTAGGTGACCCCTTTGAAAGAATCATTCAATCCCCAAAGACGCCACAATCCACAGGCTGAGAACCAGTGGTCTAAAGACTTCTGCCAATTGTGGTTTGCTCTCCGCTTTGTACCTTCTGTTTAAGATGTGGACCCTTAGCTTACTGCTCAAGCCACCGTGCCTACCTGCTGGCCTGGCTCCCTGCAGTGATAGCGACAGGTTTCTCATTCAGTAACCACAAATTCAAACAAGCGCTTCCTGCTATAAGTCGCCTTGGCTATGGTGGTTTATCGTAGGAAAAGAAAAACAACAGTCATAAACATAGAATAGGCTAGAGTGAGTGAAAATCCTTAAAAAGAAGCTGCGTCCAGATGTGAATAAAAAATAACAATAAAAAACTGAGAAGTCTTTGTCTCCAGAGACTGATGGACAAGTTAGAATTTTAGTGCTGTGGAGAGAGTGGGATTTTGTAGGTTCAGAGGCTGACTGCTTTATCTTGGACTAGTTTTAGCCTTCTGGGACAGCCATTCCTCGCTCCACGCTGTATCTGAACTTACACCTGGTGACAATAAATGAAAGCCTCTTAGAGAATATTAACTTAGCAGAACACTAGTCTTCAACAGTCTAAGAATGTCACCTGATAGCAGCCTGAGCCTATGGAGTCCTGTTGCTGTTAATTTATGGTAGGGTCTAATAATGTTTATTATTAGCCCTATAATTATTACAGTGGCATTATCTAACCCGCTACTATAATCAATAAAGGACACAGATTCCTGATAGGTAATTGCCTTATTTCACTTTGGACTGGGCAGATAATTCCACCTACGCTATCTCATAGCTCCCATCCCCCGTTCCAGTCTATCTGCTTTAACCATTCCTAACTAGACTACCCCCCCACCCCCAATTCCAAAATACTTGCCAATGTTCTTCATCTGGGCCAATTCCTCCATCCATGCCAGCCATATGCTCCTTTCCACACTAACCCATCATGGCTTCCTTCTTTCTTCTTCTCTTCCTCCTGACTCACACCTTCCCAAGATCCTCTCTGTTCTCCAAGCCCTGAAACCTTAGCCACACCCCATTTGCCCTGCTCAGGGGGGCTGGCTTTTTATTGGTCAAACAGGAATAAGTTTTTAGGCAAGATTACAAATATCATTTTGGGGTACTTGAGTGTCTGCTCATTTTGGCAGCAACCAAATCTTGGAGGCCAATAATTAGCATCAGAGAACATAGCAACATACCCACCCCCAACAGAATGTGCCTCCTCCATCTTGATGTATCTGCTCATATGGCATACCCACCAGTGTATTTCAAACTTGCCTTGATTTATGACTTGTCTTTATTCTGTTAAAGCATTAAAAAAAAATCATGAAACAGCTTCCACATTGGAACATGAGAATTTGGGAAAACCTAAATCATACCTGGGTCATTGGTCACGCAAAATGGCTCCAGAATAGGCTCTCTCTTATTCCCTTTAAGATGAAACTGTGTTTTTTATGTCCAAACTGAAGCTCAATGAGAGCATACAATCCACACTTGAGGTTATTTTTCGAGAAGCTAAGTATGAAGGTCCTTTAAGGGAGGGTTTAAGATACGGGGCAGTTCGAGGGATTCCTCCGTTTGTGGTCTGAATACTTCATGCACAGGCATATAAAAAGTCTTTGGGAATACACAGTAGTCATGTCAGAGAGCATAGTCATGTGTATCCCTTAGGAAGTCAGGATCATGCCCTGGCAGCTGCTAAGAACGAACCAGAGGAGTTCATTAGCTCTCTGGTAATGTGAGTGGTTTTGGTAACATTATTTAGCCATTTCCAAAGCATAGGATGGGAAAGATGAAAATCATGGTGAACTTTAAGGAGTGACCTGGGCAGTGGTCCTAGACACAAAGCAGTTCACCCATGGCCTCCTGTAGCTTAACCTTCTCTGTTTCTTCCAAACCCAGAGCTTCCTACGCTGTGGCCTCTTGAGGGCTTTGTGGAGAAAGACAGTTGCAGCCACTTTGATTTTGTTTGTTTGCTTATTGCATATGCTATCTTCTTGTGGGTTTTTTAAGTTGTCCTTTGCCTGGGAAAAACTCAAATCAGAGATAGTAGAATCATTACAATAAAGAAAGATGTTTAACTAATCGGTGGGAGTTTCTGTGATTATCTAAATCAGGGGACCTGGAGCCTTTGTAAACCGCTGTTTGGCCAAACAGCTGGGCACCAGGAGTCTCCTCAAGCAGACACGAAGGATTTGACTGCAACCCAGCAGGCTTAGTTAGAGATTTCAGTCAGCTTTTTAGTCTGTCTTTTATAAATATGAACAGACATGGATCAGTAAGATAGCTCAGCAAGAACAGGCACCTTTACCACCAAACATGACCACCTAAATTCAGTCTCTGGAACTCTACGTGATGAGAGAGGAGAACCAACTTTGGCAAGTTTCCTCTGACCTTAACACGTGTGCCATGGTACACGAAACTCTCTTAATATATGTGTGTTTGTGTGTGTGTTCTTTTGTTTTGTTTTGAGACAGGTTTCTCTGTGTTGCTTCGTCTGTCCTGGGCTCATTTTATTGACAGGGTGGCTTTGACCTCACAATGATCCTCCTGCCTCTGCATCCCTGAGTGCAATGAAAATACTTTTTAAAAAATCATTTATTTAGTATTTATTAAAATTTATTCACTTTGTATCCCGGCTATACTTCCCTCCCTCGTCTCCTCCCAATCCCACCTTCCCTCTTTCTTCTGCCCCTATGTCCTTCCCCTCAATGAATATAATTTTTAAAGGCTTTTTTAAGAACTGGAGAAGTGACTCGGCACTTAAAAACACTTTTTTCTCTCTTAGAGGACCAGAGCTCAGTTCCTGACATCTATATGTTGGCTTTCAACCAACTCCAGTTCCAGGGGATCTGATGCCCTCTTCTGGCCTCTATGGACACCAGCCACTCACATGGTGCACATTCTTGCCTGCAGACAAACACACACACAATAAACACATAAAATAGTTTAAAAGATTTTTTTAATGAGCCTGCATAGGGCTGGAGAGATGACCCAGGTTAAAAGCATTGGCTGTTCTCACGTTGGAGTCCAGTTCCCAGAACTCATGTCATCAGTTCATAACTGCCTGAACTCCAGATTCAGGGGAATGAAACCTCTGCTTCTTGGGAACCTTCATTCACATGCACATACTGACATACACACACACATAATCAAACTAAAAATAGATCCCAAGAAATGGAGAGGCAATCAAATATTACTATACTGGAAGATCCAAGCAAACAAAGAGAAAGGAAGATATACAGATATCATATAGCGAAAAGAAAAGACTTTAAAATCTTATGAGGATCTTTAGATAAGACAAAATAGTGAGACTAGAAATAAGAATAGAAAAACTAGCCAGATGTGTTGTCTTACACTTGTAATCTCAGCTCTTGGGGGGACACTGAGGCAGAAGGATCACCTTGAATTCAAAGTCAGTCTGGGCTACATAATAAATTCCAAGACAGCCTGGACTAGCTACAGAGGGAGACTCTGTCTTGAAATAAAATGGTAAAACTAAACTCTAAAGAATTATTAAAAAGGTTCTTGAGAACTGCAAAATGTAACAGCATCAACCAAATTCAGTTGAGACACTGGAAGAAAAGTCGGACAACTCTTGTAGAAAGTAGAGTAACGAGAAAAGAGGGTGGGAAAGGGTGGGAAGCAGGAGAGAAGCAACAAGCACAGTCTGGAAGGTTCAACACCAGATGGATAGGAACTCTGCAGAGACAAACGGTGAAAAAAAATGAGGAACCCATGATTATATAAATACATGAAATACATAAATGACTGAAAACAGGTTTTTCAGACACAATTCTTCACTGGGAGCGGGGAGGGGGGAATCTATCATTTCTTACACTCAAAGTGCAGAGCGTAGTTAATTTGAAATTCATTTTCTCAAGCCAGTTCCTTGTGGGGGGAAAGATAGAGATTTACACACAAAGTGTGGTGCACACTTAGAAGAAGCCAAGAGCTGAACTGTGCAGCCCCTGTGACGTACCAGCTATCCTAGGGAACTCTAAATAGACACCCCCAATCGAGGTAAGAGTACACCTCTATACTCCCTTTCCCCTGGCCATGAATTTGGGGAGGCCATAAAGGTCAGCTAGCTTCTCCTTATCTGAAGACAACTCTTTAGGAATACCCAGCTACCGAAGCTCGGGAAATGAAAGCCTCATAGGCTGGAAGAGGAAGTCTGGCAGTCTATACAACATCTGCTTCACTAGTTAGAGGACAGACTTGTAGCTTTAAAAGTCTTTTTATAGTACATGTTGACGAAGCCTCCTCCTCGTGAGACACAGCCTTGTTGGTGACCTGTCGGTGGAGGGTGCTCGGGCTACGCACAGCATGCATGAGCACAACAAACCCGGCTGGGAGCTGGGTCTGGCAGTGGTGGGGGCAGTCCGTCACTGCCTGTACTTGGAGTGTGGATTCTCTCCAGTTAGAGCAACGGTATTAACAGGGAGGTGCCCTAGGCAGGTGGCTCCTGCTGTGCCCTAGGCAGGTGGCTCCTGCTGTTTGTTGACTCCACCTCACTTGGGTCTGAACACAAGTAGAGGAAAATTGAGGGGTTTAATGAGAAACTTCAACAATACTCCCCTGCCCCCACTCTATGCAGCTATGTTTGCTCAAAGAGAAAACAATAACTACATTTTTCAGAAGTGGTGACTTAGAAGCATTTGTACCTTTGACGTTTTTCAATTTACAAAAAATTGATATTCTGACACTGCATCATGAAACTTAAGTTTCTACTATCATGAAAGTTACAAAAGTGAAATTAAGTTCTCATTATGAAACCTATTTCTTCATCACATCTCTATCTTGCTTAATCAATTGATGCCTGTTAAGTGAAGCAAGCTGGTGAGGTGGGTAGGAGAGAAGAGAAAAAACCCACACCAAGGGTCTGCTAGGTTTGGTACCAGCTATGACACACACACACAGAATGAATTGTCTCCTTATGTGTGAAGAAATTGGCTCAGAAGGGTTAAAAGAATGCTCTTTCCCACTCCCAACATCACACAATACCAGAAAGAAAGGAAAAAAATCAAAACAAAAACAGTAATTGCCGATAGCACTTTTTCTAGAGTTTCACATCCAAGCTGTTTCCTAGGCAACCAGCATCCAGCCTCCAGGACTGTCTGTCTGAACTCAGAAAAAGGGGAGAATGCAGCCAATGTCTACTCACCCCCTCATTTCCTGCCTTAGCGATGATGCCACAGCCCTTTGTTGGGGTGTTAATGTGGCAATAACAGAAAGCCCAGAAGCCTGTCCGTGGGATTCTATTTCAAATGAGCTATTTCTACTCACTGAAGGTCCAGATATCCATTGAGAACCTCGTCTGTGAGAACACTGAGCTCATTTCTATTTTTAGTCACACCCTGTTTTTCCTCCTCTCACTTATTTGGGGGTGGGGGGGTGGGAAGGGGCCCTGGAACAAGAATGAGTCCTCTTTATTCACATGAGGTGGGACCCTTTGAAACCCATGAGAAAAGAAAGACCTCCCCTCTTCTAGCCCTGCCCATGGGAAAAGGCTCTACAGGGTCTTCTCCAGTTCCCAGACCAGGATGCGGACAGGGCTAGCATGTCGCTGTGTCACATATCCTGTTTGGCCTGGTGCCAGGTCTTTGCTTAGTGTGCACTTCCCCGGGGAAGACATAGAAGATGGTCTCTGAAACTTAGGGAATTTGCTTTCCAGGTGAGCTGGAAGAAGAGGTTGCTGCCATCCGTGCGTCACCATTTTCACCTTTCCATCCAAAGCATGTCCTTTACATATTACTAAGAAGCATGGACAAACTTGCCCTTCTGATACCTATGGGAATGAAGTTCAAACTCCTGCAGGTTGCTAAAATCCATCTCCCTTGTTACTATAGATAAGGACACCCCTGTGTTACATCTTTATTTACCATTTCAGATACCAACCATCAGCCCCAGGGTTGTCACAGGTCATGGTCAAGAAGCAGCCTCACTGAGGTCCTGGCCCATAGGGATGAGGAACAGTGGGCTCTGCCAGGATCAGGAGTTGGTGGCTGAAAGTGCCTGGGAAAGGCTCCAGATTTGACAGGGTATGGAGTCAGACTTTGTGCTCTGGAAAGGGCAGCGAGTGCATGACGGAATACGGGAGTCAGAGAACGCTCTGTCAGGCAGACAATGGGGAAAGAGGCCGTGGATAAACAACATTCTTCTGGCTTCTTCGTCACCCAGGACAAAGAATTGGCAGGCTTCCTTCTTTCCTTGGTAGACTCCCTCTGGCTGACCTGCTCTGATACATCCTCGTCAGGCCCTGACCCCTGGATGCTATGAGGCAGTCAGCCAGCCCACTCTTCTTTGTCTAGTTTGACCAGTGCAAAACGAAGGAAGGAAGAGCTGTTCTATACCACCAAAACTACTTAAAAGACCTAAGCCCGACCCCTGACCCCCACCCCCAGGGTTGGTGGCACAGATTTCAGTTTCTGAATTTCCTTCTCACTTATGGGGACTCTATCTTCTGGGGTGTGTGTGTGTGGTACTAGTATGTGCATATACTTTCACTTTTAATATAACTTGCTATGGCTTATTTTCTTTGTTTTAATTCTTTAGTCAATGCAGAAAACAAGCCCAATCCAAGAACCCTAGACAGTAACATTTATGGGGGGGGGGGGTTCAACTGCAATTTAAAGACTACTGACCTATGAAGGTAATTATGAACCAAGACAAACTGAGAAAGGAGAGAAGAAGGGTGTGGTAGTCTGAATAAGAATGCCTTCCTTAGGCTCATATGTTTGAAGGCTTGGTCCCCAGTTAATGGAACTTTTTTGGGAAGGATTAGGAGGTGTGGCTTTGCTGGAGGATGTGTGCCACATGGAGGGGGCTTTGAGGATGCCAGACCCAGTTCTCTCTCTCCCTCCCTCCCTCCCTTCCTCCTTATCCCTCCATTTCCCTCACCTTCTTCCTCTTCCTCTCTCTGCCTACAGATCAGGATATAGCTCTCAGGTACTATTTCACTGCCATGCTTACCTGCCACCATAATTCCTGCCACCATATCATGGAGTCAGAAACAGTAAGCAAATCACCAATTAAATGCTTTCTTTACAAATTGCCTTGGTTATGCTATCTCTTCACATCAATAGACAGAACAGTAAGTATGACAAAGGGTGACAGTTAAGCTCTCCTGACCCCTTCCTACCCTTGAATAAGGGATCCCCAGGTTTAGTAAATGAAATTTCTGGACTGGTAATTCTACTTCTCCTTTAGTCTACTTAGGATATTCCTATTTAGATTTTAGCTCTGATGCCTATCAGAGAACAAGAGAATTTTTTTTTTTATAGTCTTGGTCAAAATTTCATGATGACAGCCACCCCCTGGAGCTGGCTTCTGGGAAACTTCATAACCTTTACTTTAAATGAGAGTGAATCTTTCACCTTTACAGCATTAATCATGTCTTCTCAAATAAGCAGGAGGATTTTATCTTAACTTTCCTTGGTGCTTATCTCACCTAAATCAAAATGAAGGGCCATTAACAAGTAGTTAAGAATGTGTGAAAGTCGTTTAAGAAGAATGGAAGAGGTTTGTTTTCTTAGAAAAATGAGAGGAGAGACTGGAGATAGAGTTCAACCATTAAGAATACTTACTGCTCTCACAGAGGACTCCAGTTCAGTTCCCAGCACCCACAGGGCAGTTCACAACCACCTGTAACTTCAATTAATCTGATGGCTTCTCACCTCCACCAGTTCCTGTATGCAAATGATGCGTGAGCTGCACATACACACACACACCCTATAAAAAGATTAAATGTTTTTAATGGAGGGGGGGAGCAGTGCTGGGCCTCTTTCTTTAGGAAGCCATAGAAAGTTGCTTTTAGCCTGGAGACAGACCTTTGTTGCTTTTAAAGCATCTATATCCCTATCCTTTCTGTCCCTCTACAAATTTAAAAGAGAGAAGGCCCATTATTAACCTAAAATTTGCATGATGGCTAAATCTCTCTCTCTCGTTGCAGGATATTTGGTTAGCATATATAGAAAACTTAAATTGTTAGCAAAAATATGAACGCCTAAATAGATTTCAGATGCAGTTAGGTGTGTCCTGAAGATATGCAGCTTGGGTGTGTGTCTGAAAGCCTCAATAGATAAGGACCCTAAAGAATGGAAAGTTCCTGCCTACTTTAAGGCAAGTTGCTTGGAAGACATCTTATGATCTTTGCTCTATGACCCAAGCCAAAGTCAGCTGGGTGGTGTTGGGCTGCCCTACTGTAAAGGTGAAATGGTTCCAACCCTACTGACTTGGTTTGGAAGGCCCCCTCCCAACACACACACCATGACAATGACATGGTCAGACTGCCAAGGGTGTACAGGAGGAGTTTAAGACTTCTTATATAGCAACTGGACCTTTGAAAGTGCATTCTCTCTCTCTCTCTCTCTCTCTCTCTCTCTGTCTCTCAGCTTGGAAGAGCCCACATAGAAGAAGCTCTGGGTAGGAGATAGTGTCATGCCCAGTTCCTCAGACTCCCAAAGACCAGCAGGAATCGACTCCACTGCAAAACACATGTGGGTTTATTTAATACATGGGTCATAAAACTTCCTGTGGAAGCAGGAAAGGAATGCGGCAGGGTGGTCTAGGGGAACACGGTTTTTAAAAGGAAAAGCCACAAGCAGGGAGTTACATGCCTTGGTATATATGATTGGGTAAGATAAAATTGACTTTTGAAATGATTGGTTTACTTTAGGCCAAGATCATAAATGGTTCTGGCCTGGCTATCTGGGCTGGTTTCCTGGCAACTGTGGACAGGAAAAGAATGCGGTAAGGCTAGTTCCTCCCCTGAAGGTGGCCAGACATGTCTCCACCTGGTTGGCCTTTGTTCAGACTTGTGCTTTAAACTTTAAACCAATACTTCCCCCCCAGCCCCACCCCCAAAAATAACCCTAATATTTAATTCTTTGGTCTCTCAATAGGGATTCTCTCTGGGCTTTCAGGAACAACAGAGAAGCCGCTGGCAGGACAAAGGTGAAACAGAATTCTAGGAAAGAGAGCCCCTCTCGGAGGAGCTCAAGAGAAAGGTACACTAGGTAGATAAAAGGACATAGGTAGAAAGAAATTTCTTAGGAACTAGCAGTTTAATTGTAGAATTAAGCCTGTAGATATATACATATATAAATACATGTATTATTTATTTATTTTATGTAGTTCAGAAAATAGTTACCTAGCTGACTTAGCAGGTTTTTTACCTCAGTTTATGCCTTCTGTGTCTTTATTGGTATAAATATGAGATGATTTAAAAGGATAAATATTACACTTCTTCTCTAGAAGCAGTTTGAGAGGGACCTCACACTGTGATTTTAGCCACTCCCACAGCCCAATAAGGACTTCTCTTGTTTGGGTTGAGATCATAGAATTGCTTTCTCTATTTCTTTACTTTCATATTTTGGGAGTACATACTTGAGAGTGATTTCTCCTGCTATATCTGTGCTAACCTAACTTGGATGAATAACTTTTCAATTTTTAATGATTTTTTATTTTAAACTTTTTTATTCAAAAAAGTTGCAATTTAAAAAAAATTGCAGCAAAATTAAGCAGATCCAACAGACACTTATTTTAAAAGTAAAGGGTGTGACTGTCCACATTAAACCTGTGAGATTCCACTGGCACTCAAGCCCTGATGGGTGATGGACTCACTTTTCCATAGAGATGAGCACACAGCTGGCAGGAAGTAACCGACCAGTATTTTTGCCATCTTAGCTAGTGACCTCATTAAGAGGAAGTGACTATGTAACTTGGCCACCATCTTGATTAGTGACATCAAAATAATGACAGCCATAAAACTTACTGTTGAGCCGTCAGAGGATTCTGTGCCATAGGTCATACACCCTAATCCTCACCTCCTGGATTCTAAATAGCATCACAGAATTGGGAGACCTGAAGAAAACACCACCCCTGGTTTTATTGCCACATGATAAGTCAGTGCATTTCTTATATCAGAGTAAGGAAGTACTGTCAGACCTCCATAGTAGGCCTTTTAGATTCTGACACATTGTTTTGCATGACATTACTTACTGGTTTCTAAAAGGGATATGGTTCGGGTTCCTTTTCTCCCCTGATTAAAGAGGGCCATCTATTTTGAGAACGCATCTTTACAATATGCCACATGTAAATTGGATTTAGGTCCCTGTAATCTGGACAGGGACACACACACACACACACACACACACACACACACACACACACACACACTTTACAAGGCATATGCATTCAAAACTGTCCAGCTATCACGGGGAGTTGGCACTCTGAAATGGCTGCACCTAGAAAGCAGTGGCTAAACATTGTAGAAACACAGATCCCAGCAAGGACCTGAAGAATAACATAAGCTGCTTCCTCTAGGCACACGTGGCAGCTAGAAGCAGGATCAGCCTGCTTGGACAGACGGCTGGAGATATAGACAATGCTGGGTCTTTATGCCTGCTGGTTTTCCTGATCTCTCTAGGCCCGTTTTTTTTTTTTTTTTTTTCTCTCTGAGATGGAATGTCTTTCTCTTCTCCCCACCAGACTCCCTTGACCCACACTTGATGGCTTCTGTCCCATTGCACCCTGGGTACTCTTGCTTTTACTTTCATCATTCAGTGACAGTAACATAGAGAGGTTAAGAAAGCAACAACAACAGAAACAAAGCCAAACAAACCATACTGATGCCAACACTTTCTAGTTCTTTTAGATGCTTGGTGTGTGTGTGTGTGTCCAGATTACTGGATTTAAACCAAATCCACATGTGATAAGTTTCAGAGACGTCCCTCCCAATCTAGACAGCCCTCTTTAATCAGAGGAGAAAATAAATCTGAACAAAGACCCTAAGATAGTTACACGCACAGACAAGGGCTCAGTGTCCAGGCAGCAGGGTAGTGCCAACACGGCCAGGTCACCAGAAGTGGCAACTAAGTACAAGGTGATCACCTGCTGAACCAATATGTATTTCTTGGGTGTGGTAATGGCAATGGCGCTACGATTGTGTGCGATGATGCCTGTGTCCTCAGGAGGAGTCAGCTAGAATATTTGGAGTCAAGTGCTATGAAATCTGTAATCTGCTTTTAAATAATCCAGCAACACACACATCGCATGGTAAGGGAGGAGGAGGAGAAACCAGCAAACACTGTAACTAATTGCTGATGTTACAGAAAAGTATGCAATGACTGCCTGCATTGTTCTTTTGATTTGTGGGTTCTTTTTTTCCTTTTTTTTTCTTTTTCAGTCCAAGAGGGGTTAGTGATTGGTTCTAGGCCTTAAGCGTACATCAGATTTCCTCAAAACTAGCTTGGAGTTTTAGCTAGGATACATGGTGTGGTTAGCTGTCTGCCTCACAGATATATAATGAAGAAAGAGCGAAATAGAATAAAAACACTACCTCCCCAATCCACTGATTAAAAATATTTTCTATAGAGCAAACTGGAAAGGCCTATTTTTATCTTGTATTTTCTTGTTCTCCAGCTTTCAATGCTTGTTTTTCTCATCCAAAGGAACCTTTTTATCTGATGAACCCTCCTGTGGCTGGAAGCAGAAGCTCGTGCTGCGTTGAGATTACACCACAACGCAGGCACAAGTCTTATAGATCTTGGCATGATTCCGCTATAAAATTTTTTCACGTGTATTTAGTGCATGCGAGCGTGCGCACGTGTGTGTGTGTGTGCACTGTGGGAGAAGGTAAGAAGACCACTTTTAAAAGTTAGTTGTCTCCTATCATATGGATCTCAGAGATGAAAGTCAGACTGTCAAATATGGTAGTTAGTGCGTTTACCCATGAGTCATTTTGCCCACCCATAGTTCTGCTTCTAAAGCCTTAAGGAACTAACTCACCCAATCAAAGCACACATCTCTGGCCACTTCTGTACAATTAGCAAACAAAGTTTATACTAAGACATGGAAAGTCCATGACACTCTTGATAGCCTGGACTTTTGGAGTCCACGGGATGAAGGGGAGCCTACTTTATATTTGTACCCCAGTGCCTGGCATCACATACATTTGCTAAGTAAGTGAATACATGATAAAAGTAGAAGACAAGGATGTGACACTGGAAGTATGTAGCAGCCAAGTCATTGTTTTCATGGCTTAAGATGTTTGCTGAAATGAACATAGTGGATTAATGGTTAATGCTGGGGGAGCCAAGTCACGATCCAGGATTATGAATCTGTAAAATATGTAATTAATCCAGGACTAGATGGTATTACACAAACAAAACTAACAGTTGTGCCAGAGTGGTGGTTCAGGGTAGCATTCTTTTAAAAATCGTAATTGCCATCAGAAGTATGTGTATGTATGTGTGTGCCAAACAAAGGGCATGAGCTTAAAGGAACTTTTCAGAATCAATTCTTTCTTTCCACCACGTAGGCCCTGAGGAATGATCACAGGTCTTTAGGCTTGATGTGGGGGAGTGGGGATTTAACCTGGATCATCTTGCCAGCCCCTGGGCACTATTCTTTATCCTGTATACATTTTGGTTTGCTTTGCTTTTAGGTAGACAGAGTCTTGCTCTATACCCTTAGCTGGCTTTGAACTTTCGATCTTCCTGAGTGTAGGGTCACAGACATGTGCCACCACATCTGGCTCCCATTATTTTTATTTTTTATTATTATGCATGCGTTTGTTATGGGGCTGGTGTGTGTATGCATGGCACTTGTGGAGGTCAGAGAACAGTTTATGGGAGTCAGTTATCTCCTTCCAGCATATGGGTCCTGGAGATCACACGCAGGTTGGCAGGCTTGCAGCAAGCACCTTTACCCAATGAGCGACCTTACTGGCACATGTTTTGTTTTGTAATGGAAGTTATTTTAAGATGGGCATTGCCTTTGAGCTGCAATGGGAGATTGCACTCACCTCTGGGCAAACAGGGAGTTTTAATATTAAAAAAAAAATATCACAACATGGAGAATTACTTGCCTCTGTTCATATGGAGTCTAATTCAAAGACTTACATAGTGAATTTTTGTATTATTATTTAGATTATCGGGAAAGAGAAGCAAGATGTCAACAGTAATAAGACCTAGATCCCACTGGGCCTTCTTTCCCGAATCCAGTCAATAGAATGGACAAAAGGATTAATGAGGATCTCCTCCCTGACAAGATTTCATGTACCCAAAGCTGGCCTTAAACTTACTATGTAAGTAGGCTAGGGTACATTAAACTCCTGAATCTCCTGCCTCCAACTCCCAAGCACTGGGATAATAGGCATATGCCAGTAAGCTCCGTTTATACCATATTAGGGACCAGACCCAGGTCATCATGCATGCTAGAAAATCACTCTGACCCTGAACTTCATCTTCAGTCCTCAGAGAGGATGCCTTTTAAGTGACCTATTTGGTGCTTGACAATTCTTCATATATGGGTTCATCAGCAGATTCAAGGCTGTAAATGTCAGTTGCATTGCTTTCATGTCCATCCATATCACTGTGGTGGGTTTAAAAGGAATGCTTACTCAACGATCAAGGAATGGTGCCAGTCCTCGCTGATAATTAAAGAAAACAGATTTTATGTAATGCATACTATGGTTCATCAAGTTGTCAGTGTTTCGAAATTCATAAAGTCCATTGCGGGAGAACGGGAAATCTTAGCACATAAACGCGTGCAAATAAAAATATCTAAATCTTTCCTAAAATTTATTTACATATTTTGATGTTTAATTTCTATCTCATGAACCCCTATTATCTGTGGCAGTGGCAACTTCCGTGTAGGTTAGGCCTTCAGCCAATGTCTCCCCGAGGTGGGCTCCTGGTCAGAGATGAGTGCAATGGCAGGCTACTATGGAGAGTTGGTAGTGTGTGGTCTCTCTCCTGACATCTCCGCACTGGTGCCTGAAGAGGTGTCACATTCTCTTCCAGGTTCCCATTGTAAAGTTCACTATATCGATAATCAAACACGTCCCGCTTTTTGCATCATGGCCTCATTAGTTCTCCTGGGTGGCAACTACTTCCACACCCTTCCAAGTCAAGACACACAGAATGCTTTTCAAAGCTTGCCCACAAGGATCTAGCACTCAGTGCATGTGTCATGGTTAATTTGGGGTGTTAAGCACCCCTGGATGGAGGTCTGGTAAGATTCTGCGCCTGAGTGTGTCTGTTGTTTCCAGAGAAGGTTGGCATCTGGGTGAGCAAAATGAGTGCTGAAGGCCTAGAGTGTGAGCAGCGCCACCCAGTGGGTTGGAGGTCCAAATGGGACAGAAAAGCGTGAAAAGGAGGGATAGGCCTTCCCCCTCTGCTCCTTCCACTCTGAACACAGTGGTCATTCCCTGCTGCTGCCTTTGGACTCAGAGACTTGCACCAGTGGCTCCTTGGGGGCCCTCAGGCCTTTGGCCATGGTTGATTTTGTACCCATGGTCTTTCTGGTTTGAAAACTTCTGGCCTCTTGGACTGAATCATTCCTAATATGTTCTATTGTGTGCTCAGCTATGGTCGCTCTGCTGTACAGTTGAACCAAGCAACTTCGTCCTCTGATCACCTGCACCGAATGGCCACTCTCTCCCGGTCCCCCTTTCTTCTCTCCCCCTCAGCCTCTGGCAAGTACTATTCTACTTTCTGTTTATATCAGATCAGCTATTTTTGGTTTCCACGGATGAGTGACACCATGTGTTTTGTCTCTGTGTGCTTGGCTCATTTTGCTTACTTTCCTCCAGGTCTGTCCATGTTGTTGCAAAGGACAGGACTTCAAACCTTTTCTAGAACCAGTGTGCTGCTTACTATTATTATTATTTTTGTCATACAATGAGTAAAATATAATATGCTTGATTAAGAAGAATGTGTAAAAAGCAATTGATGACAAAGTGTCACTCTATAATTAACAATAAAAATAATTGGATGCAATATTCCAAATGATTGCTTTTTAGACCTGGGAAAATAAATGTTTAGTTACAGTCTGGGAGCAGGGGCACATAGTGAGAAGGACCCACAATCACTCCTACTTCCTGCCCGGGACCTTTCCTTATTGTGGTTGAGGGAACAGGCATCCAATCAGAGTGTAGCAAGCTGGTGGAACTGCACAGACAAACCATGCCTGAGGGAAAGCTAGGAAGGTTCAAGAATGAGCAAACTGCTCCATAAATATGTAGTGTTTTGAAAACACTGGCTGAATGCTAGGCTGTTATGTGCAGATGAGATTCTACAAGGCTGTGCAAAGACCAACTATCAAGAAAAAGAGCCACTGCAGGGTAATCAAAAATCTCGAGAAGTCTCTACTCTGAGCTATCTTGGGCTACCTCAAGAGAGCCTCCGGGCATTCATCAGAAACCTTGGGAAGTTCAGAACTTCAGAGTACAATGGTTTTCCAGCACCAACAGGGGAATGCTCCAAGAGCTCCCTGTGGTCCCTAGATTATACTACCTATATAAACATATCAATTTATAACTGAGTACAGGAAGAGATTGATAATCATAACCACATAACTAATAAAAATAGAGTAATTATGACAGCATAGTATTTTAAATACTTATAACTTATTACTGTAATTTCCTGTTTAGTATTTTCAGAGCATGACTGGCTGCAGATGACTGAAGGCATGGAAGGTAAAACTGTGGAAAGGGAACCACTGTAAGCAGAGCAGCATGAGGCAGAAAGCAGCGTAGATCCACCACAACCGTGCTTAGCAACAAGCCATGGAAGGGTCAAGCTGACCTAAAGGTAAATGTACTGCCCAGAACAAAAAAGTCAACAATAAAACATTCAAAATGTCCAGCATTCAACCTGAAGATGCCAAAGAAATAGGAAAATCCAGGAAGGGCAACTTGATCAGTGATAAACATTCAGAAGTGTTAGAAGGAGAAATGCTATTAAAAGAGAAGAGTTTTATTGCTGGAGAGACAGTTCAGGGGATAAGAGTGGATGCTGCTCTAGGGGAGGACCCCGGTGGACTCTAGCACCCACAACGGGTGGCTTCCATCCACCTATACACCACCCACTGCTCACACCCGCACTCATGCTGACCTGGAACCCTCCATCCAGGCAGAAGAGGCATCAGAGCGAAAGTAACCGGAGAACTTTCCAGGGAAGTGAAAACAGGCTTCATCATCAGGACATCTGAGGCTCCAGAAACCTAAGAAAATTCCTGAGGCTCAGCAATGAAACAAGAGTGAAACTCAAGTCTCCACCAATGAACGGTGAATGAGTCCAGGCATCATCAAATAGGCCATCAGTGTGGAGAGGAAGACAGCAAAACACACACGTCACGCACACAGTGCTCCCTCCTCAAATTGTCTGATCACACTGTGAGAGCCTAGCAGCTGGCCTCCCCCATGTCTGTAGAACTGCCAAAGTGGCTAGAGACTTTGGGAACACCCCCACCCCAAAACCTCAGCTGCTACTGAAAACTAGGACCCTGGACACACCTACCTTCTGGACTACACTGCCCAGTGCAAGTATGCTTAACCATGTTGATCTTGATTGGCTTTCATTCTGATCAGACTGGGGGATTACAAACCCATTCTTGTCCTGTCCCATAATTTAGGGACTACCCACACATGGAGAAAGGACAGAGGGGGAAAGCCGGTCTTTGTGTACTGTCAGCCTGTAGGCCTCACAGGGATTGTGCCATTGAGCAAGAGTCCTTTTTGGGTCACTTTCTTTTCCCATTGCACAACACCATGTGCATCATGAGTTCCACACTGCCTGGGCTCACCTTTCCTTTCCTTGGCCACCCTGGGAGTTAGCAAAGACATTATGTAAACGAGGCACCAGCCGGAATGTGCTGGCTTTGTGCTGTCACCCAAGATGACTCAGTATGACCTAGAAAGTGGATTAAACCAGTTAGTCTCTGCTTCCAGTCTCTGGCCTCTGTCGTCTGTCTCACTAGGAGAGCCTCAGCAAGGCATCTGACTCTGTGTTACTGACTGTGGCCTTCCTGAGAAATCTGTCTATTCAAATCCTAATTCCTGAAGTGATGGTTTTCGGAGGGAGGGCCTTTGCAGGTGGTCAGGTCAGGAGTTTCATGCCAGTACAAAAGGCACCCTTATCCAAATTCGTGGGAGATCAGATGTGTTTTGGATTTCAGATGTTCTAATTTGTGATTATTTGTCTACATGTTAATGAAATAAACAGGGAGCTTGTGTCTATTTATGAAATTCATTTATGTTTCATATACACCTTATCCACAGGGGGCTGAAGGTAATTTTTAAGCATGTTTAAAATGATCTGGGGCATGAAACAAACTTTTCTGATGTAGAAAGTTCCTCTTAGGAACACTCAGAAAGATTCACATTTTGGAACTGGGTGAGCTTAGGAAGCTTGGCTTTGACTAGGTAATCACTCTGGTCACCAAAGACCCAAGTCGATGGTGAGTTGTGTACATGGAGAGACTGAAAAATTAAAAAGTTAACTATTTCAGGCATCAGAAACCAATGCAAAGCAAAAATACTCAAAGTTGAGGGCTCAGTTGTTGCAAACATGTACTACTCTTACAGAGAATCTAAATCCCCAACCACCTGTAATTCCAGCTCTAGGGACTTTCCCTTCTGGCATCCACAGGTACTGTATTCACACACACACTGAAAATAAATCTTCTGAAAAAATACTCAAAGGTCCGTGTAATTGTCTGACACCATCCACAAGCGCCCACTACATTCTTATGCCTCCTTAATTCTAACCCAGAAGAAATGCAGATTATGGGAATTTACAATTTTCCTCTGCAAAGTTAATGATTTCAAACATTCTTCAAGTGATTTTTGCTGATTCAAGTTTATGACACAGAAACATGCCTGCCATTGTTTTGTGTTGTTGTAGTGCAAATGTGGTTTTGTGTGTGTGATGTGTATGTAATGTATAATGTATGTATAGGATGTGTGTGTGTGTGTGTGTAGGGCAGAGGTCAACACTAAATGTACTCCTCAATCAAGCTCTAGTTTACTTTTTGAGAAAAGCTCTTTCATTGAACCTGGAGCTCAACATTTTGGTTGGACTAGGTGCCAGTAGCTCCCCTGGATCCTTTATGTCTATGATCCCAGCTCTAGGATCATAGGTGAAAGAGAGAGAGAGACAGAGGGAGAGAGAGAGAGAGAGAGAGAGAGAGAGAGAGAGAGGAATGGGTTTTGACATAAAAGTGAAGTGAAATGGCTAAAACAGTCACCAGATTTGGAAAGTTGGCCACTGTAAGCCTTACTGAAACAAGCTAGAACTGGTTTTGAAAGCCACAAAGAACTTGGCTTTGGATTCTAATTCATTATACCCAAAGGTGAGAGATTTTCACAGTGGAAGGAGATCTAAAATTCCAGACAGCTCAGTTTCTCAGAGGCTCCTGGCTCTTGATAGGAACTGCTGGTGTGTCCCCTGAACCTTCGCTTGGCTTCCTGAAGTTCTTCTCAGCCCCCTCTGCCACATCCACAGTGTCCGACAGCTGGGCTGTGAAGTTACATACCACAGATGACGCAAATCCACCCCAAACATTTCTCATTCCTCAGCAGTCTGGAACCCAGCCCTTCACCAGCTGCAGAGGAGCCAGGGCTAATGATTTGGAAGCAGGTCAAGTCCACGGTCATCTCAGTTGGGAAAACCTGTAGGCAGGAGTTCCAGTCAGGTGACAGTGCTCAGAGCAAAATGAAACCCAGCAAAAAAAAAAAAAAAAAAGTTCTGGTGGGGAAATGATGGAGACAAGTTTTCTTTTATACTTGGGAAACTTAAGGTTACATGGAGGAAGAAACATCTAGAACTTCCATGTAAAACTGTCAGAACCAGGGGGAGGAGTAGGCTGGGAAACCTACCAAAGTTTTCAGAAGCCTCTGGACAGGGTGTGAGACCCTCAGCCTTTCGATCATACGTAGAAACTGGAGGTATAAGTCAGAGGGGAGGTGGAGGCTACAGCTTGGAAACAGGTCGGCTGGCAATCGAGGAACCAGGGTTGGAAATCATGGAGTGAGCTCTCCATGGGCTCAGCCCACTTCCAGAGAGCATTTAAAGATCACACTAACGACTAAGGTAAAGGCCTACTAGTAGAGCAGTACTTAGCATGCATTAGGACCTAGGTTCAAAGGCCAGAAGCAGAAAACACTGAAGCAGACAAACCAACAAAACCACCACACTGGAAGGACCTTGCACTTTGCACCCTGGAAGGCTTCTCAAACTGACAACAGCACAAAGCATAGACTGAGTTTGCCTTACATGCGGTGCATGTCGCGTGGCAGCAGGTGTCAATAAATATGGCTGAATGGATGCTCAGTGAAGGACACGAAAAGAAAATAATTCCGACTGGGTGGGCCATAAAAAGTCTAGCTTCCTTTTGTCTTTTTTATAAGTGATTTGTTTATTTTTGTATTAATCACAGGTTATACTTTGTAGCCCGGCTGTGGCCCCCTCCCTCATTCCCTCCCGCTCTCCTCATCCCTCCCTCATCTTTTCCCTGCCCCGCTCCGGGTCCACTGATGGGGGGGGACCTCACCCCCTTCCATCTGACCCTAGCTTATCCTGTCTCTTCGGGGCTGGCTGCGGTGTTCTTTTCTGGAGTCTGGTTAGGCTGCTCCTCCCTCAGGGGTGGGGGGCAGTCGACAGGCCGGCCATTGAGTTCGTGACCGGGATAGTCCCTGTTCCCCTTACAAGGGTACCCAGTTGGGCACTTTTGCCTTTTATTATATATATTGAGATTAAGTGGAAGACATTTATTATACCGTTAAGAGTGCATATCTAAGTAATAATCAAAATAAGGAGTGAACATGAAATTGTTATTATTTCTTCTTTGAATCAGGTCATAAAACTTTATAATCTATTTTTCATGTAAATTGAGCAGTTCTTAGGCAGTATTGTTTAGAATGGGAGAGCAGGAGATGTGCTTTTGTTTATACACAAAATTGTAGTTCCATTCATTGTCTTACCTAAAACTAATATACATATAAATTATGAACCGTTAAATGATGATTCTAGTAGTGATCCTTTCTGTGCATATTCAGGTGTAATATTACTTAATTTTACTCAGACAAAATAAAACATTATAAAAGAAAAAAAAAAAAGTCTAGCTTCTGAGACTGTAGAGACGGGAGGGGGAGGGGCGGGGAGCTTGACAGGAGCTGCCACCCCGTAGCCACGTGCTTAGTTTTGTCTTGGCATGCTGATGTTGCGAGAGGAATGGTTCACTGGAGCTGCAATGAGTCAGTCACAGCTGCCACGATATCCTGGAGTCTCCTTTCAAGAGGACAGTGGTAGCCTTTGCCCCCCAAACCTTGCTACAAATATAGGATTTCCGGCCACTCCCCAGAACCACTGGGTCAGAATCCGTATCTTATAGAGGTCCCAGGTGATAATCAGGCAGTTGTCAAGTCTGAGGAGCCAGATGTGGACTCAGAAGATCTGCCCTGGGTCATGAATCATCACAAGAAAGGAGAAGAGAAAAGAGTTTGGGGTGTGGAGGTGGGGAGCTCAAAAATGTGTACTCTAGTCCCCATTGCTCAAGATTGAGAGTGGGGTCACCTGATAGGAACCCATGTTTTTCTCCACACAATTCCACAATCTCTTGACTCAACCCAACACTTTGGAGAACACCCAATATGTGACTCATGCCTCCTACTCACTCAGTTACAGCGTGGCATCGATATGTTCCTGTTCTTTGACCTGTGTGCTGGCCGTGGCTCCAGAGAGAGAGACTGGTAGAGGTGTGCCTTTTGTTTAAGGGGTGGAAATCCTGCAACGCCTTCTTACATCATCAACAATGACAGGCCATATTAATATCATACCTTGCTCATTTGTGCTCAGCCTTGTGATGATCTGTACAATGATCACTTGCATTTTTAAGATGAAGAAATGAACCCCTGAAGAGGCTGAATAAGTTGCCCAAAGTCACACAACTTGAAAGCAAGAAGGTAGAACTACTTGGTGCCCTGAGCATTTCACAAAACACTTAACAAAAGAGCCCACACACGCACACTTTTAAAACATTTATTATTCTTTTTTGGTTAGTGTTTGAGGGAGATGGACATGAGGTAGAGACAGACAAGAAATGCCAGGCCGGAGCCATGGAGACTTCTAGGATAGTGTGCTACAGTTTGGACCTGGGATGTCCCACACACGCTATTACATTTAAGACATGGCCCCCAGCTTGCTGAGGTAGAACCTGTCCAAGGAGGGACCTTAAGGGAGGAAGTTAGATCGCTGGGGTTGTGATGGCCCTTGTTTAACTTTACCAAAACTGGAATACTTAGGAGGCAATGACCCTGGGCGTGCCTCTGAGGGGGGTTTCCAGAGTTGTGATTGGGGGAGATGCTTCCCCGCAGTGTGGATGGCACCTTGAAGTACACAGCCCAGACACAGGATATGAGGGAAAAGCAGTGCCTCCTGCCTTTGATCCTTCCTGAGGATTCCAGGACTCTGGCTCCCACCACCATCTTTTACTGGCATCAGATTCTGACTTCCTTGGCCTTCCATCCTGGAATGAAATACCAATGACTCACGAGGAATCTGGAGCCTTTGGCTGAAGACTAGAATTGCTGTGTTACCAGAATCAGCACAAGAAATGCCAGACCATCATCTTAGCACAAAGGAGATCTATTTGCCCCAGAGGGAAAAAGGGCAGGGAATATGTGACAACATAGGAGATTGAGAACCAGGGAGAGAGGAAAAGGAACAAGAGAGAAAGAGAAGGGATAGTTGTCCCAGAGGGACAAAGGACTGTCTCTGCATAGAGCGGACACAAATATGGCCCATAGGCAAATGGCAGTTTACAAATGGAAAGGGGGAAACCCGGTGTTAGGATAAAGTGTTTAATTTTAATTGGGCATATTAATTAGGTGAGCCAAAGGGGGGCATTTGATTGAAGGACTTCAATTCTTTGAGAACTGGACCTTGGTAGTCAGCCTCAGGAGGAGGAAGCAGACAAACAAGGGACCTTGGGGGCTAGCTTTAGGAATGTAATCTAACTGGTTTAGCAAGGTAGAGGAAATGGAGAAAGGGCAAGGCCTGCCAGAGCCATGCCTGCCATGCTCAGTTTTGTGTCTGTCACGCTTGGACCTGCTGGAGCCCTTCAGTATCTAGCTTCGTGATTTGAGCAGCCTCTTCTACAAGCAGACAGCATTTGTCAGGTCACCCAAACCTTATGATGTAAGCCATATGCATATATACATATATATGTATATATACACATTCACATTCTGTCAGTTCTAATCCTCTAAAGAACCTTTAGCTAACACAGGGCGCACCCTTGAAGTGGCCCGGGACCCTGGCTTCCCCCATTTCTCTCTGCATCCCAGTCTCCATGGGATGAACTTTTAATTCTTTTACCACATTCTCTGGCCATGGTGTGCTTGCTGTGTTGCCACAGTCCACAGGACCATACGTAAGCCAAAACCATGCATCCAAACCATATTTCCTCCCTTCAGTCAGCTGCCTTAGTCATTCTGTCTCAGATGTGGAAAGCCAGCTGGCACAGAGGCAGTGGAAGGATCCGTTTGGATGGCTTAGGGTCGTGGAGATTGCTCAAAGGATGAAAGTGCTCATGGTGTGTGGTAGTTCTGTTAACTTGACACAAGGTTGAATCACCTGGGAAGGAAGGCTTGGAGAAGAATTGTCTACATTAAGTTGGTGACCGAATTAACATTAACCGTGGACTTGACACAGCCTGGAATCATTTGAGAAGGGTCTCCTTTAGGTAGTTTATCTCTTATCAGGTTGGTCTGTGTGGGCGTGTGAGAGTATCTTAATTGATATAGAGGCCCTCTGGCTGTGGCTGGCACCTTTCTCGCTGGGCAGGTGGTTCTGGGATGGAAAAGAAAGCTGGCTTGGCATGGGTTTGGGGGTGACCCAGTCAACAATGTTCCCCTATGGCTTCCACTTCAAGTTCCTGCCTGGGTTCCTGCCCTGGTTTTCCTCAGTGATGGACTGTCTGTCACGTGGAAGCCGCAATAAAGGAACGTGGTATTGTCCTCTAAAGGAACTTCATATTGTCACAGCAATAAAATGAAACTAGAACAGTTGGACCTACCTGTGGGGGGTTGAGTTGATTGCTGTAATTGAATTGGGACAACTTAGCCTAAAAGTGTCAATCACCATTTTCCACCTGGGGCCTGGACTATAAAAGTGAAGAGACTGGACTGTGAAAGTGAAGCGAGCTGATTGGAGCAAGCATGGATAATTTATTCCTCTGTTCCTTGACTGCAGATGTGATGCTTCTGGTGTCTCGCGATCTGACCACTTTGACTGCCCTGCAATGACGGACTATAACCTAGAACTGCATACTAAAATAAGCCCTTTCTCCCTTTAGATGTTTCTGTCAGGGTATGCATCGCAGCAACAGGAATAAAACCAGGACAGAGTACAAGCATGACGGCTTGAGTTTAGATCTCCAGAACCCACACAAAAGTCAGGCATGTCTGTAACTCCAGTGCTGGAGGGCAGAGACAGGTGGCTCCTTGGAGTCTGCAAACTGACTGGTCTAGCTGAAACAGGTTCACTGAGAGACCCTGCCTCAAAACTAAGGTGGAGAAGAGATTGAGGAAGACATCCTGATTATCCAGCCTCTGACCTCCACATGAGCTTGCACAAGCAAGTATACCTGTGCCCACATGCACATGGACAAACCACACACACACACACAGAAAGACCCTGATTTTTCCAAAGCCAAAGTGAACATCCAAATCTAAATGTGATCTCATACTTGCTTGCTTGAGAAGAACTGAGGCAGGGAAACAAGGAGGCTTCTTGGAAGCCCAAGGCCAGAAGTCTAACTGAGGTCTGTGCCTAAGGGTAAAAGGAAAGAAGAAACTAGAACCTAGGGGCCATCCCGGGCTCACTGTGGTTTGATAGCCTCGGCTCAACTAGCCCCCACCTCATCCCAGAAATCACGAAAGGGAAGCAGGAGGAGCTCTGGGAACTGGGCATACTGTGCTGATCCATAGGAGAGTTTGGTTGGTCGAAGCTACTATTGGAATTCCATGAAGACTAGCTTTACCATGCCCAATTTCTTTGAGAAAGTTTCTACTCTTACCTTCTGGGACTGGCTTGCAAAGGGCCTCGCCCAACCTGGGTGAGGAGTGGGGGCCAGGAGCAGAGTGGTCTCATAGCAGTTGCCAAGGCTTGGGCATAAGTTGTGGAAGCTGGGTAGGACTTTGGTAAGTCCAGAAGGGTGGGCACGGGCACCAGGAACCTGGCAACACTTTCTCCATCCACCTCTTCCACTCAGTCACTTCTTCCAGGCTGTGTTTACTCTTTTTTTTTTTTTTAATTCCAGCTGTAGCCCCCTCCCCCATCTCCTCTCAATCCCACTCTCCCTCCCTCTTCTTCTCCTATGCCCCTTCCCCAGTCTAATGATAGAGGAGGTCCTCCTTCTTTTCCATCTGATCCTAGTCTATCAGGTCTCATCAGGACTGGCTTCTTTATCTTCCTCTGTGGACTGGTAAGACTGCTCCTTCCTCAGGTAGATGTGATCAAAGAGCCAGTACATGAGTTAATGTCAGAGACAGCCCCTGTTCCTATGATTGGAGAACCCTCTTGGACACTGAGCTGCCATGGGCTACATCTGTGCAGGTGTTCTAGGTTATCTCCATGCATGATCCTTGTTTGGAGTATCAGTCTCAGAAAAGACCCCTGTGCCCAGATTTTTTTGGTTCTGTTGCTCCCCTTGTGGAGCTCCTGTTCTTAGCATGGCTCCTCTGTGGCTGATTTTGGGAAAGGCTTTTCCCTCCCACCTTTCTCTCTTCTGCCTGCAATCTCAGGGTTGCTTCAGAGCCTCGGGCCCAGTAGGAGGGTGTAGCGGTGTGTATTGAGAAGAGCCTGCAAGTCCTAAAGAGAATCATGTCTTCTGTCTTTTTGAACTTTCCAACTGAACCCTCAAACGACTGAATAGATTGAATATAGTATTTGACACTCAAAATAAAATAGCATTCCAATAAACAGAAACAATACCCATATGTTTGGTGCTCTGTTGTAGAGTTCTGCCCACAAAGTCTGCTTGGAGAAAGCTGGACAGAACCCAGCCTGTCTCTCTCTGCACAGCACACACATCAGGCCCTTGGCCTATATCCAGAAAAAGAAGCATGGTTCTGTGTGTGCTATCCAAAGAGGGGGATGGAGAACAGTTGGGGGTCAATGTCACAGGTCAAGACATTCTTTTCAGGCTCCCTCTTTCAGCAGAAGACTCCAAAGCTGTAATCTGCTGTGATGTGTCAGCCTCAAGGAGGAGGACATACGGTCTGGGCCAGGCAGCAGCTACTCTCTTCCTCCCAGGGGCCTGTCAAAGTTTCTAGGTGGAAGCAAAACCAACAAAAGATAAAGGAGACGAAACTTAGTGGTTGATCACATGCATGAGGCCCTGTGTGCACCCACAGCACTGGAAAAAAAGAAAATAGGAAAAATGAGGTCAGCAAGGCTCGGTCTCAGTGAACACAGCTCCTGTACCCCATAATGGCGTGTCCTGGATGTTTCATGAACCATCATTTAATTCATCCCCTATGAGAAACTGCCTCTGGCTAATATGCAACCCCTCAGACCTTGTAACCATGGGTATAATGGATGCAGTTTCCTCTACGAAAGCTTCACTGGGGAGATCCTGCGGGAGAGTCCATGTCTTCTTTGGGTTTCCCCTTATATATTCCTCATGGTGCATTTATGTACTGTGTCTGCTTCTCTGGCCAGCATTCACACTCCTTGGAGGTCGGGGTGTGTTTATGCACATTCATATCATTATTACTATGTCAAAGTAATATTTAAAATAAATGGCCAGTGAGACAGTTGGAACTTAGAGAGGCACGAGAATTTAGAAGTAAGACAGTCTGGAAGATGCAGAGATAATGGCTGTAGATCACAAGTGTGAATCCTCCCTTAATCTACCTCCCTCACCTTCCCTGTCTACCAAACAATTCAAGAAGCAAATTGTTTTTATAATTAATTAATTTTGGGGACAGGTTCACACTGTGTACCCCAGGCTGGCCTGAAACTCACAGTGATCTACCTGTCACCTCTCTCTGCCTCTAAAGTGATGGGATTAAAGGCACATGCCACCATGTCCAGCAACAAGCAAAATCTAAGTTATCAAGATAAGCAATCAAAATGCCCCTTCACAACAGAGATTATGATGAGAAGAAGGAAAAAAAAAAAAGCAGTTTCCATGACCGCTAACAGCATCGAAGGAAAGAGGAGACTCCTGCAGGAGTCTTGGTGGGAACTCAGATGTGCATCTCCCAAGTAGACAGTGAAAAATAAACAACAAGCCAGGGAGATGACACTTGCCACCAAACCTAGGTACCTGAGTCCGATGCCAGGAACCCACATGTTAGGAGAAAATCGTCTCCTGATAGTTGTCCTATAACTTCCAGGTGTACCAACCCCACCCAATACACAAACAAATGAAAGAAACAATTATAAAGAATGTTTTAAAATTGCTTTACGTAAACAACAGAAGGGGAAGCTATAGAGCCATGTTGTTTATAAACTGGGGCATGCGGGTAGGGGCACTTCTTTTTCCTCCCAGATAGTGGGAAATCTCACTTCATTTAAGAATGAGCTACAGAGCTGGGGATGTGTCTCAGTGGTAGGGTATTTGCCTAGTTTGTGAGAGGTCCAGGGTTCTATCCCCAGTTGCAATAAAATAAGGGTTATGATCAAATTCCATGCAACTATACTTTGTCTTGTTTTTGAGATTGTGGCATGGAGTCCAGGATGGCTGAATTCATGATCTCGCTGCCTCTGCCTCGGAGTGCTGGGAGTATGAGTGTGTGCTACCATAAAAGTGTTAAGAAAATGCAAAAGGAGTTAGGAGCAGAATAAAGCCTATACAGAGTTATCATCCGCATAAGCATATTTTTTTTAAAAAGATAACAGATATCAAAGAAAATATTAAAGGTAGAAAACCCTGAAATGAGATTTTGTTAGAAAAGAAAGATCTGTAAAAGTGCTAAAAAAAATAAAGAAAGAAAACAATCATAGGCAAAGTTTAAACTAAAAGGCACATAAGGATGAATAAACAGGACAAATACTGAAATGAGGGAATTAGCATATGGAAAGTAGACAGGCTAGGAGTGGCGTTCAATGGGAGTGTAGAAAGGACAGTGAGGAAACATCATCTGAAATATGCTCCAGACCCTGAGCTGCATTCCTAGGATAAATAAATAAACAGTCTCTTCCTACTGAAGCTATTTCAGTTAAAACAAAAACATATTCATATAACTGTGTTTTTATAGAAACCAAAATTATCACTACATTCCCCCCTTTTGGTCCAATAAATATCCTTTTTTTTTTTTTTTTACTATCAATCATATACAATAAAAACAAGTATGAAAGCTATCGGGTTAGAGTTACATTTAAAATGTCCGGTCATTTTGTGTTTGGCAACCTTAGAGAAAGTATTCCACTATCTATCTTGTCTTGGTGAGTCCAAAGTTTTGTACCTAAACATTACCATCTAAACATCACTTGCATTTATTAACCTAAAAACATTTTTTCAGACCCCAAAACATTTTCTTACATCCTAAACAACTTAAGTTTTTATGTTTAGTAAGGAAAACTGCAAGACTGTGACTAGCTAGTCTTCAACCCCATCAGAGACCTGAGAAGGATAAATATTACCAGAGTAAACAGGAAGTGCAGAGCAAGCAGCTTCCAAAACTAAAGAAATGACAGAGACTGCTGGCTGCCTGGTTAGTCACCTAAGGTTCCTCTCTATCCGCAGGGTATCCAATCTTCAGCCAACAGACCCAGAATACCTGACAGACTTATCTGTGAGGCAGAAATTTTGAAGAACTGGCCTATCTTATCTTGACAAAGTTGGGCAGTCAACTTTCTAGTATCCTGCTTGTCCACAGGTAGGACAACATGCTGTCAGCAGTTAAGGTAAGGGACAGTTTTTTGCCCAGCTTTGCCACATTTGAAGCAAACTACAAGTGGAAGTTTTTCAGTGCCCATCACCTTCTTTGGAGAATAGGGGTGCTACCAGGAGCTGATGTGTCCCTCTGTCAGAAAGGTCCACCTATTTACCTAAAGTATATCTGAATAAACAAATGTTGTTAATTTCTAGCTACTTACTTTCTGCTTTACTTTGAAAACATGCACAGGAGGCTAAATAAAGCTTATTTCTATAATTAAATGAGTTCTTAACAAGACCACAAGCTTGATTATTTAAAGGTGACTAAGTCTTAATTATCCTAAACAGTTTAAAATAGTAGCTTTCATAAGACTAGAACTATACTGGTGTAATCATTTTTAAAATGATTGCACTCAAGTTATATGAACATATACCTTAAACAAGAGTTGAATCATATATACAGTATCTTGTAGCAAATATAATCTTAAATTTTTATCATCATACAAAAATCTATAATATATGTAAAATATTTGAGACTTGTTGCTTTTTTAGTTTAAAAGAAGATACAATAATCCACCTTTCTTTCATCTATTTTGAGACACAATCATCTATCCCTTTTTGTTCTTATATTCCTACTATCCCTGAAAGCAAAGGACCATCAACACCAGTGGTTATTTCGTAACATTGAATTTTGTGGGGATAGTGCAAGAGGTTTATCTGAGGCCAAATCTAGAGCAGCACTGCCTTCTGTCCTGTGCATGAGATAAGCAATACTTAGTTTCAGTTTTTCCGCCTGCTAGTTACCTCCTGGCTAACCAGAGGCAAAAGGCTTGTTTTTGTTGTTGTTTGTTTGTTTGTTTGTTTTTGTTTTGTTTTGTTTTTTTGCAGTGGGGCCTGGAGCTGGCAGGACCCCCATTCTGTTTCTCAACAGCAAGAGGTAACTTTGTATGTCACTTTCAGTCCTGCACTCATTAGTCCAATGATATCACTTGCCACAGTGTCTACAAACTCCAGGAAGGTAGGGGTTCTTTTGTAGAACCATTGCCACCAGAAATGACTTGTTCCCTTCTACAGCAGAAAGTACCATATTTCTCACAGTTAACATAGTTGCCATTTTGAGACCTAAGGCTTTTCACCTCACAATTTCTCTGTAAATGGCCAAATTCACAGCAATTAAAGCACCGGACATTTTAATATTTTATTAGACCTCTAGCTATAGCTTTTCTATGATGTTGGCATGATGCTTATGAGAATAATATCAGTTGTGTCCCTTATCCATTCATCCATTGGTGTAGCTCATGCCTGTAAAGGCCTAATAACCTTTTACATGCAGTATTCACATATTCAAATGCAAAGGTCTCTATCAGCACCTGTCTGGCATCAGGGTCTGATACGGCTTTGTTTACATCAGAAACCAATCTTTGCAAGAAACCTGTGAAGGCTTCATCAGTTCCTTGTAAAATCTTAATGGATGAGGTAGATCTTTCCCTAGGCTCCTCAACCTTGTCCCAAGTTCTTAGAGCTGCCCAGAGACATTGTTCTATAACAGCATCATTAAATCAAATCTGTTCTTGTAGGTTAGAATGCTGCCCTTTACCAAGCAATTGATCTTTAACAATATTCATCGGCCTTGCTCTATTTTGTTGTGTAATATTTGCAGCTTCCTCCCTCCACCATGCTAATCATTGTAACTGCTGACCAGCCTCTAGCACAGCTGTTACCAAACCTTTCCATTCTGAGGAATAACTCTATTTGGGTAACCCAGTTATTCAATATTTGTTTAATATAGGGGGAATGCATTCTGTAGGAAACAACAGCCTCTTAAAATACCTCAGATCTATCATTTCTATCGGATGCCATATTATCTCATCATAATTATGATCAGCACCATTAGTAGACATGTGCTGCACAGTTACTGGAAAACCCAATGATGACTTTGTAATCCTAGGCCACTCGGCTGGTGGCACACTTGCCTCAAGATTAACCCTTTCTCTTGAAATTGGCTGAATCCCTTTAACACTGTTAACTCTGCAAGACCTCCACCTTCTTCCGGCTCCCCACCCCACCAAGGAGCTCCAGGGGCTAGAAACCAAAAGTGCCTGGTACAGGCTGGGCCACAGTCAGTCTTCTAGCCCAGTCAGCTTTCCTCTTTCATCCTGCAGGAGGCTCCCCCTCTCAGTCAGGATTTTTTTTTTTTTTTTGAGTCCTGGAAACAAGAACAGTGGCAGCCTGACCAGTTCTAGCGGACTTTTTGCCTTTTTTGCTAAAGCTAGGCTTGTGATCAAGGTGATGATTAATTTCTTGTATCCGTTTTTGTTCTCAGCTTCCTGATATAATTTAATAAAAAATGTTAATCAGTGGATGTGCACCCTGAGGATTTAAAATAGGAATGACTTAAGGATTAGATTTGTGGATCTTTTAAATTTTTCTATAAGATTACTTTTAAGATAAATAATAAAAATTCTTTTCTTGTAAACACAAGGCTTTTATTGCAGCCTGCCAATAAAAGAAACTGGATGAGAAAATTACCTTGCTTGCTTAACACTTTGTTAATCAATAACAAGTTGCTTAGTTTTAATGCATGTGGGTTCCTGGGAATAATTTGTTTTTCACCCGTAATACATAAGACATTTGGAGCATGTGAAGGTATTGGGGAACATTTTTAAAAAATATATACTTATTGTAGTCATTCACTTAAAGAAAAATAGAATGTAACCACATTGTGATTTTTGTACTGCTTGAAGGATTTTTGCTGGGATATATGGGAGAAAAAAAAAAAAGTTGTTGGAGCTTGTTTCATCCACTGTGTGTATGTGTGTGTGTATGTGTGTGATATGAGCTTCAATTTGTCACTGTTGGGTTTCAGACCTGGAAACAAGAGGCTGATGAGCATATTTACATACCAAGATGGACCAGACCTCCAGGTTCTCCCAGAATCCCTCAGTCCCTATCAGTTGCAGGACATGGCTGGCATACCTGGCCCTCTAACTTGAACTTTCCAACCCAGGCCCAGGGCTTCCCCTCTCCCAAAGGCTCTTCACAATATAATCCAGACATTTTGGCTTCCTTTACTCTTTTTTCTTGCACATTGTCTCTTCCTTCTCTCTGCATTTCTCTCTTCTTCCTCTCTCTTCTCCCTTCCCCTGCATGACAGCCAAGAGCTGCTTCCAATAAACCTGCATTTATAGCTGTTAACTTGTCTTGTATTAGATCATATCACCGTGTCAGAGAATTTTATCAGTCACCACTGGGGAGATCCTTGCAAAGAGTGAAGGTGAAACAAGGAGTGCAGAGCCCAGAGGTGACCAGAAGCAGAAAAGGTTCTAGGGACATAATGAGAGTCTAGTTCAGGCCCAGCCAACTTTTGATGTTGTAACATGATTTGTCATCTGCAAAGTTCACACCTCAGAATTGCACAATAGACTTATAAAAAGAGTAGTCTCACAATGTCTCATATTTATGGTTGTAAGTCTAGCCTTTAATAACTGAGCCATCTCTCCAGCCCTCATAATGTCTTGAGTTTATGGTTTTGTATGGCTGTGTGTTCATAGCTATCATGGGGTATACACATCTAGATTGTAGGTACTGCCTATGAAAGATCTGCTTCTAGGTTTTTCAACAGTGTGAGCCAATAATTTCACTTGCTTTTTTTGGAAGCAAGTTTAAAATTAATTTGGAATACAATCAATAGTACCCAAACTATATATTATTCCTGGAAATTTTAAGTGCATTAAAGTATGGCAGAGAGCACATGCTCACAAATACTGAGCATTATCACATTCTTATTCTGTGTACATTAATGTCATTTGAACCTCTGTACACATACTATAAATTGTTTTATTCAGGAATTTACAAGGCCAAAGTGATATGTGTTAAAGGTTTCCCAAATTCATCACTGGCAACTGAGGTCTATTTCCACTCTATAGTATAGACTAAATGGTAATAAGCATAGCACATAGTAGGTGCTCAGTAAGAGGGGATTTCGTCTTTTTTTCCCCTATAAACTGCAATACTAAAGGCATGTTATGCTGTTCTGTTTTGTGTTGTTGTAGTAAAAATTTGAATCTTACTGGTTTACAAAGAATAGAGGCTCATTTTACTGACACTTCAAAGTTTTTAATAACATTTTCTGGGGTTTGGTGAGCGTCATGGCTATACCACAACATATGTATGAGAGGAAAAAGAAAAAAACCTCTAAGGGAGAAAAAGAACCCAGTTCAGTCTAATAACCACCCAATTTCAAGGAGCTAATCTGTTCTTAGAGACGCACATTAATCCTTTCCCAGGATGGTGCCCTATGACCCAGTCATCATCTTTAAAAGTTGCACACTTCACCATCATTACATCAGAGAATGAAGTCATAGAACTGAAAGAAAGAAGCTGTGAAGTTGAAAGGCAGCATGCTAGATTCTATCACCTTTAGGGAGAGTTTGCTGCTCAGAGCTTTGTCCATGAGTAATATAGCTGCTGAACGTTGAATGTGTCTCCCTGTCTTCACTTTCAAAGGCTCCTATGTCTCAGTTGGCCTGCTAGGTATCAGCCACGTACTCTGACCACTGACATCCCATATGTTCCCTTTCACTCCTTCTCCAGCCTTTTGCCTATGTTAATTCCTGTCCCCAACCAATTTCCTGGGAACACCCTTCATGTGGTCACAGAGGCTCAGTGTGTGTGTGTGTGTGTGTGTGTGTGTACCCTATGCCTTCTCTTATCACCCAGTCCATCAAAGCAGATTCTTTCTCCTTAGTGACCAGACACATGAGTAACAGCAAACACATTTGTGATGGAGAGAGAGAGAAATCCACCCTTTTAGCTATTAAATGTTTGTGACCAGCACAACCTGACATGAATATTTCATGGCAGATCACTGCAATATGTCCTATGTAAGTCATGAATACGTTAGGTATCTATTAGCTTAAAATTAGGAAGGCCACAAGAGAAGAAAAAGAAGAGGAAATGTTTGGATCTAGAAATGAATGATGCCTACAGCCATACAGCCCATAAGGCTCTCCATATGAGCACTCTTGTTCACACCAGAAATGTGGGCCAAGAAGTTTTAAACTTTGTCTTCAGTTGATTTAGAAAATAAGGCTTCTCTTCAGGAAAAAAAAAAAAAAACACTTCTCAAACTTATCTCTTTTCCTAGTGCTATAAACCCTGATTTATATCACTCTGTGGAAAAATGGCTTTCCCCTCTGCTCTCATGCCACATTCAATACAGAATACTTCCAGAACCCCAAACTTGAGATTTCTCCTCACCAAAGCAAGTCATTCTACAGTGGACACCACCTGCATGGTCACTAGTTCAATCCAGATGTGATATATCATATCACACACTTTTAGGGCTCTACAGTGCAGAGGGCAGCAGCAATCAATTGGTCACTCCCTATACTTCTGACCAATAGCTGTAAACTGTGGCTTCCATTAACCTCAGACTTGACTAATTTCCTAGAGCTGCTTTCAGAGCTCAGGGAAGTGCTTAACTTTACTGGTTCATTATAAAAGAATTCATAAACCATGGGCATCAGATGAAGGGATGCACAATGCGGGGCATATGGGAAAAGGTACAAAGTGTCCATGCCCTTCCTGCACATACAACCTCCAGGAACCTCCACACTTACCCCTCCGAAAACTTTTTATTGTGTCACATTTCCTGGGAAAATGTGAACAATCCACTATTCACCCCAGATGGGTCACCACCAACAGACTAAAGGAAGTCTAGCTTGGTGAACCAGTGAGTGCAGGAAGACATACAGTCAGGGACATAAAACAGAGTAGCTATGATCTAGGTGAGGGTGCAAGGATCCTCCCCCTGCTTTTACCAGACCCTTAGCAGGCCCCACCCTGACAGTCACAGCTGCTCACAGATGGTAATGTCTGTTACACTCAGAAAGTAGGTTGTCTTCTCCAACACTCTTTTAAGTGGTCAGTTTCTATGGTTTGTCAGTTCAACCTTAGTTTAAAAATTAAGAAAAAAATTATGTGAAACAGACTGCACCAAAATAAATTTTTGTGGGTATGTGACAGTCAAAATGTCTCACAAGAAACAAGAGGGAAGAGGGCAGGTAAGAAACAAAGGCAGGGATGAATCTGTTCCCAAGTGAGCACATGGCTTGACTTCCAAGCATCTTTAGAAAACAAGGATACTGCTAACAGACTCAGGGAATCAGCCTTCTAGAAGTTGTCAAGTAGTAGACAAGTCGTGTGCTAACTAGGACATGTGAAAGGTCATGTGTGGGAAGGGAGTCTTTTCTGGGACAGTTGTTGTAGGGTCATTCATGTCCCCTGGCTTCCTTTAATTCCCCATTAATATTCAGTGTTGAGTCCTGACATTATTCGTGCAAATATAATTGCTTTTGCACATGTGCACATGTAATTTTAAAACCAAGAAATTCAACATCATTTTTCAGTGATCTCATTAGGGACACTCTTTGGCCCTATGAGCAGAACCAAACCAAACACACCTTCAGGTTTTCCTTTGACATCAGGATATTCAGCATTCCCTTTTTCTGATGTTCATTTCATTTTGAATATAACATCACCCAAGTGAAGCAAACTATGGAAGAGCTCTGACCCTGAGGCCTGAACTGTGTAAAAAGAGTAAATGAAATGAGATCATCTCTGAAGATTTTAGCCCAAACTGCTATTAGTCTAATGAAACCTTAGCGCCCCTTAGACTGCTGTGGCTGGGTAGGCCAATGTGAAAGCTACTGGAAGTTTGGTTCCTTGCCTCAAGATAACAGAAA
>CM053760.1:55260456-55271028 GCA_028658305.1 Pachyuromys duprasi
CCCTGGAGACAGTCACAGCTTTCGGACTCCTTCCTCACCACGTCCAGGACGGAGTCCACCAGCTCGGCGCCCTCTGTGTAGTGGCCCTTGGCCCAGTTATTTCCTGCACCGCTCTGGCCTGCCAGAGCAAAGAAGGATTAAGTCAGCCATGATTGGGTAAATTTATTCTTAAAAAGAAAAAAAAAATCACCACTCAGACATGGCTGTTTCAAGTTATCGCCAAATAGCCAGTGACTATTAAACAATAGACGGTTTGACTATCAGTACAATTATAAATGAGTTAATAGGGGACACCTGGCTCTAGCCTGAACTAAGGCTTGGCCACCACACACCTGAAGGCTGTATTTGTGCCCTCAATCTGCCTATCACACGTCTCCACCCCTTGTGCTAGTGGTAATTGGCATCTTGTGCCCTCTGTCTTCAGCTATATCACATACTCACCGAACACGAAATTGTCTGGCCTGAAGATCTGCCCAAATGGTCCAGATCTGACTGAGTCCATTGTGCCCGGCTCCAGGTCCACCAGGATGGCCCTAGGTACATATTTATTACCTGCAGGGGAACAAGAGCTGGCTCAGCCCTTCAGCAGTGAGCTCTGCAGCGCAGGGCTTGGTACCACCTCCTTCCTGATTGGTGCTACTCCCAAACAAAGAAAGGTCTATGAGCAAGCTTTCAAAGGGTTTGGTTGTCACAGAAGAGGCTACCCCACCCAAAGAGTGGTCATCCTAAGGTAGCTAGGCCATCTTATCCCAGGGTCACATAAGAGCAGTGCATAGGGGCGCCAGGATTGAGGGAGTGGTGTTAAAAGTAATTACCAGTGGCTTCATTGTAGTATACATTGATTCTTTCCAGTTGCAAATCACTGTCTCCATGGTAACTTCCAGTGGGGTCGATACCATGCTCGTCACTGATGACCTCCCAAAACTGAGACAGAAAAAGGCTGCATTTAGCTATGCACGACCCCGCCCCCAATCGAAATGAGAAGCCACCACCCAGTTTTAACAACCCAAGGTTGCAGAAGCTTTAATGAGTGGCGTGACCCGGGCACAGCCTTAGGGCTTGCATTGTACAGGATCAGAAAGTTGAAGCTGGGCGGTTTCCCGGGCGAACAGCTGCTCTCGGCAGGAGGGACGGATTGGGGGTGGGGGGCGATTAAAAAAAAATAGTCACAGACGCCAGTGGCGGCTGAAGACAAACGTGCAGGGACTGTGGGTGCGGAAAGAAGGGGCCAGGCGATGAGAGTGAGGCAAGAGAGCTGTAGGAGGATGTTTTAAATTCAAAGCACGCTCAGCTACCGCCAGGCAATCGCTCTCCTCCCCTCCCCCGCAGCTCGCCGGGTGTTCAAGCGAGTAAAATCAATTCTCCTCCTGTCCCGGCCCCTCCCGAAGACTGGAGTGCACAGCCTCGCAGGCACGGCCGCGCCTTCTTCAAGCACGCGTGGCTATCAGAGAGGAAAGGAAGAGGGGGCATCCCAAATTCCGAACAGTTCGAGGAAAAGAATGAATGAGACCCCCGAACCTTAAAGCCTCCTCTGAGACCACGCCCATCCGATTGCACAAAGCTGCAAATCAGGTCCGCCCTTGGCGAGACCCGGTGTCTACCTAGGACCGCTTCGCGTTGTAGTGCCCAAGTATCCCGAAGGGCGCTCCTCTAGCGTCCCTCCCCCAATCCCTAAGCAGCGAGCCCACCTTGGCGCCGATCTGGTTGCCGCACTGGCCCGCCTGGATGTGCACGATCTCTCGCATGGTGCCTCGTTAGCTTCTAGCTGGCTAGGGTCTGGGTCAGTGGGTCTGACGATCCTCCCCTTCCACACCCACGGCTGGGCCACCTGGAACTTACTCCGGAACCGACGGGCTGAGGGCGACGGCAGGGTGGGCTCGGTCTTTTATGTAGGGAGGGTGGGGCGGACCGAACAGACCGCGCCCCCCAGCCAAAGCCCCCAGTCCCGTTCTCGCTGGCGCTCCCGAGGCCGGGTTGACGTAATGCTCTGAGCCCCAGGGACGGTCCAGGGGGCTGGACTACGGGCTTGTAGCCAATCAGCGCGGGCGTGGGGTGGGGGTTCCTGGGAGAAGCTGGGACCCGAGCATTGTCTCGGACTTGAGAAGGGCAAGCTGAGTATGGGGAACTGGGGATTGGGAACGTGAAGACTGCGGTAGTGTGGCGAGGCCTTTATGACTAATACCACGGGCTGGGGTTGGAAAAGAGCTGGTAATGGGTGGAGAAGGAACGGCAGCTGCAGCAGGTGCAGTCCTGAGTTGCGAGCACGGCCCGAATTTAAGTCCCTCCTTAAAAGCGAGGTTTAAAAAAAGTAATTACCCGAGCAATTCTTCTCTTAATTCTGGGCGGGCTTCGTCAAGTCGACGCACCTGACGAGAGTACTGCCCCATTCCTGATCCCTGGAGGGCAACAGCTGTCCGTGCGCACAGATCCTTTACAGAGAACTTTAGGAAAAGACAGATGGTCCCAGGAAGCCGAGTGTAATTGGGGGAAAAAAAAAATAGAGGTCCAAAAGATCCTGACTTTGGACACTTCGGAGCGTCTCACTCAGCATCGGCTGTCCTTGCCTTTGTCTTGGCTGACTATGCTTGTTCCTTTGCCGCAGTAGCAGCATTCAGGGGTAGGAGGACCTCTGAGCCCACCCTTGCCTGACCCACTCCAAGAATACACCGAGCTCAGCCGGATACCAACGACTCCTTTCACCCCGGGATTGGCTTTTGTTCCTCTCGAGCGATGGAGTGGGTGTGGCACGCCGCGCGGAGTGAACCGTGCTGCGGGCAGAGCGAGGGTGGATCCCGGGGGCGGGCCTGTCGGGGAAACAAAGAGTTCACAAAAGGGTGGGATGTATTCCGCAACTGAGTATTTAATAAGCCAGCCCGGTGCTGCCCTTCCTAGCGTTGGCTCATCTCTTGTAAGGAAAGGGGCTGGGTTCCGACAGCCGTCGTCGCCGTCGCTTCTACCTTCGCGGTGTCCACGAGGTCCTATCCTTGATGCTGCGGATGGAGAGTCCAGGACACGCCTAAAAACTGCAGCACCGTGAGCTAGCGAGAGACCACCGCAGACCCGGGCGCACTCCCGTCAGCGCGTGCGCAGACGCGGTGCACCCACACTCCCTTCAAACCCACATTTTCTAGGTATTCTCCAGGAAGAAACCGATCTCTTTGTTACTGTGCGCGCGTGTGTGAGATAAACCTGCGTGCTTCTGAGGGAAGGGAGAGGGGGGAAAAGTGTCAGAGCTATCCCAGGTTGGAGGCTGGTGGTTTAGGAAGCGGTGTGACTCTTCATTCTCCGGGAAGAGAGGCCCAAAAGACTCAGGGTCTCACTGTAGGGTAGAGCTCGCAGCTGTTGCGCCAAGGAGGGCTTGCTAGAACCATCCATAAGCTGTCATCGCCTCTCCTTTCCACAAGGGGGTTGGGGGTGGGTTGGGCTTTAAACTCAATTCCAGTGTACAACGAGAAGCAACCGGAACAAAAGCTTTGCAGCCGGTGATTGCCAGGGTGTCCAGACTGACAGCCAGAGCTCTCCAGCCAGGTCAGGAAGTAGAGAAGAGAGTGACAGAACAGTAGAAGGTGTGCTCACATGCCCACTGACAGGGTTCCAAGGACCCAGGCCCTGATTTTGGAGGTTCTCACCCCAATCCTCCCACCGCGCAGAGCGGCGAATACTTCCGAAAGGTCACACGGCGAGCTAATGACAGGACTCGGACTGTCTCCCGGGCGCCGGAGCTTTCAAGGAAGGTGACAACCTTCACAGCCGAAAGAGCTGTTGAAGGCGTAGACCTAAATAAAGGTGGTGGCTGCTGTGTTCAGCAGACCTGGAAGCTAACACCGAGAGGGTGTCACCCGCACTGCGATTATAGTGCTGCTGGGTAGCGGTCCCGTCTGGAGTAGTCGGGGAGGTCCGGGCCCCTCGGGGCTCAACTCTACACACGGTAATCTGACCCTGCCTCTCTCACCTAATGGGTTCTTCCCTCGGCTTCTGTTTCAGAGCCAGATCTTTGCAAAGCGGCCGATTAAAAATTCGTGTTTATAATTATATACACGAAAGGGCGTTTCCTCTTATCGGAAGAGGTTTGGAACATCGTGACTAAAAATCATCCTGAAAGCAGGACGGCCCTGGGGATCCAGCCTGTTGGTACCAGGTCAGCTTTCCTTTCGTGCGTTTTTTGCCTCATTGTCCCCACCCGACTTACTGGGATTACGGCACTGTGCATTTTGCATTTTTGCAAAGAGCTGCTTTTTGTGTATGTGAAATATTGACAACAGCTTCGTCCTTCCCTAAAGGCTTTCCATTCATATGCAAACTTAAAAAAAAAGCCTTATTTCATATAACTCGAAGAAAGAGCTACTAGGAAGCAAAATCAGATGGGTCCCCAGCGTTTAGTTTTGCCTCTTTATATTAGATTCCTATCCCCCTATGTCATATACCAAGGTTTTTTTTAGGGCAATGCGTTCCATTATCTCTACATACCAATTAGTCTTAATGGTTCATTAACATTTAAAAGACAGGTGCAGAGGAATCTCTGTGCAAAACCGAATCCAACATTTGTTTTATACAGGAAGGACCTTAAGTTGTCACAGTGATATGTGCTTTTACAAATGTCAGGTTATGTTCAAGGGCAAATCCTCAATTGTGCATTTATTGTACACAAAGGGTCATTGTTTAAGTGACTGAAGAAGCTGGATAGAAAGACTTTTATAAACACATACGTAGAACATTTTGAAAGCGTTTTCTTAATGCAAAAAACATATTTTGATCCATTTATTTCAATCACGGAACATTGGTTCAGGATTTTTGACCATAGCTAGCCTGTATTCACCACTTAAAGTTCAGTTCACCACCCCCACAGCTGAGATGTACGCCGTTTCCTAGGCAACACACATTTTGCCAATGAATGAAAAGGAATTGAAAGAGACTGAAAAGGCTGCAGGTCCCTGGTTATTTCTTTCCCCACCTCATCCGCTGTTCTCATTGCCCTCTGGTTAGAAATATTAGGAAGTTATCAATCCTAATATTTATGTAAAAAGGGCCAAATACCCAGAGAACTGGGCTAGGAAGGGGTCGCAGCCCTGAATATGGATGGGCACTGTGAAAGGACTCCTAGGCTGTCTCTGTTCAGCCATTCCAGGGTTCACTTCCAGATTCTCTTTCCTCCCCTTCCCTCTTAGGAATGAGTAGCTATTGTGCAGCAGAGTGCTGTCTGGAGCCCTGAGAATGAAGGCACTACTTGGGTGGGGGGCTCAGAGCCCCTGTCGTTCTGCTGCTGTGGCGTTCTGTAGGAATCAGCCACTAGGGCAACAAAAGACTGAGATCTGCAGAGAAAATTCCGCATCTCGAATGCAGCAAAAGCATCCAGGCTTGGGCACCTTAGTCTTTGTTTCTCCTCGAGACTGGGTGTTTTCCCACGGCCAGTGCTCATGAATTTGGAGTTTTAAAAGCCCACATCCAGTCAGCAAGCCTTTCACAAAAGAGAGTTGTCTTCCTTGTCACACATATCAGCAGGAGGCAAGGAACCCCTGATTTTCCAGGGCATCAGTTCCCTTTCAGGGACTGCCTTCCTTTCCCCATCCCTAGCAGAGATTTTAAGATTCTTAGACTTAGAGTGCGGGGAAGCACAGGAATGTTCACAGTGGAGCCTGGTAAATGGCATTTCCGTATTACAGAGCCATCTTGGGAGGAAAACGAAACCAGAAGTACTCAAATGGAGGCATGCTAGAAGGCTGCCAGCCTGCCTGTATAAGGTGCTGTCCGTGAAAGCTATTGGTGTGAAAATGGATCCCCTTTTCAAATAGTAGAGTACTCAGCAGAAGATAGAATGGGGGAGCCATTTTAAGTAAAGGAGGCAGACGGCTGTAGTATCCGTGTGACCATGGGCTGCCACTCCCATTGTTCCACTAGCAACTGCTGCTTGGCAGTGTCTCCAGAGCTCACGTTCTCTCCAAGATCTACCACAGACCTCTGCTTGTCATGTAAATAAAATGAGACTACACATACACACTAACCCCCTGCCCTTTGCCCTAGTGAGCCTGTACCAGGACCTCTGAGCAAACCAGTCTCTACTCCACTTCCCGATTAGTGGCTACAAATAGTCACAGCGTTTATTATGATGATTCCATTAAGGGGATGTCTGAGGGAATTTGCTGCTCCTTTCAAATTAGACCATTGAAAAGGAAACTTACCAGAAGGTTTAGTCTAGTATGCATAGTCAAAAAGAATTATCTGGTTTTGGTGGCACACTTTTAATCAAAAGCATGCCAAAAGTAAAGAAGAACATTAGGAGAATTGAAAATGGCATCTGACAGAGTTGTGTGTCTTCCCATGTTCATGGCAGTGTAGTTTACAAGAGCCAAAAGATGTAAGCACCTCAAGTGGCCGTGGGTGGATGACTACATAACCAACCTGGTCTGTCTGTATATACAATGAAATATCACCCAGGCTTTTAAAAGAAGAAGTTCTTAGACAAGAGTTAATCCTGAGGCCATTAACATTTTCATGTTAGGGAAAATAGCCAGTGATAATAAGACAAAACTATATGGTTCCATTCATAATTATATAGGGGAGGCAAAGACAAGGAGACCCAGTAGAATAGGGGTCACCGGGGGTTACAGAAGGGGAAATGAGGGCTATTTAATGAGCAAAGAGTTTCGGTTTTTCAAGATAGTCACGCCACCGTGAGCATATAATCACTCCCTTGAAACTGGTTCCAAGATGCCACAGGACACCAAAACCCTCAGGAGCTTAAGACTTTTATATAGAACGTGTTAGGATTTGCAAAAAGCCCACAGTCATCCTCCTGTGTCTTCAAGTCATCTCCAGAAAAATTAGTAAGTGCTGCCAGTAGTTGTTTTGGGGAGAGAGAGGTGTTGGTACATGGTCAGCAAACACAATTTCTTTCTTACAAAGAAAATAAAGAGGAAGAAGTTCTCATGGATCAGTGTTTGTCATGTGCCTCATTTTCAATGAGAGATCATTGGCGCATGGGTTTGGCTAAAGAGAAACGAGAGGAAAAACTATGAAGAAAAATATTGTGGCACTCAATGACCTCTATGGAGAGAAAAACTTGTTTTGTAAAAAGAAGCAAATTCATAGCCAGCAGAGTAGGAAAAGACGTCAGAAAGAGCCAGCTGAGAGTAGTGTGGATTTACAAGCAGAGAAGCGAAGAAACAGTATGAGTTATGGCCAACAGAGAGACTCGGCAAGCCCCAGATTGTGCCTCATGGCAAGAAAACTCATGACAGCTGCTTTGCTGTTCTCATTGAAGCAGACAGCGGAAGTATGCCAGCTTGTGTGGGGAGCGGAGGAGGCCCTGAGCTCATGAAGTCCTGAGTGGATGTGTGCAAAGGTGAGCCAGCCATGCTAACGACCCCAATGTTTCAGTCCCATGGGAATGGCAAAGTCTTACCTAGGTGAGGCTCAGGGACATGCCAAAACTTGCCCTCCTGGTCCATGTGTGGATGTTGGCAGCATGTGCAGAAAATATCTACCAAACCTTTGCCGACCCCACCCCCACCCCAATGTTTATGGCCTGAAGAGTGATCCCCTATAGAGACTACACCTACAGAGATTAGCAAAACCTGTCTTTTTGATTCATGCATTCTGCCTCCATATTCAGCTATATGCAATCACCTCCCCCACCCCAACCCCTCATTCAACTATATATAACAAGCATACTGAACTTCTGGGCTGCTGCAGCTATTTCATCAAAGAGTCCAGTCCACCTGATTCAAGCTCTTCTGTCTATGTGTCTGTCTTTTTTTTTTTTTTTTTTTTTTCATTCCCTCAATGCCACAGTCAGATCAAATTCCGAGAGCAATGCAATAATGCAGCAAGCCTGGGACTTTGTATTCATTTCAGAATACAGTTTTACCAAAAACTTCCAGAGAGAGCCTTTCTACCTTCTCCACTCACTAATGGGAAGGACACACAAACCCTGCCCATCACCCACAGGAGTGACATGTCACAGCTCTAAGCTACTCTTTTGTTAAGCACGAACGGTCGGTGGATGGGCCCCAGTGTGGTCCTGGGTTGTCTGGAACAAAGTATGTCTGGGACATGGGCTTAGAGAACTTGAGCAATAAACTCGAGAAAGCTCACTCCGCTTGAGCTCTGGGAAGGAGAAGGGCCTGTTTCTGATTGCAGCTCTGCCATGGCTTCCGGTTCTAAGAAACACCTGAAGCCTTTGGTTGTCCGTTCCTGGAAGGTAGACAAACTGACAGGCATATTGCGCCCCATCCATCTGCCGGCCCACATCACCTGCAGGAGTGCCTGCCGCCTGGCATCCTCCTCAGGAACGGACTCTCTCAGGATGCTCTGATGGGCAACGAGGTGAAGAAGGTCTATCTCTACATGCAGCGCCTTATTAAGGTTGATGGAAAGGCCACAGCTGAGGTGGCCTACCCAGCAGGCCTTCATGGAGGTCATCAGCATTGATAAGAGCAACCGAGAACCTCTTCCTGGTCTACAACACCAATACCAAGGGCTGCTTTGCAGTACACCGCATCACGCCTGAGGAGGCCAAGTGCAAGCAGTGCAAGGTGAGGAAGGTCTCCATGGGTACCAAGGGCATCTTGCACTCGCTTACCATCCGTGACCTGACCAGCTCATCAAGGTCAATAACTCCGTGCAGATATTACTGGACACTGGCAAGATCACTGATGCCATCAAGTTCGATACTGGCAACCTATGTGTGGTGACCAAAGGTGCCAACCTGGAGGGCTTCTGAGTCATCACCAACTGCAAGCGCCACCCTGGCTCCTTTGACCTGGTGCACGTGAAAGATGCCAATGGTAATTGCTTCGCCACCCACCTCTCCAACATCTGATCATCAAGGGCAATAACCCATGAGTTTTCCTTCCACGGGGGAAAAGGAATCTGCCTCATTCACAATCGATGAAGTGAGAAATAAGAGGCTGTCGACCAAGCAGACTGGGTGACAAGGACTCTGAGGGACAGGGGGTAGGGGGAGGCATTTATATTTGTTTACACTTCAAGTTAAGCAGCATGTTGAATTAAAAGGAAGCAAACTTAAAAAACAAAAACAAACAAAAAACTCAAGAAAGCTCTTCCTTCTTACAGCAATGAATGCCAAAGGTAACTTGTGTTGGAGACCCTGGTCTTTTGCCAGTGTCCAACAGGGCATCATCAGAAGATTTATGGAGTCCATATTGTGGAGGGTTCCAGCCCTCCCTAGCCTTTGTCTACCCCACATCCTGCTGGGAAGGAATGAAAGTTCATAGTTTCTGTTCTTGAGGAAGTTGAACTCTAAAGTCAGGTGTTGTGCTTCTGACAGAAGATTCCCATTCTGTCCTCTCCCCACCCAGCACCCAAAGATTATCTGGATCATCTTTTGAAAGACTCATGTCGAATGTCTTCAGGCTCTAGAGCTGCCCTGCTCCCACAGCTGCTGACAGGAGTGTCTACCGGCCCTCCCAGGCCGTCAGTGTGACAGGAGTGACCAAGTGGAGCATCTCCATTTGCTGTGCTTTGGATACGGTTTGAGTGTGTGCACCAAAAGTTCGTGCACCACAGGCCTGTTCTTCAGTGTGATGATTTTCAGGTGAGGGAATCTTTAAGAGTGAGGCCTCGTTTAAAGGGGGTGTAGCTTAGGCCTTGCACGAAAGAGAGACTAATGCGTTTCTCCAGGGACCCCAGTTCCCCAGAGAGCATGTCATTATAAATACATGAGCCTAGCCCTTGAAGCTCTCTGGTTTCCTGTCTTACCAGGTGATCATATTCCCATCATGGTGCCGCTAGCCATGCTGTTTACTCAGAAAGTCCTCACTAGAACCATGCAGTTGCAGGTTGCAGTTGTTACAAGTACCATACTCTCAGATCTCCAGACTGTGACCTGTTTTCTGAATAAAATGCCCAGAAATTTTATATTTAAAAAAATAAAACAGAAAACGGACCAACATACCTATTCATCAAATAAATATCTGTCTTTCTGTCTTGTTGAGATTTTTTTTATTTACTTCATCTTACTGCAAATTGTATATCTTTGGCCACAAATGAAGATCCTGAAGACAAACCATCTTCAGTATTATCCCTTTGTTTTTGATGACTATAATACCAAGGGTTAATCACCTAAATGTTATGAATATGTCATGAAAATAATGTACCTTTAATCAATACTTTTTTGAGACAGGGTTTCTCTGTGTCAGGGGCCATGCAGGGGGAACACAAGTTCTAGAGTTGCCCTAGAACTCATGGGATGCAGTCCACTAGTTAGCAGACCCATGATGGGTATCTTGGAGAGGCATAACCTGGAAGACTATGTCCTGAGGATTCCATGCTCTTAGCGAGTATAGCTCTGCTTATTGTCCTTTTGGTCACTACGTCCCTCATAATATATGAGTTGTATGAAAACACTAATCAGGTTTCCAGCCCCTCACTGGGCAGCATCACTAGCACTCACAATAACAATGTTTGATCTCTTTCAGGCATTGCTGCTGGAGCAGATTAATGATTCAACCACCATCCTTGGAAAGAACCTACAGGTGTAGATTGCTAGCAATGACCACTACCCTTAGAATTTGGAGAAATAATTTATTTAGCAAGTTTAGATAAAGATGTTTT
>CM053760.1:55271128-55339714 GCA_028658305.1 Pachyuromys duprasi
AAAAAAAAAAAAGGCTGAGAAATTACCTTGCTTGGTCACCTTGTTGATTTAGAGCAAGTTGCTTAGTTACAAATGTATATAGGTTTTTAGGAATAATTTGGTTTTTTTATATTTGTTTTTCACCCATAATATATAAAACACGAGCATACATACATACATAAAAAAGGCAGTTTGGAATTTGCTCTTCAGAGTTTGTTCCATCCACCAAGATACATGTGTGTTTGTGTGTGTGTGTGTGTGTGAGGTTAGAGAAGAAGCCTGTGAGAGAAGCTAAACGAAGAGAAGAAGCTTGTTGAAACCTACCTGCTGGAATCTGTCTTTCTTTATCAAGTGTGTGTATGTGTGTGTGGTCTTTTTCCTTTCTCCCGTTTCTTTTTCAGATGCTTTGCCACCATCAGCGGAAAGCCCCTGCTAGAGCTAAGAGCCCCCCAGTTACCATAACAGTTGTAAGCTCATTTCTGGAAGCTACCAGCACTGGCCTACCACCTGCAGTTTGCCACTATTCATGGAAGCCATGGTAGGTAACTGTCAGTTCCCACCTGGAAAATCATCCTCAGAAAAAGTCCAGCAGCCAGATCTACACCCTGATTCAGTTTACTTTGTGGTGTTAAAGCTGGTCTTTGACATCACTGTGTAGCCTTGGCTGTCCCGGACTTGCTTTGTAGACCAGACTGGCCTCAAACTCAGAGAGATCCACTTGCTCCTGCCTTCCTGAGTGCTGGGATTACAGGCATGCGCCTGGCTTTGATCAACACTTTCGAAGTTCAAGATTATCAAGTTCCTTCAAAATTTGAGGGGAGAACCCTGGGAATGAAGGGTGTCTTGAAATGGGAGGTGAGACTTGCTCATTGTGCCCACAAAGCTTCTGTGATTCCAGGCTCAGGACCAAGCAGAATCATGTGGGGTTAAATGTCCTTCCAAGACTCACTTGATCCTAAATTGTTGGTAATTGTTTGGAGACAGATCCTCTGAGGAGGATTCAGAGTTCAGTCATAAGAGTGAGATTCCCCTTAGTGACTTTTTAAGACAAGGAGGGACCTAAGACGGCATTTTTGCCATGTGATGTCCTTGGCGCCTGAGATAGAGCACAAGTGCTTTGTCATGTTGCGGTGTGCCCGGGGCCTGGTACACAGTAGGATTTCAAGAATTGTAGGATTGGCTACTCACCAATCAAAAGGTGGGGTTCTAGATAAAACTAGGTACAATTATTGTTAGAATCAGTGAGCTTGATTGACGAGTTACGTTCTGGGATTACAAACAAGACCTTTGGAGCAGATGCTGAATATCACTTGTGGAATTCATTCATGTTTTGTAGATGATTCAAACATCCCACGTATCCCCAGCTCCTTAAGGTGCCGTGTGTGGTTAATATGCAGCCATTGCAGTGGAGGGGAGGCGGTGGTCACCCGTCTCAAGGGCATCTTTGTGCCTCTCCAGCCTTCAGTACAGTGCCGGGTGCACAGATGCCTTCAGTAAATGTTTGCCGAGTGAACCCAATGAATGGACATTTTGTCACTGGCTCTGTTCATTTATTCCCTGGCTTGTTCCCCGGCTCTCCTTGAAATACAGCTGCTTTCATTGGCTTCGCCTTTATTTACTGGGTGGATGTGCTTGTTTGTGTCGCCACGAAGAGAACGCAAGCACGGAAATAGCTCTGCCCCTGCTGTGGCGGCCATAGTCTCAGCAAAGGAGCCTCTTTGTGCCAAGAACGGACCCACCCACAACTTGGTGAAGGTGTAGAGTCCACTGGGCTCAAAGGGCGCTCTGTGGGGAGCCAGAGGGGCAGTTGGATGGCAGGGCTTACAAACAGGCTGTGAGTCGCCAGTGTGCTAAGAACGCTTTAATCATTTCTGTAATAACTTGAACTGAGGGGAGCAACCGGCCCATCTGCCCCTCCTCCCCAGGCAGGGCTTCACGATGGATCTGCCTCAGCATCACAGGCTGGAGAGGGGGGGAGGGGAGGAGCGAGAGCTTTTGTTCTGCCTTCTCCCAGGACTGGGCATCTCTATCTCTAGCACAAAGCTCCGAAGTCTGGCTGAGGTTCCTGAGAAAATAACAGATTTACCCAGGGGGCAGGATGACCTTTCCCTCAGCACTTACTTGTGCTAAGGACTGCGAATTCCACCTGCCCTGCCCCTTTGTCCTGCTCCTGAACCTTAATCGCACGGTGTTCATCATAAAATGGGTCCCAGATCCTCCAAGTCACCTCCCTGAACAACTACAACATGTGGCTTTTCCTGGGCAGAAATTAACAAATGTCTCTATTCACCCCAGACAAGGCACATTTAATAACAGACTAAAGGAGCCTTTTGAACCCAAGTCTGGCTTGGTGAACCAATAGTTCAATTGGGGCAAGAGCATGGGTGACTAACTAACAACTATACCTTTGAAAAAGAGCCTCCTCCATCTCCCCTGGGGGAGGGGAGGGACCCCTTGCATCTGGTGTGCCCCCCCTCACTTCCCATGCAAGACTCTTAGGAGGCCCAATCTTGTGTGTGTGTGTGGGGGGGGGGAGGGTCTTGTACTGGTGATTATAGCTCTTATGACTTCAAGATGGCTGGCTATAGCCACGACATACTCAATACTCAATACACACTTATGAGCACTCACAGACTTTCCATCCCAAATACAAGCATCCACCATCTGGGAAAGGATTATTCTCCCGTATGTATGCTCTTATCTGGAGAGCAGGAACAATTCCAAAAGTAAAATCACACTGGGGTCCACATTTACTTGAAATGTTAAACCTTGGGGCAACACTGGGAATTCTAAGGTATCAGCACTCTAAATCAAGAGGGTGGAGCACTGTTCCCCCGCCCTCCCCCCCCCCGTTCCGCCCCCCCTCCAGCAGCATTCTCTCCCTTTCATCCTCTCCGGCTGCCCTCTACCTACACACCCCCCTTTCCCAGCCTGCTGGAAGTAAATAACATCTTCTGCAGCTCGTGTGTGTCTGTGTGTTGGGGGGGGGGGGCTGAGAGCCCTCCCTCATTTATGAAACATGTCGACTGACTGCTGGAAATCCAGGACAGATGGGTTTGCACCCTTCTCGTCTTCACTACTCCCAACTCCCTGAGCTCCCTGGCCGGCGCTGGTGGCTCAGGTTCTCAAAAGGAATCTCTCTCTAGGGAGAGCCCGGCGGCGCGGCCCCGCCCCCTCCTCAGTGTCCAGGTGCTTTCTGGCACCTCTGGTTCTCCCAAAAGTTCCCCTGCCCATCTCTGGGGACTTCCCTGGCCCCATCTACCTGGACCCAACCCTGTTCCACCTACTCCATCCCCTCTTCTCCTGAACCGAGCAATATCCTTGGTTTCTGCTGCTACCAATGTCCACACTTCTCAGCGATTACGAATAGACTTCCCAGCAGCTGCCAAGCCGTATTCCCGTTTGAAACACAGCCGCGCTTTGCTTTGTGAAACAAAGCCGCGCATGGGTTTTTAGCTGTCTTTTCCTGCATGGACCAGCTGCATGCGGGAGGAACCATTTATTTCTCGTGGTTCATCAGGGCGGAGTTAGAGTGTCCTTTAGATGGGGGAAGGGTTGAAGCGGAATCCGGGCTCCTGCTGCCTCTGCTTCTGCATAGAAATCAGGGTGGGCTGCTGGGGGAGCCCAGGGTCTAAGGCTGATCAGAAGAGTTATTCTCTAGGCAGGGCAAGGCCATGTTGAAGTTGCACTGGTTAAAACTGTGGGGTTTTTAAAAGAGAGGTAAATATACTTGCCAGGATATGATGCTTTAACATGTTCACACGTGAGCACATGGGTACGTGTGTGTGTGTGTGTGTGTCTGTGTTGAGTCAGGTTGCTATATGGCCCTTGCTGACCTGATACTCACTATGTAACCCAGGCTAACCTTGAACTTGTATGTAGCATCTTCCTCCCTCTGCCTTTTGAAGGTTAGGATCACAGGCATGCACTACCACACCTGGCTGAAGTTTGAATTTAGGTCTTTGCTTGGGCTAGTGATAGGTGCCTGGAGCCTCTTTGGCCATGCTGGCTTAGAGCTGTAGCTCCCAGGCGGCCCTCTAGCCACCATGGTGAACAATGTATACACCTCCCAGTGCTGGTTGACTGAGCTAGGGTACTGCATTCGAGGATGTGTTAGATACATGCATGGGCTGTGTCCTGGGGGGGGCACTGTATCTTGTGCTGGGGTCTTCCTGTCTCCCGTTTTGTTGCTTCCTTCCACCACGAGGTGAGCAGGCTCTCTCTCATGCTCTGCTGTCTTGATATTCAACCCAGAATCAACAGCAACAAGGGCTGTGTCCTGTACTCCCTTCCTTAAGGCGTTCATGCTAGGCAATTTTTGTCAGAATGATGCAGATACAATGATGCTAATACAATGGGGAAAGCAGGTTTTGTGGGTGAACCCCACTTCAAGAGGCACAGCGTTCAAGCACACACCCAACGGAGATGTCAGAGTGGAATTGACTACAGAGCACTGGCGTTTGGATGCTGGTTTCAGAGACTTATAGTGGACAGCCAGCAGCCTGGAAAAGACAATGAGGCACTTTCTGAGGGCAGTGCTGAGCAAGAAGAGAACAGGGCTATAGGAACTTATGTAGCAGAGGCAGGACTATGATGAAGACCAGACAGTATAACTGAGAGGAGGGCCAGGAGGAACAAGGGCACCAACACAGGCAGCATCCTGCCCATCACTGTCACAGGCAGCAAGGAAGGGATGAGGAATGCCAGCTTGGGGGAAGCTCAGTGGCACTTGGAGAAGGAAATCAGTGAGTTCAAGAGGGAAGGGCTGGGGCTGGTGGCACAGGCCTGTGACCCCAGTACTGAGGAGGCTGAGGCAGGACAATCCCAGTCCCCAGGCCAGCTTGGGCAACATAAAGACCCTTATCAGAAAGAAACCATCAAGAGGCAAGACATGGTGACACATGCCTTTAATCCTAGTACTGCAGAGGCAGAGGCAGAGGCAGGCAGATCTCTGTGAGTCTGAGGTCACACTAGTTTGTATAATGATATCCAGGAGAGCTGGGCCATATATAGACACACACACACACACACACACACACACACACACACACACAAACAAGACAAAAACAAAAAGCAATGAAGAAGGGAGGCAAGGATGGAAATACAGAAACCCCCTTTTCAGGAGTTTGCTGGGGGTAGGGTAGAGGTGGGAGCCAACTTTATCTGACTGTAGCCATCCTAGTTGTAATTGCCATCTTGCCCGCCAGGTGACCCCAGGCATGCATTCCATACGCTATGGCATAAACAAAGCAGTTAAGACTCACTGCTGATGGACTGCCTCTTAACCTGATGTTTGACATGTTAATAGTTTTTGAGAAAGACCAGAAACTTGTGGCTGGCCGTGGCCACCTCCGTCTAACAAGACTATACTCCCCTCCTGCCTTAGAATGTGACTGTCTTGCTGCATATTAAGACATGGCACTGTCTATAAGGACTAAATAGATCACATGCTCTGCCTTTTCCTTAGCCTTTGGGCCCCTTCTGCCTTTGCAGCTGATTCTCACACATTATGACTGAGTTTTACTCAAACAAGAGGGAACAGGGCATTCTTATGGCTGAGGGTGAAAGCAGAGTCAAGGGTAGAATTTTTTTTTCTAGACAGGGTTTCTCTGTGTAGCCTTGGCTGTCCCGGTCTCACTTTGTAGACCAGGCTGGCCTCGAATTCACAGAGATCTGCCTGTCTCTGCTGGAATTAAAGGTGTACACTACCATGCCCAGCTTTATTTTTTTTATTAAAAGGAGAAAAATTATCATATGTCTGAGTGTTACAGGAATGGTTTGGTATGAGGGTAGGGATGGATAATTCATGAGAGAAGGGGTCGTAACTACTCAGATGATATTCTTGAGGAGGTGAGAGGAGATGGAATGGAAGGGTTACTTTCAGTCCGGAACGCAGTCCTATTATTTGCAGTAGCAGGGTCAGAAGGACACTTGCTGGGTTTCGCGCCTGGTGCCTTTGTGGATGTGGTGATGGGAAGAGGTTACCATATGCTCTTAAGATTAGAGCAAGACTTAAAACAGGTTGACGGCCTGGGGAGGGTGAACACAAGTTTGGCCCCAGGCTACCAGAGCTTCCTCATTAAAAGTCTGGAGAAGCTTTGGCTGGTAGATGCAGCAACTCTCAGTCAATCAGATTTTTTTTTCTTGGTGTTGGATTGAATTCAGAGCTCTGAGCATGCCGCATGGTAACACAGCTATACTCCCCAGCTCCCAACCACAATGCTGTCACTTTGGCAGGCACAGTGCTGCTCTGAAAACATTCTATCTATCCTTCTGTTTTCCAGCAACTCCGCCTCCCCCTCCCCTTGCAGGTAGGCAGCAATAGGGAACTAAACTAATGGAGTATGAGGAAATATGATATGTCACTTTTAGGTCAGAGCAAAAAACACTGAGAGCCTTCACTTGGTGTTCATCTCTGCGGCTATGATCTGTGGTGGCAGGGGGCCTTCATGCTGGATATACACCATAAAGTAAAAATAGAACCTTTCTTATCAAGTTGTTCATACAACAGGGTCTGAAGGTTTACTGTTGCATAGACTAGTCTATTATTAACCTGAGGACCACATTACCTACCAAGGCGTTTAACTAAATTTGGGTTTGAGTTTGAGTTTAGCTAAAAGCCCAAGGATCTTGTTCCCAAGGATCTTGTTCCCAAGCAGCTCCCTGGTGCTGCAGGAGTTCTTAAGGATTGTCAGGTACGGCATGAACATCCCGGGAGACAGCGCCACCTGCAGGTAGATTCTGTTTTCACACCTAGAAAGACCCCCCCGCAGGAATCATTTTCAATCTTTCCTCCCACCCCTTCTCTGCTCAGTTACTGGGGGTTGAACCCAGGACCTTGAAATCAGCTAATTCTGCAGCCCCACAGAACAGTTTTTTATCCTCCACCTAAAATCCCTTGACTGGGGCAGCAGGTGTAACTCAGAGGCACAGCGTGAGGTCCTGGGTTCTATCCCCAGCCCCGAGATTAAACAAGCAAACAAGCAATCAAACAAAACAAAAACCCTTATGATTCTAAGGAAATCCTCTCTAGAGACTGACTAAGGTAGCAGAAAGAGATGTTATCAAAACTCCACCATCAACTCACTCTTTGTCTTTTACGCTCTTTGTCTTGGCATGATTTTGCGGTTAGAGCTGGGGTTTACTCAGGTACAGGGCTAAATGTTTCACTGGCACGTTTTACGGTTGCAGAGCCTAGAGGAAGACTCCTACACGGTGCTTTCCATTTAAGAACAGGCTCCCAAGTACACACAGCCACTGGCTTTCTGAAAGCAAAAGCCTCTTTGCGCGTAGATCTCTTCCTTCCCACCTGCCACCTAGTGGTAATTTTTAGAGTTGCACCTTCCTGTGTGAGGCTCTTGTTAACATTTTACATTGTTAACATTTAACAAATCTTATACCTAGGAGGTACTTACATAGATAGCACCTGAACCAACTATCTTAATTTACAGTTAACATAACAGACCTACAATGGAGACATCAGGCTAATAAGTGGAGGAACCATGACTAGAACTCTGCCTTATGCCTGCTGCTAAGTGTTTCAGGTTGACCAGGGCATTGTGGGATGACTCTATTCCTGTCCTTAGGAGCTCTCTGAGAGCAAGCATGTCCACGCACACAAGCATTACACTACACTGTTGAGTATCACTCTGTAATATGGAGGACCGGGAACAGCTTCAGACCTTAAAGTTTCTCACACAGGTGGGCCACCCATCATGTTCAGTGGTACACAGACAATGTGAAGTGTGTGTGTGTGTGTGTGTGTGTTTGTGTGTGTGTCTGCCACCATCCCCGAAGCCAGCAAGAAGTAAGCAGCTTCAGAGGGAGTGGGATTTGCCTGTCAGCAAAGACATTGAGGCTACACACCATTGCAGATTTTGTTGTTGTTGTTGTTGTTAGTGGAATAACATTTCTCTCTGGAAATGGTACAAATGACAAATTGGAAGCCATAAAAAGAATGTCTAAGAAAGGGAGTCAGAATGCCACAGCCCATGCGGGAGACGGGTAGGGGCACACCAGGGCAGGGACAGTACAAATAGCAAGGACAGGAGTCCCAGAGTGGGGAGTGTTGGGGAATGAGAGCAATCTTGCTCTTTGCAGCAAGGGGGAAGATTCCTAAGTCCATGGCTGGAAACAGAGTGAGTGGGGAACATGTCTACCACTGCAGGGAAGACAATGAGGTGAGCGGGCCAGGGCTGGACAGAGAAGGGAGGAGTTCTGCAATGGACGCCCTGTGGGGACAAGTGCCGTGTAACATCTGGGTCAGGATGGCCAGCATACAGCTGTGTATGTGTGTGGCCTGAAGAACAATAGGCTTTGGATTCATGCATCAGAGACTAGGTGATGACTAAATGGCCCAAGGATGCAGGAAGTCAGGAGAGGATGCACGAGGACTCTGAAAGAATGACCCCTAGAGTTTCTCCAGGAGACCCTCCTCCAGCAATAAAGATGCTCTGAGGGGGAAGAAAACAATTCCATTGGACCTTACCATTCTAAGAGCTTACATCCATTAACCCACAAATGAACACTTCCTAGATTTTGTTCTTTTTCTGAAAAACAGAATGAATCCTGCTCCAGGAAAGTTGGGAAGATACTAAGAACCTTTCTCTCCTCAATTCTGGACAAGACTGTAAACAAAAATAAATTCCTTTATCAATTCTTATCTCTGGTTGTTATTTTTTTCCTTTGGCGGAAGGGGGAAGTTTGAGATGGGGTCTTTCTGTGTAGCCTTGGCGGTCATGAACTCGTTTTGTAGACCAGGCTGGCCTCAAACTCGAAGCGCAGCTCATCGGCCTCTGCCTCCCCAAGCACTGGGATTACAGGCATGTGCCACTGTGCCTGGCTCTGGATTTTCTTTCAATAAAGCTACAAGCAACAAACCTCAAAATCTACTAACAGGAGAAAGCCATGGAAGCAACTGGAACCAGCTTGGGATCTGCAGAAGCTGGACTTCAGAGAGAGAGTTTAGCCTGAATCTTTATTGTACTTATTAGGGATTACTCTTGGCAGGGAGAGAGAGAAAGAGAGATTGGATAGAAGGAGGGCGGCTGTGGTACAGATTCCAACACCTCAGAGATAGCTGCGGAGCTCTGGGCTGGCAGAGGGATTGACAGCAGTGGGCTCATGTGGCTGGGTCTCTATTGGCTGGAAAGACCTTTAGGCCAGCCAAGCTTGATGGCTGAAGTCATCCCCACAGGGCATGGTCTTGGGGAGATCTGATATGTATCAGTTGGGCAAGGATCGTTGCCTGGATTGAAGGATCTCCCTTTGTCCAGGCTGCTGTTTGGTCTGTTACCTCCATGACTGGGCGAGAGGGACACAGGTGTAGGGAGGGGGTGCATGACATTGTCTTCCCTACCCCTACTGGATTCCAACGGCCCTGTCTCCTGGTGGTCAAGGTGAATTCTGTGCTGCTAGGTGGTGACTGTTCTGAGCTACTAGGCTTTTCTGACAAAACATTAATCTTTATTGTCAACTTGACTGGATTAGAATCACCTTGGAGACACACCTCTAGGAGCAGCTCCTAGGGCATTTCTAGAGACATTTAACTGAGAAGGGAAGTCCTACCTTGATTCCCAGCACCAACTCACGGAATGGGAGTCTATGGAATAAACATGGAAAAGAGGGAGCTGGAGAGATGGCTCATTGGTTAAGAGGACTGACTGCTCTTCCAGAGGGCCCGGGTTTAATTCCCAGCACCCACATGGCAACTCACAAATTCCTATAATTCCCAGATCTGACATCCTCCAAAGACAAATATGCAAGCAAAGCACCAATGCACATAAAATAAAATAAAAATATTATCTAAAAAATAAAAGAAACAAGCATGAGCTGAGTGTCGGCACTCAGCTCTCTGACTCCTGGCGCCCTACAACTGGCTGCCTCACACCAAACCTTCCTAGCCACAGTGGACTGTACCCTCAAACTGTGGGTAGGGATAAATCCCTCCTTAAGTTGCCCTTGTCAGGTATCGTGTTATAGCAATGAGAAGAGTAACTAACCCCAAGCCCAAATGCTCACATGCAGCCAAGCTACCTGCTTGGAGGTCTCCTGCAGCACTCCCTGACGGAAGCACGATTCTGGTCCTGTGTTCCATTTGCGCATGTCCAGAACGTAAGTCTAAATGGGCTGCCGTGAGTGATGGTGAGTTTTCCATCCCCACGTCCCTTGGTTCCCGATATTCCTATTGGTGACATAATCTCTACGAAGCACTGTGAGTCAGGGTCCTGAAAATAGTCCCCTTGTGGGCAACAGCGGTGAGTATAGTGTGACTAGTAGATCCTATGGGAGTCGCTCATCCACTCTGACTCATGTCTTGTGTTCTGGTTTCCTTTCTGTTGTAGTGCTAAAACATTCAACCAAAGGCAGCTTAGGGGAGGAGAGGGTTAACTAGCTCTACAGGTCATAGTCCATCACTGAGGGATGTCATCACAGGAACTTAAGCAGACCCAAAGGGAGAAACCAGGGAGGAAGACTGCTTCCTTGCTTCCTCTCTGTCTCACTCATAAGCTAATGCTAGGCTAGCTTTCTTATACAGCCTGGGACCACCTGCCTGAGGAATGGCGCCCCCCCCCCCGACACACACAGTGGGACAGGAACCTACTACATCAAAGACCAATCAAGACAATCCCTCACAGACTTGCCCACCGTAGTGGTTTAAATGAAGATGCCTGTAAGGGGTGGCGCTTTTGAAGTGTGGCCTTGTTGAAGGAAGTGTGTCATTGGGGGTGGACTTTGAGGTTTCAGATGTTCAAGCCAATGTCACTCTCATTTTCCTGCTGACTGCCGACCCAGGGGTAGAATTCTCAACACTCCCCCCCACCCCAAACCATGTCTGCCTGCATGCTGCCATGCTTCCTACCGTGACAATAATAGACTAAGCCTCTGAACCTGTAAGCCAGCCCCAACTAATTGTTTCCCTTTATAAGAGTTGCTGTTGTCATGGTGTCCCTTCACAGCAATAAAAACCCTAAGACATTCACTGCCAACACTCCAGAGACAGCAGGGCCTGGGAGAATGGGAACCAATGAGAGAGGCAGACTCAAGTCTCCTGCGGTAGCCGGCTTTATTCAGCGCAGCAGACAGTTCACACTCTGAGGGTTAAGAAGAGTCACATGAGCAAAGTCCATATGAGTTCAAGCTGCGCACACTTACAGGGACAAACTGAGCGTCGCAAAAAGCATGTTTTTCCATAGAAATGTGCAAAGGAGAGTTTAAACATACCTGATAATCTATAGTAAGTAGTAATTAGTAATCTGAAAGAAAAAAAAAAACCTACTCCTTTCTGCTCTGCTAGAGGGGGGCACAGAAACACATTCCAATAACATGTTTTGTGTCTGGAAGAAACTCAGCCATAAGACTTTTGTCGTGTTTTCTTGGAGTGTACCCACAAGCACTCCGAATTCTCCACAGCTCCACTTCAGGGCTGCATTCTGACATTCCACAAACCAGCGTGGCAGAAGCAATTCCTCAACTGAGGCTCTGCTCTCGATGTTCAATGACTCCAAGTTGTGTCAAGCTGACAGGTAAAGCTGACTTGTGACATGAATCACATTCAGAAACACTGGAAAAGGGGCACTACCTGGGGCCCATGACTAGGAAAGTCAATGAAACACCTGCAGCATAGGTCTGTCCTTGTTCCCTGGGATAGAAGGAACGCAGTCACCAGCTGTTGTCATGTGGCCAATGTTGGGGAACGGTTCTTGATGCTTCAGGGCAGGGTCTCTGTGGGCTGCTCATAGGATATTTGGTGTCACTGGAAAGCAAGATTTTTTAAATTGTTGTCATATTGTCATCTTCTTTGTTGTCGCCTTTGCTGGGTGATGACATGTAGCACAACCATTCTCACATTCCCTGGCCTTGTCATCCTCAGGCCACACCCCAGGGCTTCTCTCCCAGTTATTTTTATCAACAGGCCCCTACAAGTGTGGCCACATCTATGAGTCTGTGTAGCCCCTAGCCTTGGGCAACGGCTTTACCCACACAGCATGGATAGGCACACTCCACTGCATGAGTGAAGCTGTATCACTTCCACTCAGTTTTACCTTGCACCTCTACACTGGTCCACCTCAAAGCCAAGCTTTGGCTTCGGCCAGTACTATCTCCTTGTGGCCACAGGAGGACATCAGTGAGATGGTAATCACAATGACATAGTGCACTGCTTTGATTCATAGAGGATGTCTACACAATTTCAATCTCTTCTGACAGAGGGTGGCAAGTCAGAACCCTGGTCCAAACTTTAAGCATGAGAATATGAGCTGTTTCTGCTTCTCTTTTTCTGAGTGGAATAGGAATCAAGGCGCCATCTTCGCAGAGCTTACAGTGCTGTGGACTGAGCAGGGGCTTACCGTCATGTATCTTTTTTTCAAGGCATTTAGTCAACTCTTTTGCCTTTTTCTTTTTCTCCTCTTCCTTCCCACGCTCCCTTCTTTTCTTGAGATAGAATCCCACTATCTAACCATCTAGTGGGTAGCCTGGAAATTCAGGGATCTACCTGACTTGCCTACGCTATGATTAAAGGCATATGCCACCATACCTGGCTTCAGCCTCAAGCTTTTAAAAAGAGGATTTTTGTTTTGTTTTTCAGACATGGTTTCATTATGTAGCCTGTGCTGGCTTGGAAATTTCCATGTAACTCATGCTAGCTTTGAACTCATAATCCTCTTGCCTCTCAGGATTACAGGTTTGAACCACAATGTCTGGATTACTTGTTTGCACTTACTTATTTTTATATTTTATGTGTGAGAGTGTTTTGACTGAATGTATGTCTGTATACCATGTACGTGCCTGGTGCCAACAGAAGTCAGAAGAGGGTGTTGGAACTGGGGTTAGACACTTATGAGCTACCACGTGGGTGCTGGGAATTTACCTCAGATCTTCTGGAAGATCAATCGGTGCTCTTAACCACTGAGCCATTCCTCCAGCCTCACCCATTCCTAAATTCAACATTAGTCTTATTGAATTCTCAAAACTTCAATAATAGTTTTGACAATTATTTATATAGTCTGTCTAAATTCTTTGTAAGATGTTGGCTCTGTAAATACTTTCTTCCAGTCTGTGGCTTGTCTTTTCACTTTCTTAGTAAGAGCAGCCCAACAGAGTAGTTTGTTCTTTTGTGAATCATGTTCTTGTCGTGAAATCTCTGTTAGATCACAGGTTTTCTCCTGTGCCTTGCTCTGTGTTTTATTGTTTCAGGTTTTATGTTGAGGTTTATGAGCCATTTATTATTCACTTTTGTATATGGTGCAGATATGAACTGAGGTCCCTTAACTAATACGGAAATGCACATTAAAATATCAGTGTTGTTCTAGTTCATGTCTGTCAGAATGGCTACCTGGAAAAGAATGGCTGAACTCTACCGTTGCTGTCTGGTGAGGATGTGATAGACCCAAAGCTCTCAGGCACTACTGATGGGAATGGAGGAACATGTGGGGAAATAGTTTGATAGATTCTTAAAAGATGCAAATAGACAACTGGAGGAAACAGGCAAGGTTACACGGATTTTATGCCTCTCTCAACCCACCAAGGGTCTCATTCCAAACACTTCAGTGTCCTAATAATTAAAAAGTTCCCTGGGCAGGCATATCACCATCCTCCATAGGGCTTCCCATGCATTCTTACATTCTAACATCTTAAAAGCTCCCTACTCGTATTTCCACTTTTACTGGAGGAAACCGAGTCAGAGAAATGAAAAGGTTTAGCTCAAGGCCTGTGCTTTTACATAGCAGCTCGGTGTGCGTGCCTGTCTCGGAAGAGTCTGCCGTCTTCTTGTCACGGTCTATGTAGTTTCTTTTTAATGCTCTCTTCCAGGATCGTTACTGTTACGTAGGGTTACCCATGTCCAAGGCTTGCTGCAGATGGCCAGGGGTTGGAGTAGGAGGGATGAATGGGAAGGTGGCCGCTGCTAAAGTGTTCAGAGTGAATGTCTGGGCAAAGGAAGACGCTAGTCTGGCTTCAGCCCACCAACATGACCTCCCGGGGAGAAGGGAAAGGACAAGGTCAGAGGGCCGTCGGAGGTCGTTGCCAGACTGCTGGGAAAGCCAGGTTCTTCTCCCAGCGGCACCTGTGTCAGAGTACTGGCTCAAGCACTGCGCAAGGCCATCTTCTAGGCCCCGCCCCCTTAAACTCGTCCCGCCCCACCCCGGCGCGCGCAACTGAAAGCGAAAGCGCGTTCGGCTTCTCGGCGCTCGCGCTCTCTGGTCTGGCTGCCCGCTCCGGGCTGGTTTGTGTTCAGCGGTCCCGGTGGGCGGCGGGATGGAAGAGCCGCGGGCCGCCCCGGGCGCGGACGTGTCGCTTCACAACTTCAGCGCAAGGCTGTGGGAGCAGCTCGTCCACTTCCATGTCATGCGGCTGACGGACTCGCTCTTCCTGTGGGTGGGGGCAGCACCGCATCTACGCAACCTCGCCGTGGCCATGTGCAGCCGCTACGTGAGTGTGGGCGGGGCCTGGGGAGGAACGGGGAGGGGTGGTCCAGGAACTTAGAGGGGACCTGGGGGCGGATGGGGGACAAGTGGACCTCAAGGGGGTGGGTCGGGGATGGAGTGTGACAGGTGGGACCCCGGGGGAGGTCTGACCGGAGTGAAGCTGGCCGCGTGTAGCACTGAGATGCATCCTGGGGGGCTTCAGCGTGTGTCTACTGCGAGACCAACATCCTATTTGAAAGTAACGAACTATATTAAGAACAGTAACAAGATGGGGTTTAAAAATGTATTTTTGGTGTCACAAAGACAGCTGGTAAGGTAGATTTACAGAGGCTTATGTGTGAATACTGTTATATTTCAGCTAATTGTTGAACTCAGACTCTGTAAACAGCAAGTTAACAATTATACTTGTGTATCTTTTTCAACCAAAAAAAAAAATTAGACAGAAATGGAATTGTTAATTTCTTGCTGTTTTTTGTTTGTTTGTTTTAAATCTTGTTTGCTATATACCTGAAGAAATTCTGAAAGTGACTTTAAACCCTTAAGAGGTGAATTATATAGTCTCTGTGTCCTGCCACACCATCTGGGAGATGTTTGATCAGTTAAGTTGTCTCCACCTGGTCAGTGAGGCAAGGCTACCAGACACTAGAGCAGGTTAGTGAGAGGGCCTTTTCCTGTTCAAACCAACTTTGTGTGTGTGTGTGTGTGTGCTGGATGTTGAACTCAAGGCCTTGTGGGTGTTACTGTTACAATTTATTGATTAGTCAAAACAAGGTTGCTCAACCATTTTATACAAGGCTTTAATTTGGGCACATTTGGATTCCGGTAGGTAGTGTCTTTTCAAAGTTCTAGGTCACTTACCATCAGAAGTCTACCCAAGCCTCCAGGAGATGAGAGCTGGGTTCTCGTAGGCTTTACTGAGGAAGGCAGGCACCTTGCTTCTCAGCCAGGAACAGGACCGGGCACCCAGACTCTGGTCACATTTCTTGCTGTGGCCTTACTGAGTTCATTTGCTTCCCTCCTGGTTGGAATGCCCTTCAGGATACTTTGGAGTTTGTAACACAAAAACAGTCCCTGTATGTGAAACGAGTCCTAGAAACCATCGACAGCTCCACGGGTCCAATTCCAGGTGGCTTCTGTTTGCTCTAGTTCCACCTGGCGTGGCCGTTGACAGACGCCAGCCCCTTGGAATACTTGAATGTCCTTTCCTTGCCCTGACACCTTGTGTGGAGCCAGAACTGCCTGGTTGACCCAGCAGGAGAACCCACAGTATATTCTTTGCTCTTTTTTCCTTTAGGACTCCATCCCTGTGTGCACCTCTCTCTTTGGAGATGCTTCTGACAGGACCTCATCTGGCCTTGCCCAGCGCTTAGGTATGTACCCACAACCAATGCTTTGACACCAGCCAGGTGTGACCCACTGTTTCATGTCCGAGGGCAAATGGCCTCAGATGTAAAGAATCTTCAGATTAGGGACTACTACCGCATTACCATTGGAAGCTGACGACTGTCCTTTGGGTCTTTTTATGGGACACTTAACCAGCCTTAACAGTCATCATCGTCGTCATCATCCCCGGGAACTTTCGGAACTCCCACCATCCTTCTTGACTTCCCTCTTTAATCTGTGAACTGATGTATTTTCTTTCAATGAGTGCCTCATCTCCTTGTGGGAGAGAATAAATCCCGCGCAGGGGCAGCTGCTTAGGGTGGCTCCTTGGGCCCCGTGGCAATTTTTGTGGAGCCTGTGCCAGATGTCACTACTGCAGGAAGGACTGTTTCTCAGTCTCAGTGACAGGCAGAGCTTGGTGAAGTGAATGCAGTGTAAAATGGATGCTTAGCAAAGAGAATGAGATTGAAGGCTCCACCCCTTCCACGTGGTGCATTTTTTTCTTTCTTTCTTTCTTTCTTTTTTTTTTTATTACAAATACTCGGGTGATTTGGGTAAGAATAACTTGTGTTCTGTGCTCTTCAGCCCCAGTTGCCCATGGCAGGTATGCACAGGATGCCCTCATCAGTGGTTCAGTCTTTGTGTTTCCAGCAGCCCCAGGGTTCCCCAGAATCCTGCCTAAAGGAATGTGGAGGGAAAGAGCCCAGACTCCAGTTATACAAAGAAAATTGTGTCATCTGGACAAGTAGGAAGGTCTGTCACTTTGAGTCACCTACACACGAACAGCTAGCACACAGCCCAGGAGGAACACTGCCAATTTAGGAAGACTCCAGACTTGTCTTATCTTCTGGCCAGAGGCCAGGGAGAACAGAGGTCATAGGGGCTTGCAGGGTCCTTTACTAGCTTGGAAACTGACCTGATTCATGGGCTGTTTTGGAAATGTTTTATTAGGAAGTAATTTCACGTTTATAGGAAAGAATTTTTGTAGAGCCTACACCAAGGCTTCTAGTTTTTACTTTCTGTGTTTACATTCTCTCCCTCTTGAATTATATGAAAGTTAGTCGGGGACATGTTGCTTCTTTGCCTCTAAGTGCTTCCTTGTGTGTTTTTAAATACAGAAGTGCTAACACACTGTGTCAAGCAGATTATTGTGTGCTCGTGTCTACTGAAGAGTTGAGGAAATGTACATAAACATGGAGGCAGAATGCTGGGTTGGGTTGTAGTGACAGTCCCTGGAAGAGAAGGGTGGCAAAATTTGCCTGTCCTGCATTAATAAAAGTTTTTTTTAATCACTTAATGTGTATATATGTATATCTGAGTGGGGATTTTTACATGTGAGTGTAATGCCTATGGAGGCCAGAAGAGGATGCTAAATCCCCTGAAGCTGGAGTTAGAGCTACCTGACAGGTACTGGGAAGGAACCTCCAGTCCTCTGCAATGTTTTTAATGGCTGAGCCATTTCTACAGCCCCTAAGGTGTAACCCAGACCGGCCTCAAACTCATGATTCTCCTGTCTCTGCCTTTCCAACATATCCTACTAGATTGTGCCACCAAAGATTTTATACCAAAAAATGTGCAAAATTGGCTTAGAAATATCCGTGAGCTGGAGGCCTCATACCTGGCTTTGTGCAGAGTATTTCTTAGTAACTCGGTGACCCGTTGTGGCCGCTGGCATCTTTGAAAGGTGTGGTGCTGCACATGCTCAGATTAAGGATTTAGCAAAGTTCTGGGTTGACTGGTCTCTTGGGCCTGGACACATATCAGTAACATCTCATAATAAAGATAGAGGTGTTCTGCAGTAACATCTTCCGTGGAGGATGAAAGCAGACAGGGTAAGATCCGGGCTGCAGAGTTCTCAGTGGCCATGGGAACATTGCACCACAACGCCGCATGAATGAGGAGCCCCTGAGCTCTGGTCACCTCTCAGAGCAGAGAAGGGTCTGGAAGGCTGAGGCACAGGCACAGTGGCCTTCCTTAGCAATTAGACCAGAGGTTCTCAACTTTCCTCATGTTGTGGTGACCCCTGACCATAAAATTATTTTTGTTGCTACATCAGAACTGTAACTTTATAGAGGAGAGGTGGCTCGGTTCCAAAGACCATTAGAAATATGTGTTTTCTGATGGTTGTGACCCACAGATTGAGAACTGCTGAATTAGACTGGTTGGAAGTATACTATAGTGGGCCTGTGTGTGTGTGTGTGTGTGTGTGTGTGTGTTGTGGGAAGCCCCATGCCACTGCCACTGCGAGGCTAGACTAAGCACAGTGTGCTTTTCATGGCCCCTTTATGGTTCATCTTAGTGGATCCCACTATCTTGCCATACTTTACTTTTTCTCAGATCTTTGTCTAAACTGGGAATTCCCAGATTCCCTCCCACACCTAAAGGAATGGGATGGTTGAGGTGTCTCGGGGAAGGCTTGGGAGTCTCCCTGCTCCACTCCTATGTTTGGGCAGATTATGGTTTAGGACCCCTGGGCACACTGCATGCAGCATACTGGCTGGTCCTGCTATAAGTGCTATAAGCCTTCATAAAACATTGCCTTCTGCATTACAAAAAAGTGAATCACTTGTATACTGAGAACAATATTTCAACATAGGTTAGTGCGTTGTTCAGGTTTAATATAATGATATACCACCCTTTATTTGTGAAATTAAGCATTTATCAATAATTTTGTTAGGCAAAGACATGCTTAAACAATTTTAACATGTTCCATAAAGTATAACAACTGCATAGCTTTCTCTAGAAGTAGTTGCCAATAAAAAATACAGGGAGGCTAGAGAGATTGTTTCATGGTTAAGAGAACTGACTGTTCCTCTGGAGGACATAGGTTCAGTTCCCAGTGTCCTCATGGCAGCCCAGTCAATAACTCCAGTTTCTGGGGCGCTGATACCACTTCTGGCCTCCATGGGCACCAGGCATGCACATGCCAACAAACATACATGCAGGAAGAACACCCATACATGATAGAGAGAGAGAGAGAAAGATAGAGAGATAGAGAGATAAATAGATGATAGAGAGAGAGAGAGAGACAGACAGACAGATAGATAGATACAAAGAAGCACATGGGGTTGCTAGGTGTGGTGGCTCATGCCTGTTATCCCAGCATCAGGAGGCTGAAGCAGAACTAGTAGAAACTTGAAGCCATTCTGGAATTCAGGGTGAGTCTCTTACCCAAATAGAAAAAGTAGAAGAGGAAGAGGAGAAAAGAGAGGAGGAGAAGAAAAAGAGGAGGGAGGAGGCATTAACCTGCCATGCACAGACTGTATGCTGGGTTCCTGAACAACAAAAGGTGGGGGGGGGGTAGAGGGGGAGGGGGGAGAGGCGAAAAAAACCAAACCAAAACAAAAACCACATTGCCTTCTGTGCTGACTGAACAGCTGCTTCTGTCCAGATACTCCTCCTCCTCTTTTATTTTTTTGACAGGGTCTATCTTTGTTGAATTGGCTGGAGCTTAGGGTTAGCTTCTCATCTCTGCCTCCTAAGTGCTGGGATTTGGGATTACATATGTGTGCCAGCATGGCTACATCCCTTCATTTATATTCTTATATTCTCTCTCTCTCTCTCTCTCTCTCTCTCTTTCTAGAACCCAGTGGCTAGGTGTGGTGGCTTTAATCCCAGCACTAGGAAGGTAGAAGCAGATGATCTCTGAGGTCGAGGCCAGCCTGGTCTACAGAGAGCTAGTTCCAGGACAGCCAGGGCTACACAGGGAAACCAAAAACCTAACCCTCCCACCCCCAATAAGATGAAACAAACCCTAGCTCTATTGAGATGTGATTCATGTGCCATATCGTCCATCCAGCTTTGTTCAGGCAGAGGCTGAACTCTTCTAGAGATGCACCAGCTGCCCAGTCAATGGGACATTCCCCAAGATCCCTTTTTCTAAAAACAGACAAGCCCCAAACAAACCAGACACAGAGCCTTGGATATCTAATAAAGACAATAATTAAAAAGGCCTGTGAGATTCAGAGGCCTGTCTTTGATTTACAAAGGAGGATCTGGAGCCCAAAGAGGTTTCGGGCTGTGGTGGAGCAAGGAAAGACCCAGGCTGGAAGGTAGCTTTGCCTCTGCCCTCACTCTGCTGCTACTTCAAGTAAGGGCTGCACAGCCTCACCACCTCGGTGAAGCTTGGTGCATTCTACAGCAGGCTTTAGTTAGGGTGTTGGGGCTATCCTAGCCTTCCTGCTTGCTTTTCTGGCTGAGGATGAGGGTGAGGTCAGTGAACTAGAGGGGAAGTTGGTGTTTTGAAGGGTGAGGAGTAGTTTCTGCCTCTGCCCTGGGCATGAGTGAGGCCACGGGACTAGGTCAGGCCACTGCCCAGACATTGTGGAATAAACACTGGTTTGGGTTTGCTGCCTACTTCTGCTCAGGGCATTGCCTTCCAGATTCTGAGCATGTAGCTGGGCTTTATTTTTGCAGTTTGGTCAGTACCTCACCTGCTTATCTGTTTTAGAAAATGCGCACTCATGCAGATGCGTGTGCATATATACAAATATGTACACGAATAGAATATGCACTTCTAGGAGAGTGGGAAATTATGGAGGTGGGTAGTAGTGATGGAGAGCTTCAATATTTTAATGTTTTTGAAGTACACCCCTCCCCCCAAATCTCCAAAGCCAAAAGCCCCATATAGATTAGAGGTTCCCAGATACTACTGTGTGGCCACCTGAGAGCATTTTAGCATTGACTGCTGGCCCCTAACACGGTTTCTTTCTCCTGCAAGAGTCAGGCAGTTCTAAGCTGCAGCAGTTGCTGCTGGGCCTATACCAAATACCCTGTTCCAGAGCCTAGCTGTGGTCAGATGTCCATTTGCATGTCCAGCCCTTGAGGAGTCTTCTCCAAATCCTGTTCTCTGTCCAAGTACTTCCCAGCTCTAGGTTTCCCAGGTTTGTGGAACACAGGACTCATGGTATCTTACTTGTCAACGTGTTTTTCTCTTTTTAGCCAGGAAGACCAGCAAACAGGTGTTTGTCAGCTACAACCTCCCCAACACAGACAGTAACTTCACGTTACTTGTAGAAAACAGAATCAAGGAAGAAATGGAGACGTTTCCGGAAAAGTTCTGAGCAGCAGGAGGAAGAGTTTGTAACTTTTGTATAATTTGCGTTGAATTAAACAGGTTGGGTTTTGTCCTCAGGCTGCAGTATACTTTGTTTTAAATGGGTGCATTTCACGGGTCTTCTCCTCTCAGTGTGGCTGTCAAAAGGCTCAAACTGATGGGCTCAGGGACAGAACAGCAGGGAGCAACAAACACTTCCTGTTTAGTGCTAGAGAGAAGGGAGAAAGTGTAATCGGACAGTTTTAGTCAGTCACTGCTTCATTTGTAATTCCCAGCGAGAGGTAACAGCTGCAGCGGAAATGCTTTAAGGCTTGTGTGGCAGGGCCTGAGGCTTCCATCATGTGAACTGATGGTGTCTGCGTGCTTTCCCTGTGTTCTCTCTAAGCCTTTTCCTGGGCACTGTACTTATGTTTAAGCTACATTTGAACCTTACTGCAGCTTTCTAGATTTGTGGTCTCGGTGGAGTCTAGGGTTTTTGGCACTGTTCTTTCCATCTGTGAAATGGCAGTGATCCCTTGTTGTGTAAAGTGTCAAGAGATGCTCCGCCAAGGGTAAAGGCCGTGACAGGTGTCAGTTTTGGCCTCAGCTTTAGTTTTTATGGACACCAGTGCCTCGGGCCTCTTTGCTCTTCCGAAAGCCGCCTTTGCTTTCCCTCTCCCCTTTCTCCCTAGTACCTGCCCTTCGGCCATTTTTAATCCTTTGTGTGTTGATTTTTTTTTTTTTCCCACCTGAGGTTCATGTGTTGAGAACCATGTTTTGACAAAAGGTGATGACCATTGACAAAGAGCTTTTTAATTTTTGGGGTGCCCCTAGACCCTCTTGAGTTGACAGTTCAGGGCCTATAACCGTTTTGCACTGAGTCAGGCGGGGGCAGGGATAAGGCATTTAGAAGTAGCGGAGCCTGTGGTCTGAGGGGCCACCTCCTTCATACTTTCCATGCCAACCTCTCAGGCACCAGCCAGTGTTTTGCAGTGTGGAAGGCCCAGTGGATAGCTCCCTAGGATAGAGTAGTTAGTGACACAAAAGCAGCTATGGAGAGAAGAGTTTGGTATAAATGCTTTATTAAAGAAATATTGTTTTCTTGTTAAAAAATACTACATTAGAGAAGAGAGTTTTGGGTTATCAGTCTTTCCTCACAGAATCACAGTGTAGATAGTCATTCCTTGACCTCTCTAGGAATCCTCAGGCCACGGATTAGCAGAACATAAATGAGAAAAAAAATTTCTCTTAAATGTGCACTATTCTCAGATGGTTTGAGAATTATACTACATAAACATTTAGGCTCAATCCGGTCTCAGCCTCTGACTACCTTTTAAGACTAGGATTCGTAAAGCAGAATGAGATGCCCCACGACCCCTAGGCAAGTGAAGGCCACTTACAGGAGAAGCCTTGAAAGTAGTGACGCAGGGAGGTCTGATCAACATGGAGGATTTATTACTCGTCCTCAGTGGTAGTTAGACGCCCTTTGTGGATACCATCAGGTGAGGTAGGGAAGACATTCCAGAGGAAATCTGTTAATGGGGCAACATTTTTATTTCTGTACATTTACATACAAATTTTCCCCAAAGGTACAACAGATGCGACACCATGCAGACACGCAGCTGTGAATGACAGTTCAGAGCTCAACATGAACTTGTGCTGTGAACGGGTATCGCCCCCATCGACATGTACAGTCATGCGGCTCTTAGAGGAAAGCACGCATGGTCGGGTTGCAGAAAGGACAGAGGTAGGGAAGCGTTCCTCACTAGACACAACACACCATACTGCTTCTCCAAAACACACACAATACATTAGAGTGAGGTGGTGTCCTTCAGAACAAGGAGGAGTTGAAGTGTGGGCCTCCCTCAATCCATGTGCCACCCAGGGGCTGGGTGTGTGATGCTCATGGGGTTCTTTGAATGGCACTTCCAGTTCAGGGACTTCTCGTTTGGCTCTGGGAAGTAGTCATGACTGCGTGTGATACTCCCCTTACGAGGTCTGGTTTTGTTTGCTTTCTGTTTTGTGGCCAAACCCATTCACCAGCCCTGTCCTCCAGTTGCAGGTGATTCTAGTCTTAAAACATAAAAACATCTAAACCTTTTTCCTATTTGTCTTGGGTGCTAATAGATATTTCATAATATTTGACTTAATAAAGAGCAGAAGGAAGAACTTATCCAGCTCCGTCTCGGGTGTTCATATTTGTGCATTTATGAAAACAGGTGCAGGGATGGGTGGAGAGTAGGATTACATACCTTCTGATGTTCCCCAGGGATGGAGGGGCCCAACAGAAAGGGCCAGTGCCTGAGAAGCATCGACCCAGAGGGTTCACAGGACTGGGTTTAGGGATGGCAGCTTGGTGCCAGGGAGCTGGGCTGTGGCTGTCTTCCCACGAAGCTAGGCCAGAGTGTCTGAGTCCTGGGTGCCCTGCTCCCTTTCTCACTTGGTCAGACCACACAGCGGGCTTGCCTACAAGCAAGCTTTCCTATGTGGCTTCCTTTCCTGAAGGTGTTCTGGCAGCTTCAGTTATCCATGCACTGAAGCAGAAACTGAACTGCTCAGCCTTCCTCTGAGGCTGCCACAGGAAGGTCAAGACACTGCCAGCAGTCAGCCTCCTGGACTTCCTCTGCTTGGTGATCCCCTGGTCCCTGCCTCAGTGGCAGCTTCTCTGCTCATCCCTGATTGGTTGGTTGCCTCTGGTTGCTGCAGCTGTTAACACTGTCTGCGTTGGCCCAGTGTTTTTACCGTTGCCATTTGAGGTCCTTGAAAAGAAGTCTGGAAGTGCTATACCTTGACACCATTTCCCTAGTGATTTCTGCAGCACTCTGTCTGTGGCTTCCATGTTTAAGAAGGCCAGCACAACCAGTGTGATACTACTCACAACTATGCGAATGTCTCATTAACAAGAGGTTGCTGCCAGGTGACTTGGTAGCGGGCATCCTGGGAAAGGTGAAAGGTATCTTACAAGTTTGGCACGCAAAGGCTGCACAGATGTAGAGAGGCTTTGCAAAGAGGATGTGCACTAACACCAAGGCATGGAAGACGGTGACTAAGACACCAGGGAGGGTGAAGGTAAGTTGGACTTGAGGCAGGTATCAGGGACTGGCTACACAGCCTCTCTCTTAGACATTGGTCCTCAAAGCACTCAGGACCCCAGGTATCAAAGAGAACATAAGCCAGCTGCCAGAAACATGGCTGGATATTGCATCACTACCCTCATGAGGTCTTGGTCAAGGCAGCTGGCTTCTGCTGATGTATCTATCAGATGTGGAAGAGAAGCAGGTGAGACTGCAAAAAACAGACCAGACAAGGAGCTAGAAGGGGATAAACTCAACCCTCTTCTGGCCTTTGAATTCTAGCAACTGTCACTTGGAAGTCACTTAGTTGCCTACATAAGCTTGAGACCGTGATTTCCCTGGAAGAACACGTGGTAGAGACGCATGGCAAGAGGCAAGGCAGGTGGTTGATAAGAAGCCACGATACCCAGGGAAGCTGGTGCCTGAGCTGCTTGCTGTAAGAGGTCCAGAGGCTGGTTTCTTAGCAGCCCTGGTGCCCTGCTGTCTGGGGCAAGATGAGGGATACAGATAAGGGAGATCCTGGTAGGCTGGCACAGGATGGGAGTTGAGCTTTGGTGAGTTATTGCTTTCTCTCACTTCTTGCTGCTTTCAGGGGACTAGAGGCCACATGGACTCAACTATGAGCAGCCTGCACTCCTGCCCAAGGCCCCTTTGTGCTGAGTGAGTGACAGGCGGGAAGCCATTGAGGAAGACATGAGGTGGACCACCTCCAGGTGCTGTGGGCACTGTAGTGATGTCAGAGTGACAGGCATCCAAGCTGGAGCTCTCTATGGTGTGTGCTGGAGATGTGCGTGGCGGCCATGTGTGGGAGAGCAAGGCTCCCTCCTGGGATTTGCCCTAGTTGTCTTTTTCAGTTATTTTCCTGATGTTTGGAGTTCTGAGAGTGGCCACATTTTCAAGTAGTGCTGGCAACAAAGCTGACTGGGAAAGAGGGACCTTCACCGTGGGAGCTCAGGCTGGGAAAGCCTCTTAGCAGAAACGAACATGTCTCCGTCCTCAACACGACACCTACTGTGGACTTAACTAAGCACACCTGGCGTCAGGAAACTGATGCTTTCTCATCATGTAGGATTTCTGGTGAAGTATGGAAGTTTCCCCACAAAAAACTTCCAGATCAAGTACAAAAGGATGATCCTGAAGGAAAGAAATATTAAGCTGGCTCTTCTGACACTTGGGGACTGCTTTCCCAACACAGGGGATGGAAACTACCTAACAAACAGAAAGGAACCCAACTTTAAAATATACAGACTCTAGGAAAAAAAAAACCCAATTCATGTACATATTCCTCTGTCTAAAATGTAGTCCCAAGGATGCGCCACTTGAGAGGTACAACTGTCCATGGCAGCGAGCCTGGAGGTAGGGGTCCTGGCCTACAGATGACCTCTGTCTTCTTGAGTGGAGAAGGAAATTGAGTCTCGCCTCCAGGGAGGGGACCGGCCACTGCATTGATCACTTACATGGACTTCCTCAGAGTGACCCTGCCTCACTCCTGAAGGAGATTCTGCTTCATGATCAGCGAGAGGGAAGGGAATAAAGTGCTTCTCGTAAAAATGACCAAAATAAATACAAACATTTAATGGCAGAAAAGAAAGTCTTTCAGAGGGTTATTTCCAAAGCATCTGGCTGTTCAGATCTGTTCCTTGGATGTCTGGAAAGACAGAATTCCCCCATACCAGTTGAAGGTCTCACTATTGAGTGGAGTCAGCAGCGGAGTTGGACTCCTTCCCCAGCCACACGTCTTCTCTCTGGTCTGTAAACCTGTGTGCAAACTTTCCCCAGCCCTTCACACCCCAGGGGACTGGTGGAATGGTGGTGTGGCCCAGCGAGCTACATGGACTTCATGCCATTGGCAGTGGCCCCCTCTGGCAGCCCATCACCCACTGCAGCTACATCGTGCAAGCCCGAGTAGTCCTTGAGCTCAGCGTTGGTGAGCAGCAATGGCTGTTCTCCCTTCTTGTGTGGCAGCAATGGCTGCCGCGTGTAGTGTTCCCCATTGGCGATGTTCTCGGGCAGGTTCTGGTCCCTGCTCTCGGGCAGCAGGAGGATGCAAATGATGCAGATGAGCGTGCAGCAGGCGAAGATGATGTGGTGCAGGAAGTAGCCTTTCTGGTTGTGCAGCTCAATAATGGGCGCTGTCAGTTTGCCAAAGCCTGCACTGGCCAGCACCAGCCCCAGCCCACCACACCTGCGGGGGGAGAGAGAGCGTAGGCTTAAATGGAGCATACAGTGTTTGGTACACGGAGGGTGGAGTGGAACAGCACGTTGGTGGGCTACAAGGGTAAACTCATAGGACTGCTCTGGTTTAGATATGTCCCACAAACTTCGAGTATTAGAAACCAAATCCTCAAATTCAAATGTTGGTGGGATTCAGATGTGGGGCCTTTGAGAATAATTAGTATTAAATGTGGTTGTGTCCTTGATGATGGCAATTTTATAAAGCCTTTAGCTAGAGAGGAGAAACCTAAGCTAGCATATTTACTGTGTTGGCCACATGCCATCCCGCACTACCTTTGGATTCTGCAGAGTCCCCATTATCTAGGAGTCTCACCATGTACAACCCTTTACCTTGGACCTTTGACTAAACCACAGTCTTTATAAATTGTTACTACAATAGAAAATGGATTAAGGCACTAAGTAAGTTTTGCCTTTGTCCTGGACTCCACTCTTGTTGGTACCATCTAGTATATCCCACAGGTTTGACATCCCAAGCCACCTTCACCTTAGCTGTATCTGGATTCCTGCAACTCCGGTCAAAGCCAGAGTGAGAGTCATTTACCCCTCTTCCTCTGCCAAGTGAGGAACCCTTGAGAATCCCAGGGAGGTTAGCAGATACACAACACTTTAAGACCCCTCCTTCCACAGCTCTAACTTCTTTACTTTGACTAAAAACATTCCTGGGACTAAGGTGCTCTGTAGGTACTAAGAAAGCAGTACAGTGCTGGGGTGAGGACACAGTGCCTAGGTAATGGGCCAGGAAGCTGCTGGTCCCCAGCCCTTAGGCTCAGGGGCCAGGCTGCTGCTGGTCCCCAGCCCCTAGGCTCAGGGGCCAGGCTGCTGCTGGTCCCCAGCCCCTAGGCTCAGGGGCCAGGCTGCTGCTGGTCCCCAGTCCCTAGGCTCAGGGGCCAGGCTGCTGCTGATCCCCAGTCCCTAGGCTCAGGGGCCAGGCTGAGGTAGTCTTATCGCCAGCAGGAGGAATACAGTTGCCTGCCCATCTTCACGGGCAGTGGGGAACAGAAGCAATCTTACAAAGGAGCCAAGATTTATGCAGCCGTCCAGCCAAGGACCCTGTTCTCAAACACAGGGTCTGTGAGGGGGACATGCCTGTTGCTGCTGAGAGGCAGCTCTTGAACAATTTATCTTTTTATTTTTGGTACTGTAGTTTGCTCCCAAATGAAAAAAAGATTACCCTACAAAGTACTAAGATACAAGTTCAATACAGAAGTCTGCTTCCTGTCAGTATATTAACATCAAATTCAGAAATGAAATTAAAATGTTTCCAAAAAAGCAAATGCGAGACTTGCATGCTACAACTACAGAGTGTTGTTGATGGAAAGTTGAAGAAGTTAAAAGTAAATGAAGTGAAGAAGGCAGGTCTTTCTGAATTGAGCTATGGATTCTTCACAATCCCTGTGAAAATCTCAGCAGAAAACAAGCTTCCCTGAAAATCTACATGGTAATGCAAAAGACCTGAAGTAGCCAGGAAGGGATTTGGAGAGAGGAATGTAGGAAGACTTATTGTCCCAACTGTGAAACTTAGAAGCTGTGTCAATTGTGTGGTGGTACCGAGAGGCAAACCCGCAGAACAGTGAGGGTTCAGAAACAGGCTTCACACCTATGGTCAATGGATTTTGACAAAGGCATACACTATGGGGCAAAGAGCAGCTGTGTGACAAGCAGTGTTGGCGCAGCAGGGTAGTCTATGTGCAAAAGAATGAAAGCAGAGGCTCCTTCGTGTCACACAGAATGAACTGACTCCCAAAAAACATGTGGGAAGATCACTGTAACCTTGGGTCACCAGAGATTTCTTACGAATGAAGCGACACCATGGAAGCTGATCAGGTGGACTTAATAAAAATGTTTTTAACCCATCAGAAGACATAATTTAGAAGTAGAAGCTGCACAGTCTGGGAGAAATGCTTGCAAAGCCTGCCTCTGACAAAGGATATATGTCCATAATATATATAGAACTCAACTTGGCTTGAAAAATGGGGGAAAATATGTCAACAGGCATTGCACTATACACACACACACACACACACACACACACACACGACACACAATGCAAACTCTCAGAGAGGGAGAAGCTTGAGTTGATGCACAGTGTCTTTGCAAGTCAAAACCACAGTGAGAGCCCACTTTATCCCAGCAAGGAAGCCAGGAATGGAGGACAGAACAACATGCTGACCAGGACTTAGAGGGGCTGGAGTTCTCAGATGGCCTCATGGTAGCAGGATGGAAACAGGTCCACATTCTCTTAAAAGGAAACATACATTTTTATATAACCAGCAATTCCATATTGGAAACAAGTAAAAACATCTGCACAGACAAAATTTACAAGCAAATGTTTATGCCTTATAACACCAGGGACAATCCAAATGTGGGTGAGAAATAAAACGTGGCATATCCATATGAAATGGGATACCACTTAGCCATCAAAGGCATGAAACACTGACAGGTTACACCACGAAAAACATGCGGATTGTAAAATGCCATTTACGTGAAATGTCAGAACCACTGATCTAGAGAGACAGAAAGGAGGGTAGTGATTACCTGGTGCTAGGTATGAGAGTAGAAACTGTAAAGGGACATGAGGGTGTTCTTAGGGAAGGGATGGAAGTGGTCTACAATCAAGGAGTGACTATAAATAAACTATAACTAACTGGATGAATCCTATGTCAAGTACATGCCGGTAAAGCTCTTAACTCCCAAGCTGTTCTAGCTGTGGAGCTAAGGCCTGCTGGTACAGATCCCACCACCTCACTTCCTCTTCGAAGTAGCCCGGAGACTGTACTCCCCCTGCATGTCACCCATGGCTGCTCAGGGTCCTCTCAGCCACTCTGTGAAGAACAAGGCCCTCAGACCAATTCTGTGTTGATGCAGGGGACATAACTCGATGCTCTCGCCGCACCCCAAGCACAGCGCACGTGGTTCCTGTTGTCTTTCTTGGGACTCCCCCGTGAGCTCTGTGGAAGCCATGCTATGTAAGCTGTGGAGCTACTTCAGTTTTCCCTGAGTCTTTCCTATGGGAGGCCGTGTCCTCAGTGTACATGTCTGTGTGTGCCTGCCCTTGAGAGGTGGTCACCGGCAAGACCAAGTCTTGCTCAATCTGAGGTTCCTAATATTCTCTCAGCAGCTGTGTAAGACCTGGCCAGCTGGTCCTTGGGCATTACTTGCTGTTGTGTCAGAATATTAAGATGGTCCCCACCTTCCAATGTTCTTAACCTTTGCCTTATGTATGGGCTGGAAGAAATAGGTAATTGCCAATACATTCTTGCAAAGCTAATGAGATGTCCCTTCCACAAACAGGTGCACAGACTCTGGCTGTGATTAAACAAACACCTGTGTAGTTGGGAGCATAAACAGCAGGAAATGAGTTGGCCCCAAGTGAACATTCTGAAACTCATGAAGAACTGCATCCTACCAATGACTGCTGAGCTTGATGGCAAATCCTGCCTCAGAGGACTACAGGTCATGAGCCTTGGAGCAAGGATATTGCCCAGACCATTGACCTACAGATAGGTCATAGAATTTAAGTATTTGTTATGCAGAGATAAACAGGCACTGCAGTCAGAATGACCAGCCTTAGCTACTAAACCTCTCATCCGGGCTTTCAGGTCCTCAGTACTTGGTATTAGACTTCTTCACCAAGTGAGCACTTCGAGAGCCATATAGAAACACATACTGCTGGCCCAGGATGGGGCGAGCTGATGAGGGACAGGCTTGTTCTTGGTGCTGTCCAGGTAACACCCCTTTTCCCAAGCAGTGCTCTAGACTACCTTCTAAAGACACTGGCATCTTTCTGTCAACATGTGCTTATGATAAGCCTGTTGCTTTCACTCCTCCATGAACCCTTCAAGGACAAAGATGATTACCTGGAATGTCAGCTGTCGCATAGTTTGCATGTAATAAATACTGGATACCCATGGATCATGCTGACTGTCTAGGCAGGAAGATCAAATCATAGCATGGAGCAGAGAACAGTGAGATTGGGCCCATTTGTCAAGTGAATAATTTCTGGTAAAAACAGCCCCTTTGGTAAGCCTCACAGGACACGAGGGGTGTATCAGATGTCAGAGCCCTGTTGGATTGGCACCATTGATAAGATTGAATTTCTCTGGTTTCTGCTTTCTCTTACTGGACTTTGCCCATTCGAGTTGCCATGCAGGAAAGCAGACTACTGTTCTCTACGTAGGGAGTGTATGAGGCTGCTAAGCCCCAGGCAACTCTCACATGACACCAAGGGAACACTATCAAAGCAGTATGCCATAGTAATAAGTAACAGTGAGTGAAATATATTCAATTTACAGCTGACTTAAATTGTAGATATATGTATGTGATATTCAGAATGTTCATATACATATGTAATACAGAATCCAGTTGTGATGCGCAATGCTTCAGCCAGGGGCAAACTGCATTCACAGAACTGGTCTTGTAGGATTACAGTGAAGGGGAACATTCATATCCCTGGGGGTATTATAGATGCTGCTGTCACAGATATCACAGCACAGCCCATTCCTACATGACTGTAGTGATGTGGATGTAGCAGACCTACTGTACTGTCAGTCACATTAAAGGGCAGCACATAGAATGACATGCAACACATAATACTCTTGGAGGCAAAATGATTCTGTTGTGGGTTTATGTTACATGTGATTTCAAAGCATTTCTACTTATAAAAATAAGTTTGCCACATGTGGTAGCATGCCCTGTAATCCCAGCACTTTGGAGGCTGAGGCATGAGGACAGTAAGTTCAAGGCCAACCTGGGCTACACAGCAGCACTCCTGGCTTCAATTACTGTCTCTTGATTACATCAAGAGGCCACATAAGTGAATAATGCTGAGCATCTAGGTGCACATAAGTGATGCTAGGATGTCTGCATGGTGACAGTGTCAGCCAGTGATTTATTTCCCCTACGTGTCCTGTTGTTAATGTCTGAAACAGCTGTACGTCTTCACTTATTTTTTCTATGAAAATACTTTTCTGTTTCACTATCAGCAATTCCTTGGGTTTAATATTATTACAGACAATTTTTTTTTTAAAGAAGATGGCATGCCATTTTTGGTTTTCTTTGGTCTCTTTTAAAGTCTCTCGTGACCTTTACATGCTCGGTGTTAAGTGCCAAGTTCATTTCCCTCCAAAAGGCTCCTCAGTCATAGGTACTTCCTGTTGTGCTGAGAGTTCACTAGAGGGCAGCCTAAGCCCATGTTTATATACCAGGGCGGCTTTGCTAGACAAAAGAGAATCTTGTTTCTTAGCAGCATAACATCTTTACTGCCCACTGGCTGGGTTTACTTTGGGTAACAACCTACAGGTGGACTTACTAGGGGAAGCAAAGTGTGAATCAGAAATACACGTGAATCACCAACATGCATGTAAACATGAACACGACCCTCCTCCCTATGTGTCACTTCCTCTTTTATGTTTCTTAGCTACTTTTTGACTGCATTTCTGTGAACTTAAGGATGCACAAGTATTGTACTCATTTGCACGGCAATGAAGAACTAGCAAAACCATCCATGAACAATATGAACAGTATGTATGAACAGTAACACGAATTGCAACTTGCCAAGTAACATGTACAGTTCTTCCTTGGTATCTGTTGGGGTCAGGACCCCCAGGTCTTCAGATACTCCCTTATAAGTCCCTTATAGAAAATGCTAGGGTTGTGCATGGAACTTACATACCTTCTGCATACTCTACACCATTTACTACTATTCATAACACCGAACACAATACAAATGCTGTGTCAATAAATGTTTGCTGTATTTACGGGCTAATGGTAAGAACTATACGTGTCCAGTAGGCATAGTTTGTTGGATGTGGGTGGTAGGAATTGAACCAGGGTTGTGTCCGTGCTCAGTATATGCTGTACCACTGAGCTACATCATTTCTATAAACAAATGCTGTCCATTGGTGGATGCACAGCAAATTGTTCTCCCCACGTTGCCTTGTCTTGAGGCAACATTAGAGCAGAAGGCAGACATGGGGACCTTGCTCTGAGGGGGAAAGTCTCAAGGCCAGCCTGATGCAAAGGATCTGGACTACAGTAAAGGAATAGGGCTACCTGGGCAGCAGGCAAGCTGTAGTTAGTGGACAGAGGAACCCAGGTAATACATGGGGCGGGGACAGACAGTCCATGGCCCAGGCTCCACAAATTGGTGAGGAATTACGCAGACCATGAAGCCAGCTTGTCAGGATCACCAGCATCTGCCATTTCTCTTCCCTTGTCCCACTGCCATGGGGAAGCCACTGCCAGCTGCAGGAGCTCCTACCTTCAGCTTCCAGATAGCAGACGAGGAAAGATGACCCACCATGGAAAAAGCAACTGCCTACTTCTAGATCACTCTAGAATGCACGAGTCACTTCTGCCCAAGACAAGGAGAGAGACTGGGAAGGAAGGAAGGATGGAATCCTGTCTTTCCCAGCCCATCTTCTACTCAACTAATGCCCAAAGCCTAGGGCATGAATCTTGGAAGCTGCTGCCTGGCTGGTGGTAAACATCAGTGGTCTGAGGCTAAGTGGCTCCCTGTTACAGGCTGAACCAAATTTGATGAGACAAAGTTCACTCTATTCTGGTGGTTCTCAACCTTCCTAATACTGTGACCCTTTAATATAGTTCCTCATGTTGTGGTGCCCCCAACCATAAAATTATTTTATTACTACTCCATAACTGTAATTTTGCTGCTGTTTTGAATTGTAAGGTAAATACCTGATATTCAGGATATCCAATGTGGGATCCCCAAAGTGGCTGTGACCCACAGGTTAAGAACCATTGCTGATCATCCATAGGAAAATAGATGATCATGAATTTATGTTGAAAGCATAACCTTGCATATGTCCAGTCTCTTGTTCCCTGGCGTCTTAACTTTTGCTGTTTGTGCTGGCTAATTTCATGTCAATGTGATAAAACAAGTTAGAACTATCTGAAAGGAGGGAACCCCAACTGAGAAAATGCCTCCATAAGGTTACGCTGTAGGAAAGCCGTTAGGGCATTTTCTTAGTGACTGATGGATGAGGGCTTAGCCCATTGTGAGTGTTTCATCCCTGAGCCTGGTGGTCCTGAATTCTTCAAAAAAGCAGACTGAGCAAGCCATGAGGCATAAATCATTAAGCAGCACCCCATCTGTGGCCTCTGCATTAGCTTCTGCCTCCAGATTCCTACCCTGTTTGAATCCTTGTCCTGACTTCCCTTGATGTTGAACACTGATATGGAATCAAAAGCAAAATAAACCCTCTCCTCCCCAACTTGCTTTTACTCACGGTGTTTCATCACAGCAATAGAGACCCTAAGACACTGCTGTTCTTACTTCAAAAGGTTTTTTTTTCCAACATAGTGTAATAGAAAAAGGCAAGACTTTCATAAGGAGGAGGAAGCCCATGAACCTAACCCTCAATTAGCATGTTGTTTTCTTTTTTTCCATGTGGAGGGGGTGGTAGGGAAGCTGCATGTTTTTCTTAGGCCTCTCATTGGAACTCTTTATGAGTATATTTGTAAGAAAAAACTGCAGAAACCATGGGAAGAGTTCCCATAGAGACTCTTCCAGCCTGGCTTGGGACTGGACTCAAATTCCTTTCATCCTCTCCAGGTACAAAGCATCACCCAGCGTGAAATATTTTTCTGATTTGTCATCTTGGCAAGCTGAACTTTAGAATGTATTTGTTCAATTTCTATCCCCTAATAATTTTTTCCAAATTTGCATCAAAGAGGAAAAGGATAGCACATTTCTTTCAATCTAGCTTGCTAGGTGCACAGACAAAAAGGCCAGAGGTAAGGGGTATCCTCCCCAGAGAAATACAGGGAGTCATGCAATGGCTGACAGTGACTACCAGAAACTCAGGACCAGTAGAGACTTGCATTTTTGCTGAGAGATTGTCTTTGTGGATTCTTTCATAATGGGGAGAATTTAACTAGATGGGGAAAGAGTAAATTGCTGTGTGTCTTCAGTGGTTTGTAATTGCAGGCACAAACGGAGTTTCTGGTCCACCTGGCCTTAGCTCATGCAGAAGGCAGGAAACCGGAGGGCTTACTAGATACCTAATTGCTTTTTCTTAAATATACAATGACTAGGTATTTTATTACAGGAACCAATAACCAGCATCCTTGGCTTGATTGTAAAAATTCAAGAGAATGAGTCAAAATGAGGTCATGAGAAAATCCTGTTGTCAGCAAGGAGTGAAGTCCACAGACCTGTCTATTTGCTGCCCAAGTCCTCCCAGCACCAGAGGGCCTAAAATAATTAGTGTCTCTGAATCCCATCTGAACTGAAATTCCTGCTTGTTCTTCTGAAGGGTGTCATCGTGCTGACTTCTGGCTTTCAGCTCACAGCTGAATAACTGCCCACACTCACAATTTCAAAAAAGCATGTGCGTTAGAAATGCTAATGACATTCCAATAAGGAGCTCAGCTTGATATAAAGCGCAGCAAGTCCTTCAGTAAGTAACAAATGGTGGGGGTCTCTTACTCAGTATGCTTTAGATTTTCCACCTTTGAATTCTGGATATTTGCATATACATCATGAGATATCTTGGGAGTGGGAGAGGATCCAAATCTAAACATAGATTCATTTACATCTCATATATGCTTTGTGGAACTCGAAGGTCATTTTTTATACATTTAAAACAGTTTCTGTCCATGCAACAGAATTTCATGGTGTAAAATTGTTGCTATGTCAAAACAAACAAACAAACATTGGGGGTTGGGAGCACTTTAGATGTCAGATTTTTCAGCTCAGGAATATTTAACCTGTGTTAGGGAACGAGTATTTGGTAGAGGGGACGCAGTTAAGTGATGATGCTCTTTCAAGTATTATAATTTCTATTCTGCTACAATCACAGTGGGATTAAATGCTGTGCTTCATGGGCCCCTACACAGGGATAATAACTTCACTTTACAGACAAACATTGAAGACCTTTTAGGAAGGTAAGAGGGACAGACAAATTTCTGCCAGGTTGGGGTTTGGGCTGCCTTACTTACCTTGGGTTTTTTTTTTCTTTTTAAAAATTATTTATTTCCTTTTTTATGTACATTGGTGTTTTGCCTGCATGTATATCTCTGTGAGGGTGTCAGATCTTGGAGTTACAGACAGCTGTGAGCTGCCATGTGGGAGCTGGGAATTGAACCCTAGTCTTCTGGAAGAACAGTCAGTGCCCTTAGCCACTGAGCCATTTCCCTGGCCCCCTTGATTTTTTTCTTAACTAAATCACTGATATAATTTTGGATTAGTGACTGGCTTCCCAGGCCAGGAAGAAAAAAGTGGTTCTCTCTAACTTTGTGTCTCTTTAATTTTTCCTCTTTAGCCTAGGATAATCTTGGACTTCCGTGAGCCTTCTACTTCCCCTTCCCAAAGGCTGAATTACAAGGGTGCACCACCATGTCGTTTATGGAGTGCTAGGTTGAACCCAGGGTTTTCTGCATGCTAGGCAAACATCTGAAATTACATCCCTAGCCCTCACCTTTTGGTTGAGATGGGTCTCTCTGTGTAGGCCATGCTGGCTTAGAAGTTTCCACCTTCCTGCTCCAGCCTCCTGAGAATCTAGGATGTACACCTAGCTTCCTGTTTTTTTGAAATTGCTTGTTCCCGAGTCTCTCAGTGGGCAGTGCTGATTTTGACGGCAGACTGCAAAAACGATTTACTTATCTCTCCCCCTTTTATTCCTTGTCATGTTTCCTGTACCTTAAACATTCCCTGTCTCCATATCCCTGGTAAACTGTCTTGATGAGACCTAGACTTATGTTCCCACCTGACCCTGAGAGTCAGGGTGGAGGTGACCATAGGACTGTGAGTCAGACAGCCAACACACCCTGCACACTACAACACCCTAGTCTAGAAGCCAAGGGGGGACAGAGCTTAGGATGGTTCCTTACCCACAGGCCTCTTTAGACAAGGGCCAGTCTTGAGTTCTGAGGAAAAGCGCCCCCCCCCCATTATCCCATTACCCACCTTATCACTGTGGGGGTGATCTCTGCACAGAAGAACACACTGAGGCTCCCCACTGCGTGGGATGCAAACATGCCCACAATGGAAAATGCGATGGAGAACTTGTCCTTGACGCTGTCACTCATCCCTAGAAGAGAACCCAAAGAAGGACCATGAGGCAGGAGAGGAGGGAAGAGAATGGAACCAGGCAAGGGGGTGGGGGAGTAGAATAAGGATGAGGGCAGGGCAGCCTTGGGCATCCCAGTGTGCAGTGCAGTTGGGCATTCAGTGGCCTCTGGGTGGGCAGTCCTCTCGGCTGAGGAGCCTGGAGCCCTTCTGTATTCTTCTGTTGATATCTGCAAACACCCTGGGCGCCAAGCATGCTGAGCTCACAGTGGTCTGTGGAATTCTTCAGCCAGAAGCTATGCCAGGCAGAAGGCAGGCTAAGGTGCTCCTGCTGCCACAGCGGTATACTATCTGCCCTGGACTCCAGAATGCAACCTGGAGCCACCCATTCCAGAGTAAATGTTGATTTAAGTGTACAAAACCACACATGACCCAATGAAACAACTCAAGGGCCCCAAGGGAGGGAAAGTTTTCAGTGATGTCTGTGCCTGTAGGTGGCACTGGCTCTCGGCTAGCTCCAGTCAGCACTGTACACAGTGTTTTGGCATGCAAAGAGCTGCACCTCTTTCAGCTCGGTTTCCCTCAGGGTTGCATGGAGGGCAAGTGCTGCCATGGGCACTGGTGGCATGGGTTTGACTGGGCCAAGCAGGTGCAATAGCAGCATGGGGTACGGGTCAGCACCTCTGCTGTTCCCCAGTTGGAGAGCAGAAAGCTTGCTTGAGTCATGAGGAGAGAACGGCTCTCCCCAGAGCACACATGACCAAGCCACAACCCTCCTCCTGCCTTCTCCTCCTGACTAGCTGCTGTCCAAGGACAAACAGCACTGGTGCTGGATCAGGGGACTGGGAAGGCATGCATGCCAAGCTGCACAAAACCAGGGAGACACGAGTTGCTTTCTCTAGCGCATGATGGGGGTAGAGAATACAAATGTATGCTTATAGTGTCCAACCTACGGCCAACTTCAGCTGCAATTCTTGAAGGGCAGAGAGTGCAAGAAAGAAAAACGAAAACCAGTTGGTGAGTCTTTGTGACAACTGTTGTGTGAATGAAATAAAAGACAGGGAAGCACAAGTGTCCGGGACTCACCTGAGTCTGGATGCTGGCTGTATTTGCCGATCACTGGAACCGTGGAATGGGCACGCCCACACGCACAGGGTAACGAGAGTGGGAGAGAGGAAGAAGGCTTGTTAGGTTCGCGCGTCTGCCAGAGTGTTCCTAAGTTCACTCGTTTCTAAATGAACTTCCTTTTAAGTCTGGCTGCCGGGGCAGTGGAATTCACGCTGGACTAAACAAAGACCTTTTTGTTTGAAGAGAGGGCTACGGCCCTATTGGCCACAGAGTCTGGGAGAAAGTGAAATCTTGCAGAGAGGACCCAAACAGATCTAAAGGGAGCCTCTCTGCATAGAAAGTTATTCAAGCGGTACTTCTGGTCTGTGCAGAGGGACACTGGGCACTGTAAGCACGTCTGTCAGGCTACATTTCTGCTTCCCCCACACCCTAATCCTCACATCTATTTGTTCTTTGCCTGGAATCCCTGTGACATTCCTGTTCAGTGCCAAAGAGGGCAAGTGGGACACTCTGAGGGCTGAGGTACCGTGCTACATCTGTCCCAACTGGGTAAATTGGACAGAAGCTTTCTGAAAGGAAAGCTAGGCAGTGTCCACCCAGAAGGTCAGGAAGAATGTATACATTTTGGTTATTGCCCAGCAAGGTACAGAACCTATAAGAATATGCCCAAGTTAGGAAACCACCTGCATTTGAAACCAGCTCTTCTACCTGTGGTACAAGGGACAGTAGGTAAACTCACTCTGCACCTGGGGTCAGCTTTTTCTTCAATGGCACCCATTTCCCAGCAGTACCTTGAGCCTGTCCCAGGGAAGGGGTCTGAGCATGAGAAGATGCCAGTGGTGCTCCAGGATGGTGGAGAGGAGGCAGGGGGATTTCTTGTACACGGGTGACTGTTCATAAGGACTATACAAAGCTTGCTGGGGGACTGAATGGACTCTCTAGATTTGTGTTAAGGTGTGTTAAACCCTCTATTTCTACATGCCATGAAGTGAGCGGATTCCTCTACCATATGCCCCTTTTATGATGTCTTGCTACAGGCTCAGATGGGTCAACAAACCACGGGCTACTTGAAAACTCCAAATCCCTACACCAAACAACCCTTTCCTCTTCGAGTGATTATCTCGGGTGTTTTGTTACAGGAACAGAAAGCTGTCATGCCCCCAAGTTCTCTGGTTGTATGCCAGCTCCCCTAGCCTCCCTCCCTAGCCTCCCTTTTCCAGCCCACTCACAGTTGAGGAGCCCAAGCTGCAGGAGCGAGGCCAGGGCGGTGAGGATCATAAAGAGCAGCAGCCCTCCCCTGCGCCCGAGGAACCTGACTACCACACACATGGCCAGACAGGAGGCCAGTGCAATGCTGGCCATGGTGTAATAGTCAGCGTAGAAGTTCTCCAGGAGTGGCACCTTCACCTCATGGCCCATCATGCTTCTTGCAAAGCAGTGGTGGATCCCATAGCCTGTTAGCCTGCAGGAGACACACACACTGAGAAGGTGGGCATCACGCTGAGACAAGTGAAGCATGGTCCACGTGGGAGGAAACCATGCTGTGGACCTGTGAGGGGAGCTAAATGCAAAGAGATGTCAAAGAAACATCTGTGAGGTCCTTTGTTTACCCAGGGTGTAGGACAAAGCGCCCTCTGTGTCTGATTTACTCTCATGTCAGCACAAGAGTGTCATCATACCCAGCAGCAGATACACAGTGTATCTTGATGGGTTAGTGACCACCTCTGAGTCACACTGCCTGTCTGGCTTCCTGCTTCCTTTTTTAGTACTCAGGGCTCTGAAAAGGTTGGATCCATCCAGAAAACTACCTGTTCACTCATACTGGCTTTTACGCATCCAAGGTAGAAGGAAAAACAAGCCAGAAGCCAGGCCAAATGAAGACACTAGGCCCATCTCCTTGATATGAACATATAAACCTGTTGATGAATGTACACCTCAACATGCCCTGGACAATAGGAATGAAAACATGGTGGGTTAATACCTAGGAGACTGATGGTGCTCAGACAAGTATTTCCAGGGCTCTGAAGGATTGTCAAGGACAAGCTCCTTATGAAATGCCTGGCGTGCATGAGAACCCATTCATTGTCAGTTCCCATCCATCCTGGAGATCCGCCCCTGCCACTGCCCTCTCTTGCAGCAGGGAAATCTAAGTCCTTTTCATCCAACCTTGAGGAAGCATCAAGGTTAGCAGCAACAGGCCCTGCCCCTTGCAGAGAGAAGCCACCTTTTGTCAGCTGAATGTGATTCCCTTGCACTATCCTCTGTAGAGAGCTCAGTTTTTCTGTACAACTGTTTTATAGTCTAGCCATAGATTCAAGGGCGTCAGTTTCCTGGGATCCTACCGAGATTCCTTCCTTCCTGGCTATCTCTCAGTGATCTTCCACCTTTTGTACTGGAAGAAATGAACTCTGACTACAAAGGGTGGTTACAAAAGTAGGGATGTTCTGTCCTTTGCCCTCACAAGAATCATAATACTGAAAACTCATCTCATTTATGCCTGGTTCTGTTATTTTTTTTTCAACATAAACGTTGGCAAAGTCATTCTGTTGATATTAATGACGCTAGCTAGCTAGCGCTTCCCCAAAGCAAGGACAGCAGTATGATGACCACCCGGGTCTGAGCTGGGAAGGAGAGGGCTGAGGGCTTCTGGTCTGCCTCTGTGTGTTTGGGCTGGATAAGTGCTGTACATAGGATCTGACTGATTAGATCTTCGCTCTTTGGTTGATGGCTAATGGAGCCTTTTGTACCTTAGAAATGAAACTGAATTGGGTCCTTCAGAATTTCTGATTTCACAGAGCCGTTCTAGCAGGAGAGCTATAAAGAATGGGAGGCTGCAACTCAAGCCTCCCTACTTGAAAAAAATAAAATAAAGTCTAAACCCCTCTTCCCCATTGACCTCTAATGCCTGCTGAGAGCTAATATTCTAGGTGACCTCTACTCTGACCAAACGTCCACTCTGTGCAGTTGGGGGTGTGGGGAGTGAGGTTGTGGCGCTATGAGGTAGGACTGGAAGGAGCCTCCAATTACACACCCAGCCCTGGGGCTCGGGGCACCATGAAACTGCATAAGCCACGGCCCCAGCAGGCAGGGTGAAGCCGTATGGAGAGGCCTCTTGAGGAAGCCCAAGCTCCTGCTCTGCTTTCAGGCAACTTGCCATGGACTGCAGCTGCCCTCTGCAGAGTGCGGACCGCTGAGCAGGTGGACTGGTGGCCAGGTGGCCCGAACTGGTGGTGTGCAGGGAGAACAGCCCTTTGGAGCCTAGTGGGGGCTCTGGCCAAGGCCCCAGTGTGATCAACCCCGTTCTCCCTGGACAGTGCCAGGAACACTACAGCCTCGGGAACTTCTTCTGGCATGCAGTTACATGCACTGTGGCTCACAGTCTCTGTAAGAGGCACAACGTGAGGCCACCTTTACAGACTTCCCTGGAACTGGGATGAAGGTGACTATCAGAGTCACTCATAAAATGCACAGAGAGGGAGGGCATTGTTCTAAGGACATAGGCATATCTAGGACCTCACCAGGCTTCCTGGCCTCCTTTATGCTCAAAACCCTAGGAGTTCTAGCACCATGCAGGACACTGGCATGGGGCAGGTTGCTGGGCTGAGGATAATATTCAGTGCCAACTTCCCAAGGCTTCTTGGTGAAGTGGTAGGTATCTCTGAGGTCTGTCATCTTTCAAACATACAGATGGGCAGCCCAGGCACACTTCTGGGGCTTCTTTCATAGAGACAGGTTGAGACAGGAGGGCAAAGGACAACTGGGATTCAGAGTTCATCTAGGAGGGTCCCTCTGGATCTGACTACACATTTCCCGTGACTTACGAGTTCACACATAGAACCACAATGTTTTTCCACAGGTTCCGCGTCCCCACCACCTTCACGATGCACACCTTCTTGGGCCTCCGTGAGAGCTCCTTTTCTAGTTCTGCAAAAGACAGAGCCATGAGTGTGAGCAGGAGGGAAGGTTCCAGACACAGCTATAACACAGCTTTGGTTTCCCCATCCAGGACCATGTGAAAGGGAGAAAGCCTTTTGCCTTTAAGCTAGGGGAAAATCTAGGCTTTTGGGCTGGAAATATGCTCATGAAACTAACTCAGCAGACTTATTTTCCCACAATTGCAAGGGCACAAAGCACACTGTCAATGTACAATTTCCAGCCAAGCCCTGGCTATGGATCCAGGCAGAGCACACACAGATGGATAAGCTCCATTCACTTTGACTGGACACATCACTCTATGATGGGACTCTAGATTACTGAGGCCTAAATTTGGTCCTGCACACACAGCAAGTGATTTGTTTTTGCTAGAAACTTCATCCACCTATGTCACCCACAGCTCAGAGGCGTGCAAAGCTACAGGCTCATCTTCACATTAATGTTAGGGGGATAGAATGTCTTAGGAACGAAGCTACCTCCATGCAACTGTCCTTAGAGGATGCAAATCTTTGAAAGGCAAATAAAAACACATCTGTTTGTGTGTATACACACTCATTTGTGCATGCTTCAGTTCACAGTTGAAATTCTCTGGGGAATGGGGTACAGTTCAGTGCTACAACCTGTGCTTAGGCCCTCGGTTCCATTCCTAGAACAGAATGGATGGTGTGTTAGGCTTTGAGATGTGACAGACACTGAAGCTGTGGGACTTAGGCACTTGGGAGGCTCATACTAGCTCTGATGGTCTAACCATGCTCTAGCATTACCCCCAACCTAGCTGGGAACTCACTTAAGTCCCTGGGCTGGCTTGGCAATCTAACAGGGAAGATTAGAGCTTGGGAAACACCTCAGGTGGAAGTTGCTATGAGGTTGTCCTTGAGAGCAATGCTCGCATGCAGCTATCTGGGCCCTTCTGCCCTCTAGCTGGCATGTCCTTATCCCCTACTTAGATGCTAAAACAGAAAGGATGCTTCCCAGGTCCAAGGAGCCAGTGCCCTTAGTCACTGTCAAGGTCATGAAAACAAGGAAAGACTAAAGAGCTGTCAACAGAGCAAACAGTGCCGAGGTGATGGCAAACTGCAAGCCTGGACAGGATCCTTGAGCATGAAGGGCCAGTGATAGGAAGACCAGGGACCCTGAGTAATGGCTGGCACTTGGTTACTACTAGTGAATACTTGTGTCCAGTTTTTTAGTTTGCTATTACCATGACAAATGTAATGGGGGAAAGGGAGTCAGGAGTATAGAAAAATGCTGTTTGGTCTCAACTTTCCTGTATATGTGAGATACTTCCAAGATAAAACATTTAACAATTTAAAAATGTCTGCGGCAATGGGGACAGAGGAAGCCTTCAGAACCTGGAGGCACATATGGCCCTCTCTGTTTGTCTGGGTTCTGAAGCCTTGGATTTAAATAATGATCATCAAAATTATTTGAAAAAAATTGTATACAGGCCGAACATGAACTACAATTCTTTTCTTGTTACTAGTCCTTAAACATTCTACATAACAACCTCTTTCACAGCACTGGCCATCATGAATGGCACAGAGATTGTCTAGGGTGCATAGCAGGCTGTGTGTGGGCTCTATATACTATACCGTTATATCCAAGGGAGTTGAGCTGCTGTGAGTTTTGGTATCCTGGGGGTTCTGAAATAGACCCTAGATGTAAGAGCCATGACGGCTGTTGTCTCCTGCTCCCCTGAAGCTATACCTTCTGCAATACTCTTCAGGTCAGCCACACCTATCCTGGATGTTTCAACTCTCCTATTTTATTCTATTTTTTACAAACCTCATTCATAACAATTTGAAGGAAAAAATAAATTCTTTTTTCGGGCTTATGAGCATATGCAATCAAACCTAGCTCTAAATACATTTTTAGACTAATTGTCACCCCAGTCAGGACATAGAAAAGACAGAATAAACTGTTCCTCAGACTGAAGGAGAATGTGGTAAGTTTCCAGAACATTCTTCTTTCTTATAGTTAGGTGTGGGATAAGAACTTGGCACAGGTCAACATGGCTGGTATTCTGGCTGCCTGTCCAGAGACCTTCTCAGCTCCAGAAGGCTCTTGACCTGCTTTGTCTCAGCAAAAGCATGCTAATTTGACTTCTTGATGCCCTTTCTCTGTGATTAAAGAACTAGCACACTTACAAATCACTTCATGAGTGGGTCAGGAATAAGAGTCTGAGAATTATGTCACCAGGTAGACTCTGTCATTGTTAAACATCACAGAGGGCTCCCGGAAACCTGGATGATACCAGGTGGATTCTGGGTACAGTCAGAGATGTGAAAAACAGGAGATGCGTGAGGCTTCTGCCGACCTCATACAGCAAACTGCTGTGTCAGAAACACTTAAAAAATGTGAAAGCCATTGTAAAATGGCAGTAAAAATTGTACTTCAGAAAAACACAAGCCACCCATCTTCTCATTGTTATGCACTGTCCATCACGGTGTGTGCCATCCTTCTAGAGACCTGACAGTGCAACCCACGCACATAAGACCATCACAAGCACGACAGAATGCACCTCACTCTAGGACAGCTTACAGTGCTTAGAAATGTGCTGCTCTGTGAAAAGCTTCAGAACCCGTAGCTGGGTGTGTGAGTCTCTGGTGACAGACACTTTGCTGCTGCGTAGTGCAAGACTGTGTTTGTTAAAGATCTTGGAGACACAATTGGTAGATAGTCTCAGACCCAGTGATCTGGGTCCTTTCACTGTTACAAACACATCAGAAGTCAGCTATTATAGGAACCCTCTCTCAGCCTTCCAAGAGAGAAATTAAAATATTACTTTATAGGAGTTTAAAGTTGTTTCCTTTCCAAGTGGTCCCTGTGTAACTGCTAATGTATTACTGTGGATGAAATAGTATGTTAAGGAAGCCATAGCAATTGTGTTATGACCTGAGGGTTTTGTTTTTTAAAATAACATTAATCCCTAGAGCCCAGTCTAAGAATTGACTGTAGTCTACAGCTGTAATTACATTATTCTAAAGGGAATTAAATTAACTTTTCCTGCACTATTGATGTTTTGTCAGGGTCTCTGTTTCTCATAGCACTGGCCCATCATCAACAACATCAAACTTCTGCAGCTTCAAGTGTGTTCTTCTGGGTTGAAACCCATGTGTTCCAAATTGTAGGAAGTATTAGCTAACTGTTGAGACCCAGTGAGATCACTGGAAATAAGGAGCTTTCTTGTGTCACTGACTATAAGGTGGAAATGTAGGAACTGCCACAAACTTCTTGCATTATCAAATAAAAGCAAACAGGTGCCAGGCAGCTGATAAGACAAGGACATTGGTTGTATCTCTGGAGCTCAGAACAGAGCGCCTCAGCCTTCCTGACTCAGTGCTGTCAGAGAATTTCAAAGAGACACAGGCAGACTTAATGCTGGCAAACCAGGTGTGTCTAGCCCTGTCCTATATTTCCTTGACCACTGTGGTCAGTGCCCAACGTCTGGGAGCAGTGAGGGTCCCCTGGCCTGGGAAGATACTCAGCTCTGTGCTTCTTCTTAACCTCCTTGGAAAAGCTGCCCACAGTATGGAGGTCTCAACTCTCTAAGGCTAACTCTGGTCTACAAATATTAAATGGGAAATTCCAGAAGGGAGAGATTCATAAATTGTCTTGTAATTGTTCTAGTTTTGTTATGAGTTGTTGTTAATCTCTTCCTGTGCCTAATTTGTAAGAGATTAGGTAGGGTGTCTAACAGGAGGCTTCCCCAGGGACTCCGGATGGCCCTAGAGCAGGTGATGATGTGACCATATTGTTCCTGGACTGCTGATGGAGGAAGGGAAGGCAGAACATTAGCCCTAACCCCGAGAAGTGGGGTGAGAGCCCACAAGCTTGATGGGGGACTATATGAGGCACCGGAGACAATCATTACAGGTGGAGAAGCGATTCTGAACGAAGGAAGCTGGAAGTCCCAGAGAAGACAGACTCCTCCCCCAAGTGCTTGGCAGTTTTATATATTTTTGTTTGAATGCATCTGACTGGGCAGGAGGGGCATAGAGAGCCAGGGTGAATAAGTGTTCCACAGTGATCACGATGACACATCCTGGTTAAGGGTGAAGCCTTTCTCCTCTTTGTTAGTCACCAAGGGGGACCAATCACCTCTTGCTTGGGCCCCTGCCTGGGGCATGGAAGACAGATAAACACCAACCAAACTTGTAAGCTAAGAAATGGGGGAGGAGGAAAGCTAATATTACTTTCCAAAAATAGGGACGTGAATCAGTGCAATTAGGATTGAGAAAAACAAGCTTTTCCCAGATAATATTTTAACCTGAAAGAAGCGAATGTGATGATTTAATTAGAAGGCCAGAGATGAGAGTACAATAGGACTTGAGAACAGAAGCCTCCAGGAAGCTAGGCAATGGTCCAAACCAGGCAGGCTTGGCCCAAAGGGTTCCTTGATAGCATCCTTCTCACATGCCTCATGATCACCCTCTTCTCAGCAGCACAATAAAGCCACTTGGGCTAGACTTCCTGGGTTCAAATCCCGCTCCACTATCTAGTAGCCAATTGACCTCTGGCAGAGCAGCTCAGCCCCTCTGTGCCATGGTTTTCTTATGTGCAAACAAGGAGCAGCACAGTGTCCCTGTAAAGGCAGTGTTGTGAAGGTGAAGGAATAGGTTCCTGTGCGTGCCACATATAGGGTGGGATGTTGGGAATGAGTTGATCTTTGCACATCACTTAGGAGGGTGGCACATAAGCATCCTGTATCGTCTTGTTTACTGTCACAGCCACTGAGAAAGGGGGCAGCAGATGGCCCTCCAAAGAGCCAGCATTCAGTAATCTTCAAGTAGACCAGCCATGGCTTGCATCCTTCATTTCAGGGAATTCAGAGCTTTCGGTTGACCTGACTTTTTCTGCCTGAGCTGAAGGACATCTCTCCCAGGAAGTGGTTGTGGCCCAACCTTTGTGTCCTGGGCACAGGTAAAGATCCCAATCTTGTTGAGCCCCCGTGTCTTCTGAATGAGAATCCTCTAAGAAGCCCACTGAGTGCTAAGAGCTCTCAAGATCCAGGTGGCTCACATTCCCCTCCCCACTGAAGATGGAGAGCTGCAAGGTACATTCTCCTGCCTGGCACAGGTCCTGTATCTCAAAGCTAGGCTTACTAAGTCACTTTGACCATAGCTACTTGCCACCACCTTCCACCCTTCTGCTTTAATGCTTTACCCCTCTTACTGAGTGGACATTTAAGACCTCCCTGTGTGTGTACCCCATCTGCCTGCTTCTTTGTTCTCCACAGTGTTGTGTGCCATCAGGTGCTTAATAAATGTCTATGTCCTGAATGAATGAATGAATGGTCATCATCTGATTCTAGTTACTGAGACAGTTAAGTCATTCGTTTTTTCCCTCTCTCCCTCAGTGGTCCCTGTCCCCTCACTATGCTTTAATTTCCTAGCAGATTTTACAAAGCATATAGGATTTCAGCTTAACATGGTGGGTCAAGGCTGCCATTTTTCCAAAGGGAATCGCTAGGTTCCTTGCATTAGAATTCTCTTTCAGAGTTTCCTAAAAGTGTATATTTCTAGGGTTTCTTTCAGATCTATAAGATCAGTGTGTTGGCACGTGAGGGAGGATCCAGGGACTTGGCTGTGAAGAACTTCCGGGTGCCATTTATGGCCACCCAGCTTGAAAGCCCCACTTAGCTTATGCAGATGCCCTGATTCACAAGAATTCTATGGATCTGAACCACTCTACAAAAATAGTTCATGCATCCATTTCTTCCCTTGACCAACAAATAGGTCATGGCCATAAATAGACAATGGCAGCCCTTTGAACATTATACTCAAGAAGAGAGGTCACTGACACCATACCCTGAGCCAAGGCTTTAAACCTGGTAGGCAGTCAGGACAAGGAGGCACTGGGTGCCACAAAGCCAAATATACCTGATAAAGATCAGGTATATATCCATCTTACACACCTTGCTTCTGGCTTTGTGTGGGCTATGAGGAACATGATAGTGTGTTCAACTTGATTATGAAAGAAACCAGTTCCCAGAAAGTAGAGAGAAGTTCAGTTTATTTTCACTCTCAGACTATAGTGGTCACTGTTGTCTTTCCAAACCTCTGCAAACCATGTGGGCATGGGAACATAGAACAAACACTAGCCAGGACAGTTATTCCAGACAATTCCAGCCCTCAGACCCCCCTGGCCAGCTGCACTGTACTTACCAGGCATCACTCCCTTGATGTCACTCTCAGGGCTCACACAGTTCTTCTGGGTGAGGTACAGGATCAACTTCTTCGCCGACTCAAACTGCTGGGTAGCCATTAGCCATCGGAGAGACTCAGGGAAAATCCTTCAAAGATATAATGGGAAGGGATGAATGGCTTCCATTCTGTTTCATTTCAGTCATGCGTTATCCAGCAAGCCATGGTGGATTCTGGTAACAGAAGTTACTGTGGTGACCTGACACCTGCCTTGCTAGATCAGGAGAGTCTTTGAGTAGATCTAGCAGCTGCAAAAGGTGGCTCTTGCTATGATCTAAGCATTGGTTCCTCCATCTCCAAATGAAAAGCTACAATATATTTCAAATTGTAGGCATTTAAACACATAATCAAAAACTAATGTTTACTTTAAAGTCTTTATTTATTAAAAATTAATTTTGGATGACAAAATTTGAACAAATAGAAACATCCAAAAATGCCATCAGTAAAATGTGACATTTTAAAATCAGATCTTTTCTTTATAATGAAATAATAGAACACAGGCCAATGCCCATGGTTTAAATCCCATCTTGCTTATATATTTGGGTGCAGTGTTTTGTTTTCTTAATTTATTGAGATTTTAGATCATTAAATTTCTTTTTTCCCCCTCAATATATGGATTTAAAGCCTTACAATTTAATGTAAATGTCAGTGTAGCCACATCTGTGTTTGATTCTAGTGATTTTTGTTAGGATCTCCTCCTTCCTTTGCTAAGCTGACAGTACAAGTTACTTTGCTGATTATCTGTAAAACCCTAAAATATACAACACTGGGGGACAGGGAAGGGTCAAAGAAACACCATTTATACCCAATGTTTCTGGACACTAACCACAGCAGGGAATCAAAGTCATAAGCCAATGGTGTTTGAATAGTATCATTTTATTCAAATCAAGGCCCATGTTATATACACAATGCAGCCATCTTTGTTCCTAGAATTTCCCAGGAGAACAGTGCTAGACCTAGGGTACATCTGACCCTCAAGAAATTATTCTTCCTTTTGTCCCAGGCTTCAGAGCAACTGGCAGAGACCAAACTGTACTCAGTTGGCAAGGTTAGTGGCTTCCAAGCTGACAGGTCGCTGGGACACTGCATTATCCCAAGTAGTCTTTAGCTCATTTTTGTTATCTCTAGTACTGGGTCCTCAGACAACAGGGTCTGAATAGCTAAAACTGATAGCTGTAAGTCGATATTCTACCTGAAGGTCTTTTCGGATCGCAGTTTGTAGGCTTGGATTACAGCATGGTGATCCCTCATGGTTGAAGAATTAGGTGTGGGCCTCTCATAAACTCAGACTCTTGCTGGGTGCCAAGTAATATTTTTCTCTTTAATGTGAACTGAGAATTGTCACTATATAGGTCTATCTTTGATGGAGGGAAACCTCTGTAAATATGACAAATAAGGTAATGTGCATATACACACTCAATGAGTAACATGGACCAAACTCTGAATGTATGACTTAGGATGGTGCAGGGCAACTGAGAAAGACAATGGCTGGACCCGAAGGAGAGGCAGAGTCCTACTGGAGCTACTTTAGAAAATGAGTGAGTGCTGGCTCAGTTCGGCATGCTGTGTGCTGTGTGTGGGGACAGAACCCAGAGGGAGGGCATGGGGGAGTGAAATTGTAATGGAGGTATAGAGCTACAAGCTGATAAATCAGCAGGCTGGGTATGAAATGGGAGGAGATGAGGTGAAATGGGAGGAAAGGGGAGAGGAAGAGAAGTGAGGAAGGAGCCGGCCTAGATGCGGAGATAACAATAGTGTGAAATGTAAGGACCAGCACCACAGGACCAGGCTGAAGGGAATACAGGACTGCACTCTCAGGAGATAAAGGTGGGCTCATATCAGCCACACAATTGCCCCCAGTAGCAGGCAATCCCTCAAGCCACTTTCCATTACCAGACTGGTGACTGCAGGCATTGTCCTACTAGTTTCACAGGCCAAGCTTCTGATGAGGCGGCACTGTTATTACTCATTTGACAGCTGGGAAAGTTCAAGGTGAGAATGTTCAGGACACTCAGCCATCACATGGCAGACTGGATGAGTTGAGAGCACACGTCCTTAACCTCAGACACAGCAAAGTAGCAAGCCAAACCATCCAGACAGCTGATGAAGATTTCTTGGGGGATTACAGAAAGCCACGATCTCCAGGGTGCACGCTCTGAACACTTAGGTTTTATGATGTATGCAAAGTCATAAAGAACTGAGCTGTGGCTCATAAGAAGGCCCGGGAGCCTGTTTCAGTTTGGATAATGTGGTGGGGGACTTGATGGAATTTCTCAGGACACTTATATGATGTAATAATGTTCTAAAGCTTAAAAATCCCGACAGAGCCGGGCTTGGTGGCAAGTAACTTCATTCACTGGGCCATCTCATCAACCCTGAGGAGGTAGCTTTTGAAACTTGCCACATCAGGTTCACTCCTATAATCTCAGCACTCAGAGGGCTGAGACAGGAGATTTGCTTTGAGTGCAAGGCCACTGGGGCTACCTAGTGAACTTCAGGCCAGGCTGCAAGACGGAGTAAGGCCTTGTTTCAAGAATCCAAACCTAGTTACAGCTTGGGATCTCAGAGGAACATAGCTCTGAAGCTCAGAGATATGAATTATTTCAACCAAAGATAATAAAACCACATAAGGCGTCAAAAGCCACATCTTCCCAGCGCACCTCGTGCTTGAAAAGCCGTGGAGCACAAATAAGTAAAAGGATCTCTGATTGGGTAGCATGGAGGTGGCATGATTGGTTCACTGGAAACAGCTCTTGATGGAAGAGCACCCAGAGTGGACTCAGAGGAGTGAGTTCTAGAAGATCAATGCTGGACCAGGCTGTGGAGAGCAGAAGGGGCCAGCAGCCAGACAGTGGTACTGGAAAGATGGCAGTCAGTGGTACCACTTCTGGTGGGCACGAGCATTTCACAAACAACAGGTGCCTCTGATACATCCTGCTGTCTTTACAGAGGACCCTGGTAATGCCCAGGAGTGGCAAGGTGGGAAAACTTCAGGACCACACAGGGATTTCGGTCTGGCATGTGTCCACATGGCCAATGACCTAAACCATCTTCCATGCTCTAGGACTGACATCCTGTTAGGCACCAAATCCAGCACAGGTCTGGAATTTGAGCTTTAGGATTCGTTCTATATCATACATGTTTATGGGATTTTAAAAAGCAACATGAGGGCCAATGAGATGGCTCAGGAGGTCAAGACACCAGCCACCAAGCCTGAGGACCTGAGTCCTGTCCTCATGACCTGCATGGTGAAAGGAAAGAACCAACTGCTACAAGTTGTCTTCTGACCTCCCCATGTTCACTATGGAACACGGCGGGGTCGGGGGGGAAGGGGGAAGAGGAGGGAGAGGGGGGAGGGGAGGGAGAGGAGAGAGAGATTCACATACAGATATACACATACACATATACCTAGAGTAATAAAACTGTTTATTTTGTGTTTATGTGTATGTGCATGTATTTGCCTGTGTGAGTACATATGCACCATGTATACGCAGGTGCCTGTGGAAGCCAGAGGGTATGGGATGATACTTTATGACTGGAGCTACAAACCGTTGTGAGCTACCCGATATGGAAGCTGGAACTGAAGGTATATTCTCTGCAAGAGCAGTAAGTGCTCTTAACCACCAAGCCACCTCTTCAGCTCTGTAATTCTTTTTAAAGGCAGGATCAATGTGCTTTAGAAAGATCCTGTACCAGACAGTGGCAGGGAAGTGTGGCTCTAAAGCTTTATATGGACATTACATATGGTGCTCTTCCTAATGATGCTATTGTATTAAGAGAGAAAATGCTCTCCCCAGTAGGTTTGCTGGCTATTGCTCTGTCCCCTCTCTCCCTCTTCTTTTCCAAGAAGGTCCAACGAGGCAGCCCAGGCTTGACTAGAGCTCAGGGCAATCATTCTGCCTTGGCCTGCTGAGAGCTAGGATTACAGGCATACAGGACCACTTCCTTGCTGTTTCTTTAAGCTGAACTGGAGCATTCTTCCTGTGCTCACCTGGGCACATGTATAACAGAGCATGGTGACTTATAATTTGACAATAGTAACAAGTTTCTAACTCATATTCCCATCCGTTGTTACCTGATGTGCAGCTGAGCTAACCCCAGGCCTGCCAGACCCTTCCCAGGTCTGTTTTACAGTGTAGTCATAAGCTGTGGAATTGTCTGGTGAAATCAGCAGTTAATTGGTACATTGAACAAGTACCAATGTCAGCACCATACCCAGGACAGAAGTGAGAGAATTTTGGGAGAGATTAAAGGCATCTTTCTCATGCAGAGAGGAGTCTGGACATTACAGTCAATGCAGAGACCATATGGTAAAGCTGAAAATATATTCCAGGTTGAAAGGAAACTAAGAAGCACTGGTCTTAATGGGGATCAGGATGAAGAAAGAAGTGTGCCATTCACGTGTACTGGCATTGTCTCCTGGTTTCACAGATAGAGTCCTTCTGGGAATACTAGAACAGGGAATAAATAAGACAGAGTCATTTAAGCCTAAGTCTTAAACTGTCCTTCACTGCTGGTATTGCCATGCAGCAGGTGTGAAAGCTATTCTTCGAGATTAAACTGTACAACAATTAATTTGAATAATCTGGCCTTGAGTTCTCCTATTTTGATTCTCTTTCTCTCTTTTCCTGAGTGCTGCAGGCCTTTTCTAACTTTCCGTCAGTTATCTATATGGAATATATGGTCTGAATGCTCACAAATGACTTCTTTATTCTTTTATGTTTTATTTCAACTCAAAGAGGCATGAGGACTCTCAAGTTTGAGATGAAATATAATAACTAGAATGAAGGTAAATAGAACTTGAGGGAGTTTGATGAGAAGGTGATAAATAATTAGAGTAGATCACGAGGTTTTCTAGTTTTCAGAAATTTGCAATAAAGTAAATTTTGTTATTTAAATTTTTAGTAATAAATATGTACAACTGATTAAAGTTTTAAAAATTTGGTACATGGTACTATAAGGCTGACCATTTTCCCTTAAGGGTTAAAAGTAACAAATTGTTTCCTTGTCCGATGGGAGAGTCTAACATCAACAAGCTTCCTATCTGGACAGGCCTTTTTTGTTCATTAACATACATTTCTATGAAAGGGATGGATTTCATTATAACATTTTCATTAATGTACATCACACATTTAATAATATCTTCCCATCAGCCTCTCATAATGACCACCTCTGTTCTTTTCCCAACTAGTTTCTTTCTGTTTTCATGTCTTATATACATATTTCTGTATCTAGATTCTACATATGAAAGAAAATGCATGCCATTTGTCTTTCTGAGTATAGTTTATTTCACTTAACATCATGACCCCCAGTTTTATCTACTTTCTTGCCAAGAACTTTGTTCTTTTTATGGCTAAATAAATCCCCATCGTGTATATGCCACATATTCTTCATCTGGTCAGCCCTTGATGGGTGCCTACAGTGATTCTAATCTTGTTATTATGAACAGTGCTACTGTAGCCATGGGTGTGCAAGACTCTGTTTTCATTGACTTAGTCCTTCTGGTGCATATACCCAGGAGTGACAATAACTGTGCATGGGTAGCTTTTTAAGAGACCCCATACTGATTTCAACAGTGGCCAAGGTTGCCTTTTTTGAGGGTTCATTAAACGCATGCTCTGTTGAAAGGCCAGGTGGTTAGTTCTTTGAGTAAAAAGCAAGTGTGTCCTGTTTAATTCACTGTACTAGGGCATTTACTCATAAATAAAATACAGGAAGGAAATAAAACTAACTGCTAATACTTTATTAAATTAGCTGTACCCTTAAGTCAGCCCTTTATTTGTTTTGTGAAGTATTTAGTTTTAGGGCGATACCCATGTACACAAACAGACCTTCCTGCCTGTGACTCAGAAGGGATGTCAGTTACAGAATAAACACACATGAAGCAGGTGGGGTCACTGGGGAGAAGAGCCATACTTTAGGCCCCAAGAAGGTATTTTGTTGGGAAGGAAAGCAAGCTATACACATGGTGCACCACTGAGCTATACCCTAGCCCAGTGTGGAACTTCTGTGGTACAGCCTCATAGGAAGGACACAAAATCGGGCCCAGAGAGGGAGCAAGGTCAATAAAACTTTGAGGAGATGACCTTTCTACATGTGCACATGAAAGTGAGTGTAAGGGTAGCCTGGGGCACTTCTGATGAAAAGAGGTGGCTCTAGATGTTGACTTTCTGCATATGACCAAGTACTGTCCCATTAAGAAATATTCTAAAGAGGCCCCAAAAGAAGACAAAGACACAGCAAAAAACCTCAAAGGCCTGAATGGAATTAAACACAATTGGAAGGTATTCAAAGATGTCCAGAGCTCTTCACAGACGGAGGCCCCATAATCCCATGGGGGAAAAAAAAGGATGGTGGAAGCAAGTCAGGAAGTTGCTCTGACCTTAAATGAGCCACTTTATTTTTCTGGGCCTCAATTTCCCTGAATCTGTGAAATGAGATCAGTAGACTGCCACAGAAGCCTTGGCAAGCCGGATCTCCCATGTTATCTGTTGAGATTTGGGGCTAAAAGTCAGTTCTGAAAGGTAAAATTATGCCACGCTGTACACAGCAGTCTCATTGTGCTATTGGCTCAGACTACACAGTGTACAGTACTCTCAGGGTGCTGCAGGCTCAAGCAGGGCCCACGAAGTCTTTGGCATTAGCCTTTTCACAATGGACCAAGTCTGAATGCACAAGAGACGGACCTATGCATATATTGATACAACCCTAAATATTCCTCTGTTCATGTTTTTAGCAGGTAAAGACTTGGGATTCAGCCCCCATACAGACACCTACAATCTCTGACCTTGCACGCAGTTGGTGCTCACCCACCCAAGTACCCGAGTTAATATTCTCCACTTTCTCCCTTCTCCTTCTTTCAAAATCACTGTGGAAGTGATTATCTGGCCATAGAAATCAGAAAGCACACAGGGCATTAAGGGTGCAGTGCTGTACAGGGAGCTGAACTGACATCTTTTGCAAGTAATAAAGAAAGTGTAGTGTTCTGACAGGCAAAGCAGCACAGCACTTGCCAGGCCGAGACAGGGTGATCGCAGGCTCGAGGCTAGCTTGGATTGCAATAGTGAGTCCCTGGCCAGGCTGGGTAATTGAGCAAAACCTTGTCTAAAACCATACAATATTAAGGAGCTGGGAATCTAGTTCAGTGGTAGAGCACTCGCATAGCATGCAAACCATTCTAGATTTAATACCCAGGAAAGACAGAGACAGACAGGAAAATAAGGAGGGAAAGAGGCAGAAGAGATGAATTTTTGCTGCTTCTGCATTTGGCTGGAATTTTACTGGCACCTCTGTTTGCAGCTTGCTGTGGGTGGTTTAATCAACTACTCCAGGAGATCGGCTTCTGGCCTAAGCCTGGACTCTAATCTTATGTCCATCAGACACAGGCAGACAAATCCTGTAGCAACGGTATCTACTTGTCATGTGGGAGCCTCCTGCTGGCCCTGATCTGTCCTCACACTTGGCTCTGGAGGATGCCTCATCATCACTGTGCATATCTCTCCTGGCTACCACGGAAACTTACCCTGATTCGAGTCGGCCAATTCCAAAGCCTGAGTAAGCCCAAATTGCCCTCTTTCGGTTCTGATCTCATGGGTTCCCTTAAGCCTCATTCTCCATCTGTGTGGACTCTGACCAGCCGCCAGTGCAGCAGTCATTTAGGATTTGACACCTGTTTCCAAAGGTCTGCCTGACCTGAGCCAGGCACTGACAGCTCAGGATCTAACACATGTGCTCGCTCTGAGTGCCCTCTGCCTGGTTTCCAGGCTGCATTGGCCCTCAAGCTGGCCTCAGTAGGGCTGGGGTGGGGCAGTGAGATGGATCTGTGGGGCATGTCCTGGCCCTGGGACATCAGAGGCTCAGTACCCTGGTGTAGTGTTTGCTCGGTGTAAGAGTTCCATACTTCCCAATTTTCTCAGGCCACTTTCTACCTCCGCTTGTAAGTACAGGTATATGCACTGTGACTCACGTATTGTACAAAACCTCTGTACTCAGAAGCTTAAAAATGAGGCAGCTTCTTACATGAGGACTCTTTAACATCCGACACCATCAGAAAATCTCAAACACCAGCTGAGACATTTCCAGCTTACTTTTAACCGCTCGCTCAACTCTCCTGATTGAAATACACACCCCACTTGCATTTCTCAGTCTGTGTTTTTAGTTATTTCTTTCACAATTACATAAACATGAAATATGTAAAATTTAATCATATTTCCTCCTCATTACCCTCTTTCCTACTTTCCCGTGTCTCTCTCTCTCTCTCTGTGTGTGTGTGTGTGTGTGTGTGTGTGTGTGTTTGTGAATGCACCAGAATGCTCCAATGGATTTGATTATGGTTGCTTCTGTGAACAGAGGCTGGGTGGCAATTAGTAGACTTGAGTCAGGAAAACATAATAGAGGCTACACCATTGAGGAAAATGAGCCCCTCTCGGACAGTATACATTTGCCTTTTGTTAGTATTACATGATGCTTCATTATCTAGTCTAGATAATGTAGAGATATGCAGAGATAATAAGGATTACAACCCCCCACCCCCTCTCTAAGAGAGGGTCTCCCTTTGTAGCCCTGGCTGTCTTGGAACTCTCTACGTAGACCAGGCCGGCTTTGAACTCACAGAGCTCTATCTCTGCCTCCCACATGCTGGGATTGAAGCCCAGCCACTATGGCCCCAAATCAACTGTGAAAAGGTCTCCAAAGCCTGTGAAGATTACTGCCTACTTATTCAGGTTCCCAGAGACCCTAGAGTCTGTGACTTATTTCCTCCCTTTTTCTGTGAGGACGATCTTTTCCTGTGTGAGAAACTGTCAATATAGCTGAGTTCCTTGTGTGACAGGGACCCACAACCTCATTTTATCTGGGATCATTTTGAAATGAAATTGGTTTTAGTGGAGGATGATGTGCTCCTCATGCCTGGGAAAGAAAAGCAGAGTGATAATTGATATATTATACACACACACACACCTTTTAAACTCATTTTTAAGCAATAAGCAGCACAATCCATTTAACACATTTTCACCGTGCCCCTATGAGGTTAGGTAGCAATATCCAGGTGATTTGAAGAAATGTTTTTGTCAGTGTAAGATGGGTCATGGAATCTCCCAGGATGAGAAGCAAGTTCTGTGCCAAGTACTTGCCACCCTTGGCGGCCCTCGTACTTCCTGGGCCTAGGAGCCTGTGGGACTGAGCTGAGCTAGCAGCCAAAGCACCTCTGACAAATCGTGGACTATCTGCCCCAGTTTCTCTATGTGCATGGGAAGCTACCACAGGGACAACTTCAAGGGTCCTCAGGAAGATCAACAGAACTCAGGGATGCAAAGTGCTTAGTCTGGCTCTACAGTGTCACCTTCAGCTGGTGTGGGAAAGCACGTCTGCTGTCTCAGCTACTTAGGAGTGTGAGGCCAGCTTGGGCAGCACAGCAAGACTCCACTTAAAAAACAACCCAGCAACCCACCCCACCAAAACCTCTAAGACTAAAATCCGAGAAGTGTTAAAAATAAAATTGATTCTGCCTAAAACGTTTTTATTGACATTTCTAAATTAATGTCTTTACATATGACAGAATTGTTAGTATATATTTTTTTAATTGGACATATCTAGCTTGAGGCCATGTATGTGTTTTTCCCTTGAAAAATGTAAATGTTAAAATCTCTTTGGCACAGGCACCTTTTCCTAAAGTTCTCACTCTACCTCCTCCTTCCCCTCTAGCTCCTTCCCCAGCTGCTGGGTGCTGTAGGCCGGCTCCCCCTTCTTCCCACTGACACAAGACTCACCTGGAGAACTAGCATAACCACTTATTCTCCAACATTATGCTTTTCTTCCTTTCCTACTATTTCTCATCTGGCTGTCTCTCTCTCGTTGCCCTCCCCAGCGCTTCTAATGAGTGTGATGTTGGGAAGCTCTCGTCAGGATGAAATTCCAGCAGAACAAGGTGTAGTTAATAATTCACCATCTTCACCCATCTGGTACATGTCTTCCTCACATGGAGCAGTCACGTTGGGTGAACCTAAGCCAAGGATCTTTCCCAGCAGGTTGCCAGTGAAGAGTCTTGGCAGAGTGCAAGAAAGCCACTGCTAGTGTTCCCCAGAAGGGGTGTGGGACAGGCCAGGAGCGGAGACTTCTTTGACAGCAAGACACCTGTGGCTGTTGTTGGAGCTATCGGGTAAGCAAGGCAGGTAACCTAGTTCAGGCAACTGGAACCCAGCCAGGACAGAAGCTTCTAGAATGTGTTACCTGTGCAGGTAAGGGGGTTAAATCTAGGACCAAGCACGTGTCTCTTCCTGCAAGCACTTTGGGAGACACCTCTGTCATTGGATGTCTGAGATGGCCACGATGACATCTGTTGGTACTCACAGACCCCTGTGTCCTCAGGGACAACACCTACTTCTCAATACAGGTCTTCAGGTCCAGGTTTCTGCATGGGGGTGGACTCAGCCAACTTTGGGCATATCCACACATCCTTTATGCCTTGCTCTAAAGGACAGCATGTCTGGATGTCATATGCAAGAGTCCCGCTCTTTTAATCGGCACAGGACTGGTCCTCTGACCTCGGGACTCACCTGCAGCCCTGGAACACTCTTCATGTGTGTTTGTTGTATACAGACGTATGCACATGGATGAGAAGATACGCAGGTGCGCATGCTCATGGAGGTCTGCGGTTAACTTGAGGAGCCTTTTGTGATTGTCTTCCATCTTATATATTCTCTTGCTTGAGGTCAGAGCTTGCTGATTCATTTAGTCTATCTAGCCATCTTGCTTTGGAGGATCCTCTCTGCTCCCAGCACCTGCCCCACCTTTTCATGCTGGGATTACAGGAAGGCCACCACACCTACCCAACATTTACATGGGTGGTGGAGATCCAAACTCTGGGTCCTTACACTCAAGTTTTACTCACTGAACCATCTCCCCAGCTTCCTGGTGAAGCTTTTTTTTTTGGATTCTCTGGGGTTTGTGTGTGTGTGTGAGAGAGAGTGTGTGTGTGTGTGCGAGTGTAGAGAGAAAGTGTGTGCGAGTGTGTGTTTTCGGGCAAAACTGATCACTCTGCTGAACAGCACTCTATGCCGCCTCCAGGAGGAAGCTGGTAGCTGATCTTGAGAAAGCATGTCTCTGGAATGTTCAGGCACACTGAAATCCCCATACCCCAGGGTGCTTTGGGATATAAATATTGAGTGGTTTTCTTTCCTTGCCTCCCTGGTTCATGAAGGCAGGGCCGGGTCTGTCTTGTTTATAATGATAGCCCTGACACCTAGGAAACATATCCAAGCACACACATATCTTCCACAGGTACCCGCTGAGTTGGCATCCAGATGCTCACCAGCACAGGAGGGGGCACAGCAGATGTGGGAGTGTCTGCATTACTGAACCTACCATGTCCTCTGGACCTGTCATTTTCACTGAGTGAGATGTTGGCATGCAGCCAACCACAGGGATGGCATGCACCATCCTTGCTTTCTGTGTCTCCCCGGGAAAACTCCAGCCTTTTCTTTTCTTTCTTTTCCTTTCTGCCACTCCTCAGCAGTAAGTTCCAACCAGAAAAACTCGTACTCCCTACCCCTCCTACTACCTTCCTCGTCTTCCACACTGGTAGTCTCCTGAGACAGCATCATGTAATACGGACCTTGATACAGTGATGAGGTATAGGGCAAGATTGTGCCATGCCTGGGGGCTCTTGCCAAGCAGTTGTTACCACGGGACAGTGCCAGTAGGCTGGGGCCAGCTGGGGGAGGCGCCTTTCCTACCCTTGTCCTCTTTGAGAGCAGCAGGCCTTTCTTAAGGCCTGTTTCATCCTTCTTCCACCTCCCACTTATCTTCTTGCTCCACCTGGCAGAATTCCTCTTATTCTTCTGCCCTCTGGTGTTCTCGGTCTTGATTTTATTTCTCCTCATTTATTTGCGTACTGTGAGAATGGAAGGCTTTACCTGGGGAAAGGATGGGTCAGTACAGTTCTCTTCTGCGCTGGGACTAAGCTGTGCTGCCCTTTCCTAAGATCTAATGAATGGCTAAGCAAACGACTAAAGACTTTCTACTTGGCACCACGACAGGGTGCCAGGAGGCTTTGGACACCTGCACTCACCTTTGACTGTGCACACTCCTAGGTACAGTCCCTTCCTGAGCTTCAGTGCCTCCATGCAGCACCTGGGGTGCCCGCATCCAAGCAAGCCCACATTCATTCTCTCTGTGCTTTCCTGCCTTGCCTTCTGCAGCATTGCCTTCACCTCCAGCCCACAGGGAAATGTCAGCCGGTGCTGCCTCACCCAAAGGTGAAATTAGCTGTACCTATGCCCAAGCAGCTCACTTGGTTTTGGTTTTCAGATTCCCTGGGCGTAGGGGCAGAAATTTACCCTTGTGTCACACAGAGCTTCCCATCACCAGAGAGCACCTGCACTCATGAAAGTCTTTACCAAATCCCTACCCAGTCACACTGCTAACACCATCTTGTGCTGGTGGCCTTGGCCTGCACTTGTATGGAAGGCTGGCTGTACGCTGAGTGTGCTATTTAACTTTCCAGTGTAAATGTATGGAGCCTTGCTCATCCTGGGGCACCCTGCCCAGCTGGGCAGAGGGTTAACTCATTCCTTGTAATACCAGTAATACTGCATATTTTACACACAGTTGCCAATCTAGAAGCCATACCTTAACCACCTCCTAGACCTGGATCAGACTCTTCTACTGACCAACTACCCCATTAGCTATGATAACCCCAGGGCTGAGTAGCAGACAACTGGGTATAGCCCCATGCCCCAACACTAGAAGACCCTGAATCTTCCTACTATGCCTCATCTACTCTTTCTGAGGAAACTACAATGAAGGTTCATGCAACATACTGTCCCCTTCCTCCCCGATTTCTGGCACTTGTTCATATGTCCTCATGGGGTATTGTGTGACCCCCCTCCTCATCAGAAGTGTAAGCAATAAACTATTTTTCTTACTGGCATCTAACACCTCCCTGCTCCTGAGCCCCTCCTATTCAAAGGCCCAGCCCCAGTCACAGCTTCCTCTTTCACCTTCATGAGCCACACTGGGTCCACTGACAAATCTTCCTGGGGTCACCTCCTGCAGGTGAGTCTACCCTCCCCTGTGTAGGCCTCACTTCACACAACCCAAAGCACAAAGGACAGATCTCAGAGTAGAAGTGTGCTGGCTAGTTTTATGTCAATTAGACACAAGCTAAAGTCATCTGAGAACAGGGAACCTCAGTTAAGAAAATGTCTCCATAAGATCTGGTTATAGGCAAGCATGCCAGTAAGTAGCATTCCTCCATGGCCTCTGCATCAGCTCCTGCCTCTATGTTCCTGCCCTGTTTGAGTTCCCGTCCTGGCTTCCTTCCGTGATGAACAGTGATGTACAAATGTAAGCCAAATAAACCCTTTCCTCTCCAAGTTGCTAACCCTAACTAGGAAAGACATTGTCACCAGATAGTGGAGAGTCACTGTGACAGACATGACCATGTGTTTGGGGGAGGATTTCAGAAGCACTTTGGAACTGTGGGCCAGAAAAGCCATTGAGTGTCCAAAGTTTGGTGAGCTGTTTTATAGGAGCCTGGAAGATAAGAATGTTGAGAACAGTACAGATGATGGAGGCCTGGTTTGTGAAGTTTCAGAGGGAAGCAAAGACTCTAGTGGGCACTGTGTATGAAGAAGCTGTGGTGTCTGGTCAGTTGGAGTTGAACACTTGGCTGTAATTAAAAAAGGACCAAAACCACTAAAGTAAAACCTTTGCTTTGCTGAGACAATGGATGCTGGTCAGCAGGAGCTGAAGAATCATCTTTGATTAGTAAGAGAACAGCATCACTGAAGTGAAGTCTTCTGGGAAGTGATTCCTCAGGGCTGCCCAGGTCATACCTCATGCTGGCAACTGAACTTGGTAATATAAGACTCACCCAGGTAGTACAGGTTTTGAAGGCATGAAAGGGCCATGAAAAGCAGCTGAGGATTGGAACTGTAAAAGGGATAGGTCATTGGAGAGGGTGCATCCGCGGTAGCACTTGATGCCCCAGGATTAAAGGGGTCATAGAGAAGTGGAGGCTGGGTAACATGAAGAAAGACCAAGAGAGGCTATTGGCATAAACGAAGTCCAGCTGCAGCAGAGACTCCCTTTGGAGATGCCAGGGCCATGGGATGACTAACCAAGAACAGCAGCAGTGGTGGCTTGGAGATTGACTGCCCAAGCCTAGAAGACAAGCTCTGTGTGCTACAGAGGGCAGCGCCAGAGAAGTGACCCAGGCCCCTTGGAAGAGCCCAGGAGATTGTGAAAGGATTCCAGATGTTGGACATTAAGTTATTTACACAGTTGGAGTTCAGTTTTGCTTTGCTTTGATTGTGCTGTGCCTTGGTTCTTCTCTCTTGAAGACAGAATTAAACTTAATTTTGATTTTTATCTCTCACAGTTGAGACTTTTAATTTTGAAACTTTATTCAGATTTATTTTTTTTAATAAAGACACTGAACTTTTTTTTAAGTGTTTGAATTTGTAAGACTGTGGGCCTTTAAAGTTTGTAAAATGTTTTATATTGTAATTTTTATATTAATGTGTGATCTTGGAGATGAACAAGAAAGGAAAGGTTGTGGCTTTACAGCGATGTGTTTGTGTCCAGCTGACAAGGGGATAATTGTGCTGGCTAGTTTTATGTCACTTGACACAGCTATATTCTTCATCTGAGAGGAAGAGACCCCAACTGAGAAAATGCCTATAAAAAAGACAAAGTTGTAGGCAAGCCTGTAGGCTGAGCAAGCCATGAGGAGCAAGCCAGTAAGCAACACCCCTTTATGGCCTCTGCATCAGCCCCTGCCTCCAGCTTCCTACCCTGTTTGAGTTCCTGCCCTCACTGATTTTGAGGATGAATTGTTATATGGACCTCTGGAGAAATAAGTGCTATCTTCCTTCCCCTTTTGGTCATGATGTTTCATTACAGGAACAGTAACCCTAAGACAAGCCTCTTCTTGGCTTGTTTATGAGGCCGTGATCTGTATGCTGCCTTTCATCTCTGCCTGCCTTCTGTATTTCCAGAGAATATCAACTTGTTTGTGTGCAGGTGCCATCTAGAATAAAAGTAGCAGCAAGGGATAGGTACTCAAATAATATACAATTTTCCTTTCAGATTATTTTCTGTTCAGAGATTCTTGAGGTGTAAAGTCTGAAGTCCACAGTTTTTGGCCGTCATCACGTCTTCTCCCAGGCATGTTGTGAATTTTGTCTGTGAGCTCACCTTTGTCAAGAACGTTCTTCCATGTGAGTCTTATGTGCCTCCTTGGGAAGCTTTGTTGACTCTAGAAGGTCTGCCTCTCAGCCTTGGCAAGTGGCTAACACTTGTGCATGGACACACACACACACATGCACCGTGCAGACTTCAAAGCTTCCATTTTTTTTTTCCCTGAGAGAATCTTTTTCTGTCTGCAGTTTAGGGAGTTAGCCAGCTGTGGGTGGAGACCCTGTGGTGAGCAAAGACTTTCTAGTCTTTGATTCTTGGCTTTATTCAAGGAGCTCGGTTCTAATTGTATACCAAGCCTGTATTTAGTCCCTTCTACGTTGCTAAAACAAAATGTCTATGCTAGGGCAACATACAAAGCCTGCAGTTTGGAAGGCTGAAAGACCTCTGGTGAGGATCACAGGTGGGTGGAATCACAATGATAGAATGTGTGTGGCAGAGATCACATGACAAAAGGGATGCCAGATTTAGGGGTCAGAGTAATCTCACTCACTCTGTGAGATCAGTGTCAATTTATTCAATCAGCATACCGCTAATGACTAAACCATGAGCCCCCGCCCCCTCAAACCTCTTAAAGGTCCCACTTCCTTCCAGCACCACCACACTGAAAACCAAGCCTCTGGCACAAGAATGGGTGTAGCACACTCCACAGCCAAACCACTGGGTTAAGTTTGAATCTGAAGTGTTCCTACAGGGTCATGTTTTAAACATTTGATCCTTGGTTGGTGGCACTATTTTGGGAGGTTCTGGAAATTTGGGAGAAGGTAGGTAGGTTATTCGAGGTGAGTCCTTGGGGGTTTATCCATGTTCATTTCCTGTCTCTGCTTCCTGTCTACTGTGATGTGGACAGTGTCTGCATGCACCCCCACGGCCATGAATTGAGCTGCTTGGACACACCTTCCTACTGTGATAAACTGAAACTCTGAACAAATGGGCCAAAATAAACCTTTCTTTCAAATTGTTTCTGTCAGGTACTAGAGTCAGTGACTCAAAAACAAGTACACCCAAGAGCTCAGTTCTAGCCTGTGGGCAGGTACCTAAATACAGCTCCTGAGGCTGCTTTCAGGTTTGGAAACCTCATGCTGTCTCCATGACTGTTCTGTTAGAATGCCCTCTGTGTTCCAGCACAGCTCAGCACTGTATTTTTGAAGTGATTTTTTTTTCCAGCAACCATGCACACAGAGAAAGACCCTTGTCTGTTTGTCTGTCTATCTACCACCTTGACCAGAAGTTCCCTTCCACACCTTTATCTTCAGAGCACAATCCCACCATTTGCAGCTTGAGATTTCTGTGTTGGGCAACTGGTGTGCAGTTCCTCTTAGCTCCTCAGAGGGTGTGGCAGCCACCAAATGTGCCGTTGGGCACCCTGAGTGCAGGCAGTGAATACTTTCTTGTTAAAGAAAAGTATGTCACTCTCTGTACTTTGCCACCAGCAGCTGGTTGTGCTGGCTAGTGCTACCATTCACCTCTCCCTGAAGCAATCCCTGAAGACTGTCAAAGAACTGAGCCAACAGGAGGAGATGGCAGAACAGTAGTGATGAGAGAGGCGAGGATAAAGGGCAGGCACCCACACAGCCTTCAAAGCCACTGATTCCTGTGGTGTCTTTAAAGGCTAGAAGAAAAAGGTAGACTATGTTTCTCCCGACAGCTGTTGCTGCTCCTACACAAGGGTTTCCATTAAGGGTGACGCAGCAACAACAGCAGTGGTTGATCATGATGGGAATTTAAGACCTGACACGTGAAGATTCTTACAAAGTATCAATATAAATAAAAATATAATAATTACGTTGATCATAACCATTAACATAAGTGAGACCAGGTAACCGGTTCCTGTAGAGGTATTAATTCTCCCAGCCCAATTATTTACTATTATGACTTAGGGCGCTGATGAACTTGAGGTGCAGAGGCTAAACAACCTGCTGTAGGTTACGCGTCTATTCATGGGTAGGGCTTATGTCCAAGCCGCCCTTCAGATTGACCCCTCATGCACCCGTTTGCATGCATCATTTTAGTCTTAAAACAACCCCAAGAGGTAGAATGATTGTGACATACATATACATATATATATTGGTGACAAAGCAGGGAATGAGGCGGGCATGTGACAACTTGCTGGGCCGGCCTAGCCAGAGCCAAGCACAGGGCGTGGCACCTTCTGTCACACACAGGCATACTGCAGGTGTTAAAGTCCCTGGGTGTGTCTCAAAGATAAAAACAATTTTGTTTTTAAATTTGTCCATTTTGAATTCTTTCTTTCTTTGTTTTTCAAGACAAGGTTGCTCCATGTAGCCTTGGCTCCTGGACTTGATTTGTAGACCAGGCTGGCCTCAAACTCACAGAGATTCTCCTGCCTCTGCCTCCTCCCATGCTGGGATTACAGGCATGTACCACCGCATTCAGCTAAAGTTTTTCTTCTTATAGAATATTCATATTTCTCAGACAGTTAGGTCATAACTTAGTGTGTTCAATGCCCCCACAAAGTTGTCAACTCAAAAACTTGTTACATATGGCTTTAAAAGTCAGATTAGATTAATCATAGGCAGAGTGGACAAACTTTTTTTTTTTGTAAAGGATCAGATAAGTATTTTCAGCTGTGAGGGCCATGCCATTGCCGACACAGTAACTACAGGCAATGTATTTGTGAACATATGAGGTTGGGTGCCTTCCAATAAATCTTTATTTGCAAAAACAAAGGATGAGCCGGATTTGGGCAATGAGCTGAAATTTGTTCACCCCTCACCTAAAGGAGATATGGAGCTTTTAAAAAAAAAAAATCACTCCTTCAACACCTCCCTCCACATATCCCATCCTAACAAAAGACCTTCCTGCCACCTGAAAAGTCCATTTATAGGTATTATCTCAATGTAATTATGTGACAGAGAGTAGCAGGTTAGTGCAATGCCATGGGTAGCTATTGGGGTTGGGGAATGGCACAAAGGAGCTCATTCCACAGTATGAACTATGTAAATAGTTGAGAGAGAGAGAGAGAGGAGAGAGAGAGAGAGAGAGAGAGACTGATTTGAGGTAAGATCGATCCTGTCAGGAAAATCATATTAACACTGTGGAGATCAGCCAGGCACAGGTGAGGTACATCATGAAGGATACTCACGACCAGTAGAGCAGCATGAGCAGGAAAGGACAGATGATGAGGGCCTGCAACACCTGCCAGTCTCTGCACAGTGCAGCCAGCCCCGGCATGAGGAACTGGCCCGCCATGGCCACGAAGCTTGCTACCATGGTAATCACGAACCGTTTTCCTGGAGGGCATAGCTCTATTCCTAGAAAACAGAAATAATAAGGGAGACTGAGTGCCACTTGCTTGCCTGATGCCTGGGGAGTCCTGTGCTAGTATGTCATTGCATATAGGGGGGAACTGAGGTCTGATGGGGAAGAGAGTGAGGGCATTGCTCAAGGTCACAGACCTAGCATGTGAGAAGGGCATTGCATTTACTAGTGCTCTGCTCAGGGACGAAGATGTGCTGCTGCTGCTGCTGAAGACAGACTTTGCATCTCTCATTATCCTCTTTCCTTTGCTTGCTCTTTGGCATTGCAGAGCCTGCTGTTCAGCAGGACCCCTTGCTTCCTATGCCATCACCTTTCCTTCCAACCTAGGATGTGCACTGTGGTAGGGAGGCCCTCAGCCTCTGCAAGGTCTCTCTACTCACTCCCCGCCTGCACAGCCATCCTTGCTCCTTGCCTTACACCAGCACTCAGTGAAGATGAACTCAGTGAAGACCCAAAGTTCATCTTCACTGTGAAACCAAGACAGACTGTCCACACTGCACAAAACAAAAGCAAGGCTAGCTGGTTGGGGCACACTATGTATGGCCTAGCAGGAAAGCCCCTGTACCATACTGAATCCTGCTGACCAAGACCCACTAAATGGAATAGAACTAAATGGCCTTTTCCTCCTGTCCATAAGAATCCAGTCTCTGAATTTGACCTTTTGTAAAAAAAAAAAAAAAAAGGTAAATTCCAAAACTTTTAAACTGTCTATAGCACTTATGGTACAATCAATATGGACCTACTACATAAATACCTATAATAATGGTCCTTGACACTAGAAAAAAATAGCTGGGTTCTATACACACACACACGCACACACCCCTACCTATAGACGATGCAAATTTATTTGCTCTTCTCTTCCTACATTGTATAATAGGTCACTACATTTTTTTTTCTTGCTTGCTTTGGAGGGGGTGGCAGTTAAAGGGATTAAAAGAGAAAAAGAAGAAAGGCCCCTTAGGAGAAAATACTCTTTCTGCCTTCATGTCCAGAGACTGTTCAAAGGAGTGGCCCTGTGGCTTGGTCACAATAGTTTATCCACTGGCTGTCTAGAGACCGTCCCAGGTCAAAAGGTTAACGGCAGTAAGCAGGGGACAGATGAAAGGGAGAGGGGATAAATCACACTTGGCTGCAAGGACATCATCAGTCCTAACAAGCGCAGGGCACTGTGCCAGCCAGCATCTACACCAGCTCATTACAGAAGAAATATAATCCTGTCAGCAATTTCTGCTCCTTCTCGGCCACAAATGGTCATTATCATAGCTGCTGGGGAACACAAGAGAAACCTGGTCTTACTGGATAGACCTTATGAAGAACGTTTTTTGACATTTAACTAGGAAGAGAGGTTGCAGGGCCCTCCTGGGCCATTTGCTGTGATGTTGTCCCTCTCTGTGTCACAGCCCAGGCTCACTTAAGCGATACTTCTTAGCATGGTGGGGCGCGACATTTCTGCTCTCCAGAATAATAAAGAAAAGCCTGTATGAACAGACTAACAGCGGTGGTTTCTACTTTTCACTTATTAAACATAAATAGAGTTGATGGGAGAACCAGAAATCTACATCCACCGGAGTAGGCTCAGCATCGGAGGCCTGGGTCCAGGCAGAATCCAGATAGGAAAACTAAGTATACCTGTCACCTTTTTAAAAAGGCCCGAGGGAGCCTGGAGAGACGGCTCAGCAGTCAAGAGCACTGTCTGCTCTTCCAGAGGTCCTGAGTCCACGTCCCAGCAACCTCACATAACGTGGTCTGATACCCTCTTCTGGCATGCAGGTGTAATGCAGATAGAGTACTCATACACACACACACACAAAGGCAGAGGCGTGCTGTTGGAGGGTCCTTACGGTTTCATGCTATGAGTGTGCTAGACGGCGTGTTGCTTGCTTTCCTTTTCACTACCTTTAATTCAGCGACACATAAATGTCTACAACTGCAGCACCAACTGTGATTTTTGGTTCCCATACTTCAGTTTCCTACAGTCAACCACAATCCGAAAACATTAAATGAATGATCCCATAAATAAGCAACCCACGAGTTTGAAAAATATGTATCTATAGCATCGGTTCTCAACCTTCCCGATACTGCCGCCCTTTAATACACAGTTCCTCATGTTGTGGTGACCCCCAACTGTGAAATTATTTCTGTTGTCACCTCATAGCTGTAATATTCTACTGTTATGAATCATAATGGAAATATCTGTGCTTTCTGATGGTCCTAGGTGACCCCTGTGAAAGGGTCATTTGGCCCCCTACAGGGGCCGTGATTCACAGGTTGAGAACTGATTTACAAATTATTGTGCATGTGTGTGCACACGCCACATCATACTTGTAGATGTCAGAGGACAAGTCTGTGGGGTCAGACCTCTCCCTCCATCTTTCCATGGGTTTCGAGGGTTGCCAGGCTTGGACAGCAAGTAGCCTTACCCACTGAGCTGTCTCACTGCCCTACAATCAGTTCATTTTAAACTGTACATAGTTCTGGGAGGCGGAGAGAATCACTGGGGTGAGTTAGCTGTCTGCCCGACATACCTATGCTGTTACCCGCTAGCCAGTCCCTCGGTGATGTCCAGTTTTCAGATGACACAGGTGTAGGTGTGTGTGTGTGTGTGTGTGTGTGAATCATTTCTCTGCACAACATATCTATGGTAGACATGTTATCTGCTTGCGAGTCATTAAGTGACGTCTCAGTTTACAGACTGACCACAATGATAGCTCACTCCATGGGGGTGAATCGTTCCTCTGTC
>CM053760.1:55339814-55374987 GCA_028658305.1 Pachyuromys duprasi
GTCATGCAAGGACAATGAGGAAGCTTCCCAGATCAGGATCAACACCTGAAGATGAGTGAGGACAATGGTCAAGATGCGTCTACACTCTCCCCTGGTTGCAAATGAGCTGGGATAGCTATTGTATTTATTAGTGTGACTGTCAGTATGACAACTGTCAAACACTCATGCCTTTTCTTCTGGAGGTCCTCTTCTGTAAGTGCCTGTATGTTTTACATCTTGTACCCCAGTGGGATTCACAGACATGCATTGTCTGCATCATGCGTGAATGAGCCAGGCCTGTGGTTCCTACTTTTAAACCAGACCCTCAGACCTAGCTCTCTATTGCCTCTCCCCCGGGGGGGCGTGTGGGCCTTTCACAGAGTGTGGAGGACGAAACCGCCTAACCTCTTCTGACCTCCCCTCCTTGCGTGTGGTCAGAATCAGACTTGATCTGACTTTAGGCAAGTGCACAGAGGGCCAGCAGGTCTCTGCTATTCAGCTGTCCTGCTGGGGAGATTGGGGGATGCAGTGGTCTTTCAGAGGGGCACAGGTGTGAGGCTTTGCTGATAATGATTTTTCTGTGCCTCAACACACCAGAAAGTCTTTCCAAACTTCAGGAACCTAGCTGTGTTATGATGGTAGCATTAAAAATGTGAAGAATACAAAAAGGTCAGTATTGAAGACCCACGTGAATTTTAGGCTTGCCATTAATTGCGTGTTCCTTTTGGAAGGGGAGCAATCAGGCTTTTGGAAAGAGCACAGAAAAAAATGTCTGTCAGCACTCATGAGCAGTAGCCCAACACATTACTACAAATAACGGTCCATTCTCACTCTCTCTGGTCTCACCCGTCCATAGTGAGATACATTTGCTCTTTTTTATTGTCTTTCAGAGAAGGTATGAAGTCTGTAATAAGTCAAGTGAAGAGGAATAATGTATAAGCTCCTCTGTATATTTGATTTCATGGAAGGTCAGAACCGAGGCGTTGGAGATGTAGCTCAGTGGTTCAGCTCTTGCCTGGTGTAGGGGGGACCATGGACTTCCAGCAATGCAAGAAGCAAAGCAAAACACAAAAGAACAAGGAACAGAAACAGGCAAATCCAAGAAGACCATATCAAACATCTCATTCAAATAACTTTTCTTCTCTGGCTGCATGGAGATGGATGACAAGCAACCAGTAGAAACTGGCTGTGACAGTTCATTCTCACTGTCAACATGACTTGAGTTTGGACACGAAGGGGAGACACATCACCTTGTAAGGGGCTTTCCCAGAAATATTTAACTGAGGAGGGAAGAGACCCGGAACATGGCTGACACCATTTCAGGAGCCCCTGGGGTCCCAGAGTGAGGGGGCGGGGGAGAGAAGCCAGTTGAGAACCAGGATTCATGTGACCAGCTACCTCACACTCAACCCCACAGCCAGAGCCACTGTAGTCACCAGGCCCTCCCTCCCGACTGTGAGCCCAAAGGGACCCTGTCAGGTATCTTGTCACTACATCGAGAAAACTAACTCATGACCCAGCGGTGCTTTGCTGATACACAGAGAAATCGCTAAAAGCTCTGAGAATTAAATGGCTCATGAGTAGACAGAGTGAAGGCCTTTGGTCAATAAATAATAATTGGGACTGTGGCCAGGACACTTTGAGTCTAGGCTGTGGGGACTGCCAGAGCTCTGTAGGAATTACGGCCTTGTTTGGAGGCTGCAACTCAAGAAAATCTGCTTTTTGCAAACTGGCACAACTTTCTTGGAAGAAAAGTAAGTTGTGTTGCTAGAGCAGCCACTTCTAGGGACAATGAGGAGCCAGGAGGATGGGGCTAGGGTGGGGGTAGAGTGGATCCCCACAGCTGCCCAGCTGCTCCAGGGGACCACACAGAACATCCAGGAAGCCTGTCTTCAGAAGCTGTCCAAGCTCATTTTGGGAGTGGGAAGGTTGAGGACAGTGGAAAGGGGCTCTATCGACCTCCACCACACAAGGAATTTGATGCTCCCCCCCTCCCCAGAAATCCCTGCATCTTACACAGCAGTACTGTGGCAAGGCTGTATATGGACCACATTCTAAACATTTCCCCTTAAAGTGACGGTGTCAAAGCAGAGCTGGCAGGAACCAACCATGCATGGTTGCCCAGAGGGTTTGAGGGTGGAGAACTCTGAAGGTGACCATGGGAGCAGCATCAGTAGGATGCTCCACCATGACTAGGCGTTTTCATGGCTTCTACCTACTGTGGGCTAGTAATAAGAGCTGCTGGCTAAGCGCAGTGAAAGCCCTGTTAAGGGGCTAAAATGAAACCATGCATCCAGCGCCAGGACTAGAGGAAGCTCTTAGAGGAAGGAGATGATCTGGCCTATCCATAAACGAAGTGTAAAGTCTAGAGTGCATCTCTCCCTTTACTCACTCATGGACACCTATCTTTGACCTGATAAGTTGCTAAGACCTACTGCTTTGCTAATTTTAATCCCAAGTCATGGTTTTAAACATTCCTTGCTTGGATGATGTAACTTTTCTTTCTTTTTTCCAATGCTGGGAATGGAACCCAGAGCCTTACACCTGTCAAATAAGCACTCTACATCTGAGCAACACTCAGCTTGTAGTTTTAAACGATGCCCTATGTTTCATGTTTATAAGAGGCTCCTCTTTGGTAGATAGCAGTATCCTCAGTGACCGCTGGAACCACTCCCATGAAGCATATCCCCTGATAGGCTCTAAGTTGCCGGCTCAGGACCTTTCCATGTTAAAGCAGGAGCTGCCGACCGAATAAGTTGATAAAACATTCACCTGGCTTCCAAACCTTGTCAGAGATGCGAGTTAGCAAAGGTTTAACATTCTCCTCCCATATCCTGGGAAGCCCCTGGGATCAGCAGTCCTAAGCATTTAGCTGAAAACAAGCAAACACAACCCATAACGTTTGACACAGATCACACTGATCATAGAAAAGCGAGTCCCACCCTCAAAAGTGTGCACAAGTAGAACACAGCCTTTATCCTTTACTAAATACTTCTTTTTGGAGGCGGTGGGTGTGGAAGCCAGTTACAGGGCACAAGGTGGGTGAGTGCTACGCAGCTGAGTGGAGCCACTCTCCTGGCCCTTGACTTTGTTTTAAAAATGCTGTGTTTGCTGACAGAGGTAGGAGAAATGTACATTCCTTTGGGATCAAGTGTTCTGGAATTCTTTGAGTTCATAGGGTTCTTCTGGATCTGTCTCGGCTGGCAACAAAGAAACATATTAACTGGTGGATGCTATTTAAGCCAGAGAAGTACAAATTCTCAGAATCTGTGTCTTTGGAACAAAGTGTGCCTTGCAGGGGACTGGCTGGTGTGTGGGTGGGGGAGGGGTGCAAGATCAGGTGTTCAAATCCCTTCCTGGCCTCTTCCGAGCTAGAGAAGTTTCTCAGAACTTTTGTGCTTCTGTTTCCTTGAGTAAACTGGAAATCATAATCATACCATGTAAGATAACTGCACCACACACGGGAAAGCCTGAACTGTGTCTGTACAGAGACCTGCTGGTCAGACTCCATGTTGTTGCAAATCATGTGTGAAGTGAACAATCTGAAGGAGGGAGGGTTTGTTTTGGCTCATGGTGTCCTTTCATCACGGCATGAAGGGTGTAGCGGAACAGAGGCCTCACCTCGTGACAGCTAGGAAGCATGCAGATAGTGGCAGATAAAGCTGCAAAAGCTACCTGGGAAGAAGGTCTTCTGGGTCAGTCTTTGTCCCAGGGGTTGTGAGGTTACAGATGGGGTGAGGCTCATGAGCTGCCCCCTCCTTCCTGTCACCTTGGATATGCAACCCTCCCTCAAGCATGTCCTTTCTCCCATTGTTCCTACTCACACAGGAATCCAGGAAGAGCAGCCAAGGTTCTCAATGGAGGTATGGCAGGCTCCCCATAGGGAAGTACACTCCCTGTTTCTGTTGAGTTGAGCAAGGACACAGGAGAATTTTTGTGGATTGTTCTACATGCAAAGACCTTTACAAAGAAGGCAGTGCTTGCAATCCATACAGCCCACAACTCTGCCAGGCCCACGGCCACTTTGGTTCAGGGTCTAAGTTGCAGGGTTCAGTTGTAACAACACAGGTTAGGGCTGTTCACTGAGTGGACTCATCTGCTCTCTCCACACTCCTCTGACCTCAGACAGATTGGCAGTTCTCTTCAGCCAGGGGAAGAAAAAGAAGTAAAGAGAAACCCTGCTTTCTCAGGTACCACTTCCTGCATCCTAGCTCCTGTTCAGCCTTTGAACCACTGAGTCCATCAGGTGGCCATTAGAACAGTGGTTCTCAACCTTCCTAATCCTGTGACCCTTTGATAACATACAGTTCCTCCTGCTGAGGTGACCCCCAAACATAAAATTATTTCATTGCTACCTCATAACTATAATTTTGCTACTGTAATGAATCGTAATGTAAATATCTGATAGCAACCCCTGAGAACCATGTCCTAGACCACGGTTCCATCATGTTCATACCTGGCATTCCTCAGCAGGAAGAAAATGGCAGCTCACTGTGTCCCTCTCCCTCCCACCATTCCTTCCTTCCTGCCCAACTCTCTCCACATTGTGCCTGGAAATATAGGTAACATTTAATGATTACTGCCATGGTCAAGGAAGGACATGGGCTCTGAGAGCTTGGAGACCAGATCTTCAGTCATGTGATTGTGGGATCCTTATTATAGCAAAAGAGCCCAAAATTGCTGGGCACAGAGACCCAAATAGCATCCCAATGAAGAAAGCTGCTATTACCATGACAGCTCCAAGCTTTCCCTTCTAGAGTAGGACTTCATCTTTCCTCTTAGCTAAGACCTGCCAACTAACCAGTATGAGCAAAGAGATTGGAAAAGAATGGCTCTCTCCCTTCAGAGAAAAAAAAAGAAAGCCAGGGGAACTTTTAAGTATTTCCAACAAAGCACATTCTGCTAGACATACAAATGTGGACAGCTGAATGCTGAGATGTAGAGGGCAACACATCCCGAACGGTTGGTACCTAACACATCGCCCGTGCTCTGAGCATGGGAGGCCAGGGATGCCGACAAGCAGTTTTTAAAATACATTAAACTCATTTAAAACACACAGGTCTTGATGCAGATATGACTTTCAGTGCTCATTTTACATAGAGGAACACCAAGGCTTTGAATGATTGAGAATCTGATCTTAAATCTCAGAATGAAGAAATGAGTTAAGAACTGAGGTATACCCCCATGCTGCCCACACCTTTGCTGGAGCTACACATGGGCCAGAATCTAAGTTCTGGGGAGGTGAAATAAGTGATGCTCCTCAGAACCCAGGGCTGGGTCAGACACAGTAAATGAACAACAGTTTACTTTTCTGTTTAAAAACAAAAAGAAACAACAAAACCTGTGTCTTTTTCTGAGATTGCTAAAAGTTTTGCTTTGTTTTATATTTTAAAAGATGTTATTGTTTTTATTTTATGTGCATGAGTGTCTTGCCTGCCTGTATGTATATGAACTATATGTGTGCCCGGTGCCTGAGGAAGCCAGAAGAGGGGGCCAGGTCCCCTGGAACTGGAGTTATAGATGGTTGTAAGCTGCCTTGCTGGGAACTGAACCCAACTGTGGAGCCATCTTTCCAACCTGGGCTTTGTTTTCTTGATGCCTAATTTTGAGGCAGGGTCCTTCTTTATAGCGCAAGCTGGCCTCAGCTGGTTTTAAAGCAACTCAGGGAAGAAAGTATTTAATTTAACTTGGAGGATGGAGTCTATCATCAGAGAAGCCAAGCAGGAACCTGAGGCAGGAATTAAAGCAGAGACCATGGAGGACACTGTTAACTGACTTGTTTGCTAGCTTTTTCATATATCTTACCCTCACCTGCCTAGGGATGGACCACCCACAGTGGACTGGGCCCTCCTACACCCAGCAACCAGGAAAATGCCCCACAGACATGCCCATGGGCCAATCTGTTAGAGGTGCTTCTTTAATTGGGGTTCTTTAATTTGAATCCAACTGACAATGAACATAACCAGGGCAGCTTCCCCAAGTGCTATAATTACAAGCACATGCCACGGGACTTAGCCCTCTTCTGGGATTTTTGCAACAGAATCAGTCTGGGCTGAGTTCTGCCACTGGAAGCTGTCCTGACACATTAAAAGTCATTAAAATCCATACCATGCTCTCACATGCTGACAATAACCTTCAACTATGAAGGCACAGTGAGCCTTGTAGCTCCACTTCCTTTCTAGATGAGAAATGGTTTCCGCAGCCTTCTGTCTTTCCTTTAAAACTAATATTACCCTTATATTCCCCTTTAACGGCTGAGCCATCTCTTTGGGAACCCTATGGAAGAAGAGTGAGATAGAAAGACATGGAGGAGACAGGAACTCCACAAGGAGAACAACAGAGCCAGAAAAAATGGGGCCCAAGGGTCCCTGCAGAGATGATGCTCCAACCAAGGACCATGCGTAGGGAGGACCTAGACTCGCTTGTCAGAGGAAGCCCATAAGCTGCTCAGTTTCCAAGTGGGTTCCCTAGTAAGGGGTACAGGGGCTGTTTCTGACATGAGCTCAGTGGCTGGCTCTTTGATCACCTCCCCCTAGGGGGGGAGGCGGTTCAGAGTTGCCAGGCCATAGAGGAAGATGACACAGCCAGCCTTGATGAGACCTGATAGGCTAGGGTCAGATAGAAGGGGAGGAGGTCCTTCTCTATTAGGGAACTAAGAAAAGGGCATAGGGGGAGAAGATGGAGGGTGGGTGGGACTGGGAGGAGACTAGGAAGGGGGTTGCAGCGGGGATACAAAGTGAATAAATTGTAACAAATAAATAAAAATGTAAAAAGATTATTTAAGAAATAAATAAAACTAGTATTAACATTTGCTCAAAAAACAAACAACTAATATCACAATAGCTCAAAGTAGAAGCAAGGTTTCAAATGCTCACTAATGGTTGGGCTTTACGGTTTGTTTAAAAACCATGGGTGATGCTTGATAGCACGAGCTTAAGAATTAGATGATAGTTTTGGATTCCTAATATTTGATAAAAGCAGAGAAAGTAAAGGAGAGAAATGACGTTAAATATCAGAACAACTTCATTTAAATGTGATTTCCTGCATGCCATGTCTGTCTGCTATGTTTTTTAGCTAGAAAAAGGACCACAGAGGGAACTAGGTGGCCGCAGGATCCGGAACACGCTTTGGAGGCGGCCCTCTAGTTTTCACAGTAAAGACTTCTCCCTCAGCCCCTCTGGCACTAGCTTTGCTATGGGTAAAATTCACACTCAATAAGGGATCATGGATGAATGATTAGATGATGCATTCCAGCAAGGAAAGCCTCACAGGACTTTGAGCTGGAAATCCTAAAGGGGTGCTAGCCAACAGAATGACCCTCAGTTCCTTCCAACTGTGCCCCATATCAACACACACTTAGCTCCCCAGTTGCCAGTGGGCATGGAAGATTTCCCAGCTTGTATTTCTTAACATCATCATCCTTCCTAGTATTATTTTAAACCACATTTATTCATTTATTCTCTCTGTGTGTGTAGTGTGTGCGTGAACATGCATGCATACACACACATGCAATTGTACATGTATATATGCACTTCTGGGACATGTGTGACATGCATGTGTGAAGAGGCCGGAGGACAACTGTGGATGTTGGTATTTCTTTCCACAGTGTGACTGAACTCAGGTCATCAGGCTTGGCAGAAGTGTCTTAGCTGATGACAGTTGTTGTGTGATGACATTGTCAGGTGCTTTTCTTCGTGTCTCCACCTCTCCTTCCCACGTTCTTGTGTTCGGGATGGGACCCAAAGTCTAGGCGTACGCTGGCCTAGTGCTCGACCAGAGTTATGCTGCACCTGCTTTTTAAAAAATACCTTTCTTGGAGCTGCAGAGATGGCTCCAAGGTTAAGACTGCTTGCTGCTCCTGCAGAAGCGCTGAGTTCAGCTCCCAGCACCCACCTCAGGAGGCCCACGTCTGCCTGTTACTCCATCTCCATGAGATCCAACGCCTTTTTCTCGCTTCCCCAGATGCCTGCATTTACATTCATATATCCACAAACATACACATAATTTAAAAATAACTCTGTAAAAGAATTTTCTTGGGATTGTTGTTCTTAGAGAAGACCAGGATCACTTCCCAGCATCCAGATGGTGGCTTAGAACTGTCCAGTCCCTGAGGATCTGGTGTCTCCTCTCTAGTGTCTCCTTCCCTTTAGAGCTCTCTTACCTGTACCCACCTCCTCATGGAATAGCCTTGATGAAGAAGCCCACTGGCTTCCATCGGGCCAAATCACTTCCCTGTGGGACTGTTAATCTGCTCCCCCATGCCTCGGTTTAATCTCTAGACTGGAAGTCTGACTAATTTGAGAATTCTGGAAGGAGATTCCACTGATGTTGTGTCTGTGCTTCAAGCCGCTGAGGGGAGATTATGACTCAGCTCTGAGACAAGGCTGCCGTGTGGATTTCTAGGCTGCTCCTAGCTTCCTGCCCCAGCTTTATTCATCAAAATTCTTTTATCAGCTTCAGCGTCCTCTGCTGATCAGGATCAACATCCTCACTGGGCACACAAAGCTGATCTGATTTTTCCTTCCATCTTTCCTCAGACATTGCTCTTAATGTTTAGTTATTTTGTAAAGAAGAATTTGGTTTTCCAGTGAGGGTCATTCCCTTACCCTAAAAATGTAGTCTCTTTGGCAGCGGCGGCACCATATAGTTACAGTCCCTCTGGAGAATGGATGTCATTGTCACATGCCACCTACCCCACCAACCCACGGGGGCCCATGTCACTTAGAACAAAAGCAAAGGATGACTCCAGCCCCAGTATCAGCATACTGTCTATCCCTCCCCTGTCTTTAACCTCTCTGCTTGCCACCCCCATCACTCACTTCAGCCACACCAGCTTCCTTAAAGTCCACGTGCCCAGGAGGTTCCTGCCCAAGTGCCATTGTACTGTGAGTGGTACTCAAGTCCTGGTCTCCCACCCCCCAGTTGGTGATTCCTGCTTCTTATCCCCCCTTGTTCCTATCATAGCAGAAGAGGTCTTTTGGCATAGACCTCTTCATGGCCACATACCTGTTGCTGCACCCTCACCTGGGACTACATTGGACATGTAGGTTCCAGGGCCCTGCTTAGACCTTTTCAATCAGAGAGCGGGGCTGGGCCCTGTAAGCTCAGGTGACAAATTTTGTAGTGATTCTAGTGTATTCCCTATCTAAGGACCACTGTGGCATGCCCTACAAATATACTACTTATCCCTCCTCATAACTGGGAAGAGTAGATGTGATTTTACCAGCTCATTTCAGAGATGAGAAGAACACACAGTTAGGAATCCTAGGGCAGGGATTTCTGATAAGTTCTCAGGGACTCCGCTAGAAGCAGAGCTCTGAACACTGTAGGACCTACAGTGTAGGCCCATGCATGCCAGCACTGAGGTCCCTGGCTAGTGCGTATTAACACCAGCAGCAGCACAGGGTGCTGTAAGGATTGCAACACCAGGTGCCCTACCAGCCTTGGCACCATCAGAGGTTGGCTTTGCTGCCTTGTGTGACTTTTCTCTGTTGGGGGGGAAAAAAGCACACCTTAATGTTCAAAAGAACAAGGCAGGCGGAGGCCCAAAATGCCCTGGAGGTGCAAAGAAATTGAAAAAAAAAAAACATTCTATTTCAGATGAAAGAAATCTCAGAGAATATGGAGCAGGGCTGGTAGAGCCTGGTACTGGTCAGATCAGGCACACATGGAATTGGTGGATGTGAGAGGGGAGAACATGGCAACCACCGAACTCTTGCCTTGCTTAAAGATCTTGAAGTTTAATTAGAAAATAAAACACAGCCGAGGTCTCATAAAACACGACTAGGGTCAGGACCCGACTCACACTGCCAGTCTGCAGCCACTGATTCCCATCCAACCAACTTGTTTCATTCAAGGGGAAAATAAGGTCAGGGAGTCAGTTGGTGGTAAAGGCAAGGCATGATTCCAAGCCTCGGGCTCTCTGACCTCACCACATTGCCTTTGGAGAATATAAGCAAAAAGGATTGCTTTGGGTTCAGTTTTAAACTGAGATGACAATAAAAACAGAAATCAAACCTGGTGGGACGAATGGCAGTTAAAATTAGTGCCTCCCTCCCCCAAAGTGGGGAACCCCTCTGTGCCAGCCAGCTAAATGGGGAGTCGGATCAGGCCAGCAGCTGGAAAGCCTGTTTGAGAAACAGGTCCGTGGGGAGGGACTATGTTGGCAGAAAGCTGCAGTAAACAGTTTTCTGCCCAACCCAACTGAAATGCTTTCAGCAGGAGCAGTGCTAAGATTGACTAGGACCAAGCACCATCTTTGTTCTGAACAAAGCTTGGCCCACTGTGACTGTGCATGAGGATGGGCCATGAGCAATTGGATACCATTACACCCTAGTCCTCGGCCAAGTCCTGCCTCAGGAATTTAGCTACTCAGCCGTCTCTGAGGTGAATTTCTGTTGTCTAAATGGCCGTGTGTTAACCGTGGAACAAAGACTCAGAGGGCAGAATGTTCCCGGGTCCTAAGTAGGGGACTTTACCACACATGTCATGCTGTGTGCCAAGTGTGGGCTCAGTAAATAGACGCTGAGTAACATTAATGACCTTCAAGTAACAAAACACTCCCCTAGTTAAATCCCCCAGTGTTTAAGCCAAATTCTTCCTCAACTGGACTCAGGTTTATTCCACTCACAGCTGTGTGGCCTCGGGGCAGCCTTAACCTCTTAAAACCTTAGCGCGGTTAAGGAGAGAGTGGAGTATTCTTTTTGGAAATTAGGGCTCCTCCTCCCCCTCCTCTGGGGCTCCATCTGCTTCCAGTTCTAAGATGAGCTACAAATGAGCTGGGATGATCTGGGATGTTCTGCAGGGCCCTAGAAGCTGCATAGAATGCACATAGACATTTGCACCCCGCCCACCAACCTGCAGACCTAGCAGTCAAAACTGCCAGGTGACTGTTGACCCGGGGAGACCGGCTGCTTTTCCAAGCACACCCATTTGAGGGCCTGCCACTGCTTTTTGGTGGTGGTGGTGGAACATCTTGCTATGATGTCCTGGCTGGGCACAGAGGCTCACACAATCACAACCAGTTCTTAGTGCCTTCTGAGGAACTTTCCCCTTGAGGAGCCCTTTCCCCTAATAACTTAACTGGCACATTGTTGGTGGTTACTGCCCCTCATTGCTCTCACAGGTGAAAATGCCGTAAAGGCCAGATCCCTGGTGTGCCATTCTACTCTCCACACTTCCACCCCGTTTATTGGCCTGTTTATTTTCTCACCTGCTGTTCTCCTCAATGTTCTTGCCAAGCAAGACGTTTCTAAGCTTTGCGGCCCCTTCCTTCCACTCCTGGCCAGCTGCCTTGGTCCACCTAAACCTGCTCCTCCTGCCATCACTGCCTAGCTTGGCCACCCTTCCTCCATTTTCTCCTTTTTCTGGACCCCTAGAACCATGTTCTAGAATCTTCTCTGTGCCTTGGTTTCCCCCACAACTGTGAAAAGAAAAGCAGGTTTACTTATCTGTGCTGTGTCCTTATCAATGCCTGGCATTTGATTCACACTTGGATGCCCAAAGAACACCTACTGAGTTACAACCAGGAGTCTACACGGGTGGGAAAGGCACTTTCTGTGAGGGCCACCCTGAAGTGGGTAACTGAAAAAAAAAATCACCAGGATCTTTACTAACACAATACCATGAAGGCACAAGGGTCCAGATCAGAGGACTGCCTCTAACACAAAAGAAGTGAATTCTTCAAAGCTGCTCCACCACAGAGGAACAAGCAGGATCTTCATTTAATCTGGGTATCCAATCTGGCCCTACCACTGCTCTCAGTGGGCACCTGCTGCCCAAGGGAGAATGCAGAGTTACAGTACTGCAAAAGAAGGTGTGTGTGGGGGGGCAGCGTTGGTATCTTTCATTTTTATGTGGAAGAAACCTAACCAGGAAATAATTGTGATCATTAGGACCCTTGTTTTTGAATGGCACTCTGCCAGCCTCATACCCAGTCAGGCTGGGTGTTTCCCATGTATCTTATTTAATCTCCTCCTCACTGTACTGACCAACTCAGTGGCAGGGGCTTATCTTTTTTCTTCTTTTTCTTGTGCAGGGGTTGGGACTCAGGGCCTTGTTCAAGCCAGCTAGGCAAGAACTCTGCCACCAGGCTATATCCCTAATGCTGGTGTCACACTCTTCCAAGGGCTCATGTAGCCCAGGATGGCTGCAAACGTACTATATAGTCAAGGATGACCTCAATCTTCCTGGCTTCACCTGAAAGTGAATTATAGGAGTCACTATAATGTAATATAACAATATAAGCTAGGATTATAGTGATATGCCATCATTCCTGTACTCTCTCTCTCTCCTTCCCTCTCTTCCTCCCTCTCAGCAACCCTCTACTGTATCCAGTAACTATCTTATTTGCAGCCCAATAAATGTAACTCAGTGCTTCCATAAATACAGTATTTATTAAAGTGAAGACGCCCTGAGTTCCATCTCTGGGATCCATGTGGCAGAGAGGGAGAACTGATTTCCCAAAGCTGTCCTCCACATGAATACTACGGCATGTATGCACCCACAAACACACATAAATACAACTAAATTTTAAAAAATTAAGAATGTAGATGACCTTGCAGTTACATCTTTAAAATTATACCACTTAGACTTGTGTGCTAGCTTTTACTATAAACAGAACTATGAGAGAACTGGAGCTCTATGCGAGATGAAAAGGGGTCACGTGAAGAGGAGCTCAGCTCTGTAAGCGATATAAACCTCCAGGGCTCCTGATCTAGGCTGAAAACACTGCTGCTTTGAGCAGAGTCACTTTTCCATTGAGAGGGACCATACACAGAATAGGGAGCAAGAAAGAGGCCCATGGATGAAGTGATGCCTAGGCTGAACCCCAAGAGGCATGGAAAGGTGCTAAAGGGAGGGGTGCAGGCACACACCACCTCTCTCAAAGGTAAAGGAAGGGCAAAGAGAGGGAGTAGCCAAGCATTCCCCAACCATTTGTGGTCCTTTTGTTGGTAGCCTCTGGTAATTCAGTGTTTTTGTCCATGGAAAGTGCCTTGTAATTCTGAGAGACTATAAGCAGTGTCTTCCTGCTCCCTGCAACAAGATGATAACAAACTCTCCTGAACACAGGCCTTTAGTGGATGGAAGAAGAGCAGGCACTCCGTCTCCAACTCCATACAGCTTTCATCTGGGCCTTTGCTTCTTTTCCTGGAGCAGCCCTGGCCCTGGGTGAGAGCCTTAGTGTTTTAAGTTGTGATGCTGGAAGACTAGCTAAGCATCCTCTTGTAGACATGCGCAATTTAAACTATCTGTGCTCACAGCTGGGGAGATAGCTTAGTAGATAATAGCACTTGCTATGAAAGCAAGAAGATCTGAGTTCAAATCCCTTGCACTCAGGTTAAAAAGCCAGAAGTGGTTGTACATGCTTGTCAATCTAGCACTGGAAGATGAAGACAGGTTGATCCTGGGAGTTGGCTGGCAAGACCGGTCAGCTAAAATTATGAGCTTTAGGTTTGGAGAGACCCTGTCTCAAAAAAGTTAAGGTGGAAGGTGATAAAGGAAAGGCCCACACATCCAAGTCTGGCTTCTTCATGTGCACACATAGGCAAGCACACCTGAACACACATATGTTCATATACCACACACATGCATGCACACACAGAAAAAAAACACTTGACTGAATCTTCCAGAACCCATTTCTCCACCTTCTTCCCTCTCTGTGGGGAGGTCTCGAGGCCACAAAACCCCTCCTACAAAGCCACTGTGACTCAGAAGGGTGGTTTGGAGGGTCAGGCAGGAGTCAGGGGCACTGGAATTGAAGGTGGCAGGAATTTCCATTTTCTATATACTAGTCATGTGACCTTGGGCCAGGTGTTTAAACATGCTCTGTACTCTTTTACAGTGACAGTAGATACAACCTGGGTAAATCGGTTCTAAGAGTGGGCTTAGGCACCTCACTCAGTGCCTGGGGCAGCACTTGAGTGTAGAAACTCAGGAACACAAACAGCTCTGGTTGGCCTTACCCCACTCCCCCTCCCTCCTTTTTGAAGCAGTGACAGCATCTGAGACAAAATGCCCCTTTATTTCCAAAGAATCAACACAAATGAACTTCTGTAAATGCTTATGATTTGTAAAAGTTGGGGGCTTTTTGCATGAAAATGGCAGCTTACAAAGTGACCTCATTTTTAACCACAGCCCTTTTCCTAAGTGTTTCTCTGTGGAAAGGCAAAAAACCGATTTTCAAAGTCCCCGCATGAAAAAGCACTAGACAATTGCCGTAGTAAATTTCTAAGGGGACACAACACAGTCCTTGTGGAAAACAGAGGACAAGGCCTCCTGTGAAAGGCCGGCCTGTCATGTGCTGGAGCTAAGACCACAGAATCTGTGGGTTGAGCGCAATGGCAGGGGTACTTCATGCATGTGTTAAGAAACAGAAGTAACAAAGGATGAAGTTCCTCTGGATAAAGGCCCCATTTCCACGCTGCATTCTTTCTCTAGAGCACGGTGTTAAATGGACTGGACTGAAGTCCGCCGCAGATTCCACATAGGGGCCCAATCATCACACACGCCTGTCAGTCACTTCCAGCCACTCAAAACAGACTGCTTCAAATCTGGGGATCCCAGGGGTCCTGCAGAGTCTTGGTCCTGAAGGAAACACATTCGGAATGTAAAGCACTTCACAGAAAAGGGTGGGCTCCAGCCTGAGTTCTTAGAAGCTGGTAGGTTTCACCAGAGAATTCCTCTCAAGGGGAAAGAACTTTAGAAAGCATTCGATCCTCTGGGAGGAAAATGTGAAGTGAGTCAAATGCTAGCAGCTGGGGAATTACCAAACACAGCTGTTATCCCAAAGCCAAACTTTTACAAGGCCCAGGGACCCTTCATGTCAAGGTGAAGTTATAAAAGATACATTTGGAGTTCAACTTTAGTAAAATGTCAGTCAGACCTCCCTGGAAACCCCCTTACTGGATTAGATGAGTTCTCTCCCTGAAAACACAGGAGAGGGGGGATCAGGGTATTCTACAGAGATTTGAGTCATAACCGCTGTTCCCAGGGTATCAGGTGACATTCAGATGTAAATGTCACCAGAGAGGAACTACAGCAGACATCTGGGGTCCAGTGTTCAGCCTGCACTTTTGAGTCCCCTTAGGCACCTCTGACCAAGAGAACAAAAGAGAATAAAGGATCACCCACTGTGAGCAAGGATCCCCAGTGGAGAGCTGGGGGGTGGGGAAATGGCAGAGCAAAGTGGAAAACAAGCCCAGGCCTGGCCTATCTTCACACTTGGTTAAAACTTAGCCCGTGTAATACGCTTGGGAAAAACATAATGTATATTATTTAAAATAAAGTTAACAGTGTTTGTTCTGTTTTGTTTTTTTATAACTTAAATCTCTGTATTTCTCCCACTGCCTAAGACAAATCTTAGCTCCTAAGTGGTTATATATGTTTTGATTTGTGGGCAGAGGACGAATCTGCTCAGCAGAGTTAAAAAGATAACCCAAAGTTAGCGATTCTAAAACCGGTGGTTTTATCCTTGAGACCAACAAGGGAGGCTTCAATTTCAGGTGTGTCTGTGTGGAAACTTCTTTTCGGTTACCGTTTTATCCCTAGATGGAGCTTGTAATTTTAAACCAAACCCAGTGTGGTTGGGTGTCTGGGCTGGACAGTTTTATGTCAACTTGACACAAACTAACATCATCTGAGAGGAGGAAACCTCATTTAGGAAAATGCCTCAGTAAGACTGGGTTATAGGTGAGTCTGTGGGGGATTTTCTTAATTAGTTATATTTTAGTTATTATGAAAATTAGTTGTTTTCTTAATTAGATTGTGGGTGGTGCCATCCCTGGGCTGGTGGTCCTGGGTTCTATAAGAAAGCAGGCTGAGCAAGCCATGTGGAGCAATCCAGTAAGCAGCACCCCTCTAAGGCTTGAGCATCAGCTCCTGCCTCCAGGTTCCTGCCCTGTTTGAGTTCCTGTCTTGACTTCCTTCAGTGATGAACTGTGATGTGAAAGTATACACGAAATAAACCATTTTCTCCCCGAGTGGTTTTGGTCATGGTGTTTTGTAGTAGCAACAGAAACTTTTTAAGACAGTGTCTTAAGAACATGTTTCTTTTGCACATGATTTGACTGTCTCAAAGACACCCTGCAGCCAAAAAAAAAAATGAGGTGAAAGTAAATTTGAAATTTTGCATGTGGCCCTGGATCTCATCTCTCACCTACCCTCTGTGCATGCATGTGTGCTCAATCTTGTTCTCTCTCTCATTATCACTGTGTTCTCTTCCTACGTATACACATCTCTGAGAGTGGTGCTTGCTTCCTTGACTATCATCAGATCTTGGAGTCCTATACCCAGATCAGCCTAGGAAGCCACCTGTTCCAGGAGGTCCCCAGAGCCAGGTATACATTAAAGCTTAAGAACCCTCATCATTAAGGGCTGAAGGAGTGGCTTGGCAGTTTAGGGCACATATTGCTCTTGCAGGAGGTTTGAGATTCAGTTTTCTACACCCATGTCAGGAGGCTCACAACCACTACAATTCTAGCTCTAGGAGGGCCTCTAATGCCTTTGGACTCTGAACATTTGCACTCATATGTACATACCCACCCTCATATACTTAAAATCTTTAAAATGCATTTTAAAAAAAGAATCTTCACTATCAAATGTTGGTAGATATCTGGCGACTTTTCCAGCTGCCCCAAACCATCATCACAGAAGCAACTCCTTCATGCTGGTGTTGCAGTGGGAAGCCTTCTCCTCTTTCTCAGGTTCAGCACGTGGAAGTCTATAAATTACACTGATAAAAGAGAAACATGAGAAAGAGACACAGCTGCCTCATGCATTTAATCTGAATGCTGTAGTTTGGCTACTAAATGTCCCCAGAGGCCCAGATGTTGATGGTTTGGAGCTGGGATTGTTACCCTAGAGGTGGGAGAAAGAACCAGCATTTGTCAAAAGCACCTTAGGTCAACCAGAAGCTGCCTTCCAAGGAGACTGTGGGTCTGTCTTTCCTTTTCCCTCTTTTGCTCCCTGGCCCTGAAGTGAAACATTTCATTCAATCATACACTTCCCCCATGATGTGCTGCCTTGCCTCTGGCCAAAGACAGAGACAACAGATTGCAGACCACAATAAATCCTTTTGTCTTTATAGCTGATTGTCTCAGGTATTTTGGTACAGTGATGGAAAGCTGACTAACACACCAAAGAACTCACAGAGTGGCTTAAAGGTTACTGTTTGGGGTTTTATATATTGTCTTAACATAGAGAGGGACATAGGGTCTCAATGACTAGAGATACAAAGGGGAAATATTGAAAGGGTTTAGTAAGGTTTGCGTGTATACTTTCTCATTGTGACACTGGCTTAGTTTTGTGGACCAGAGTCACTCTTTGTCCCTGGAAGGGAACGTCTCTTAAAGGGGACCCATGACAGCTGAACTCTTTCTGAAGGCTCTCCACTTAAGTGGAGAAAGGAGCTCACATGGAGAGTCTTTCAGCATCTGTCAGTTTGTAACGTTATCAGCTCTCAACACTCTGTGAGCCTGGAGACGTGTTCTAGCACTTACTGTCACCCACATTTCCAGGTATTGCTAACCACCACATTTAGGAATAGGGCAGCCCTAAGCCAGCTGTCAAATGGGCTCCAGGTCACCTGGTCTACAGCACCCAGGTCTTGAAGGAAGATCTCATTTCAAACACAAGATTTAGCCCCTTGCCAAGTCTCTGTGCATGTGTGTCATCATTCAAACATGTCTCCCTTTTAAACATTTTTTTTTTCTAATCAGACAAGCATAATTTATCAGCATGGCCATCAGAAAACCCAGTCCTTAATGAACTGAGCTTATCAACCAGGGCTTACTTTGATGTTTGCAGAGACATAATAAAAAAACCCAGCAAGCAGCCAAGTGGCCGAGGACACAGGTTGCTCCTGAATTACTCATCTGCCCCACACGTAATGGCAATGATTGATGACCTTGAGGAGGAGAAGCAAGCACAGGGCTAATCACTGTCAGCCATTGTTGCACTCTGGAGAGCAGCTCTTGTGTGTGCCAGAGTGAAGGGAAACACCTCATTTGGGAAGGGACAAGCTGGACGGCATGAGGGAAGAATGGCCTTACAGATATCAATAAGTACAACAGTATTACCTTCAATAAATGTTAGACTTGGTCATTTGCTGCTGACTTAGGAACTGTTTTTGTTAAGGGAGTGGGATAGACATTAGAATATATAGCCCTGTCCTCAACAGCACTGGAATATACTGACTGGCTTTTGTATTTTCTTCTCCTAGAACTACACTATCCAAAAGTGTAGGTATCTATGGCTATTTGAATTAATTAGAACTTAAGGATGCTTAAAATTCAGGTTTTCCATTGCATTAGTTATATTTCAAGTGTTTTGTTCCACAGCCCTGACCTAGAATGTGATGCTAAAATATTGAAATGAAGATACCAAGCCAGCATTCTCCAGCATATATAAGTAGGAAAAAAAAGACAAAGTTAAAATTTCAAATTATATAATGTTTTGCATATTCTGAAAAGGCATAAGAAATAATGAGGGATACTTACAGCTTAGTGCTTAACTTGGTCAAGTCTGTATTTCAGTCTGTATTTCTGTAGCTATAACAAAAATATTTGAGGCTGAGTACTTAATAAAGATTCAAAATTCTGGTGGCTGGAGGGTCCAAAAAGCGTGGTATCTGAACCTAGAGAGGACATCCCGAGCTTCACCCACCTAGAGAGGTGGCAAAGTGAACCAGGACATGCAGAAGAAACTGAGCGCACGGCGTGGCCTCATTTTGTAACAACTCACTGTTCAGAGTACTAACCAGGTTCTTAGATAACCACATTACTCCCTTCTTAAGATGGTGCCCTCAAGACTTTCTGCTAGGATCTAGCAGAGATAGATCTACAGTATCCCTAATACACTGAGAACTACGCCTCTGGCTCATGAACTTTTGGGGAGCACACTCAAACCACAGCAGTTTCCCACACTGTGTCCACTTCTCTACTGCCCTCCTTTTTGAATAAATAAAACACCATGGAAACAGAAGTTCCATAGGATCCTTTTGGTGTATATGTATGTGTGTACGTTCACACCCACATGTGTAAATGTGTGTGCGTACACGTGTAAAGGCCCGATGTTAATGTGGGGTGTCTTCCTATACTGCTCTACACCTCAGTTTCTGAGACAGGCTCTTTCTCTGAACTTGGAGCTCACCAATTCTGCTAGGCCTGGCTGGCCAGTGAGTCCCAGGGTCCTCCTGCCTCGGCCTCCTCAGTACAGGAATTACAGGCATGCACTGAAATGTCTGGTCTTTTACATAGGTACTGGCTGTTTGTCCAAGCCCAGGCCCTTGGGGTTGTGAAGCAAGCACTAAACCGACTGAGTCATCTCCCCATCCCCTTGCTGGATGGAGCCTTTTAGTGAGTCAAATAAGCATTGCATTGAAAAGTTCAAAGGACACAAGTGGCACAGCCATATGGTTAAAAACCTGGCCCTGGAGCCAGACAGCCTGAGTTCTGAGTATCCTGGAAAACTCAGAGTAATTCTAGAATATCTGGAGGTCCATTAGGGGGTTAAAGTAAAACTCATTCAAATACACAAAATAATGCACAAATAATCTCTTTTTTTTTAGAGGCAGAAATGGAGAGTGTGTTTTGCAAGAGCAAACTCTAGATTTTTAGCATAGTAAGGCAAGTCAGCATTTAGCCACCAGGAACAGCTTCCGTAGCACCTTTTGGTTTTATAATTTCAGAGTAAGCTTCTTGAAATCTACTCACCTGCTGTTTTCTTAAAAGAGAATAAAGGTGGGTGTATTAGCTTATAACAAAAGTGAAAAAAAAAATAGGTCTTTTGGCAGTATAGGGAGCCTGGGCCAAGGGAGCTATCTTTCTAGTCTTGGTGAAGCCTTCAATGTGTTTGAAATACCAGGAAGCAGGTGGGCTCATCACTGTGCACGCTTCTCTCATGCAAAAAGAGCGGCTGTTTGTTGAGGGCTGGCCAGACAAAAGATCCCCTGAGGGGATTGTAATGAATTGTCCTTATATTTCAATGCACAGAACATCTATCTGCTCTGTCCAAACTCTTCACGCTCTTTTATTTTTACTGTCACATCTACTGTATCCCCACATGCAGCAGATTCCTGCCTGACACCAGCATTTGGAAGATGAGTGTCAGTGGGTGCAGATGCAAGTGACCAGAAATAAATGAATGAATAAATATTTAAACAAAATGAATGAATGAATGAATGAATGAAAGAAAACCCCATTGCTTGAGTTCTGGATGGTCCACCTTCATTTACTCTTTGACGAAGATCATTTTTGTCATGAGGAAAGTACCAGAAATCTATATTCTTAAAACATAGTATCCTATAGAGGACAAAGCAGATGAGAAACACAGGAGTCATAGCTACATGTATGAAGCAGCATCTCATGTCAAATGCTGTGGACTACAGGAACATCTTTCTGTTACCACAAACTGGCTTACGTGATGCTAAACAGACCTTTTTCTTGTTTTGTTTGTTTCTTTGTTTGTTTGTTTTCTTCTGGGCTTGTCTTCCTATTTATAACCTGCTGTGTGGGCAGCTAGGCCTCTGTTATTTAGCCCAGTACCTCCCATTCTCTAAGTATAAAGGCTGCTCTGGGCTTCTCTGGCACAGCAGACGATGGCAAGTGACAGTGAAGTGACATGGTATGCAACCTTGCTGCCAGCCATTCTACTTCTGTCAGGCTCCCTCCACTTTATGTGTTCCACTCATGGGCACTTTGGCCTGGTACTGCAGAAACTTTTCCCCACTCTAGCTGCATGGATTGGCCCCATGTCCACCAGAGGAACCTGACTGCCCCTCTAGCGCTTCATGTTGTCAATGTGACATGACAGTGCTGTCTGTCCAGAGTTCGAGTTCGGTATTTCTGCATCTCTGATCACAGGCTTCTGCACTTCTGAACTCCACATGCATGACGGGAATGGACCTCACTCCTGCCCTGCCCATACAGATGTTCACTCCGGCCTCAACATCTATGTCTGCCTGTTACCTGCAGATTCCCATAGTTGCATCAGATCTGAGCTGAAGATATCAGATCCCACCCTTTCCTCCCCTGCATGGTCCTAGGACCACATAAGCTTCTTGTGTACAAATCTTTTTGCTCTCGCCATTCTACCCATTGCCACGATTCTGATACAGAGAGGTCAGGGCCCCCTCCAGCTTAACAGCTCATTCTCAGACAACCAAGGGCAATGGATCCGCTCCAGGTTTCCCAGGGCTTCAGGATTAGAGCTGCTAGCACTATGTCTCTGGCTGGGATTCCAGGGCCTGTGGCTCCTTTCCAGCTTCCCTCTCACTGTCCTGGAGGACCACAGCGCATCACTCACTGACTTTCAGTTCCCCAAATGCACCCTCCAGATGCCTTTCTGCCACACCTTTGTTGTCTCAGCCCTCTTGTGAGAAACATTCAGTCCTCACAGCACCAGGAGGAATTCTCACAGTCCTAATATCCAGGTGAGAGTCCTCAGCCCTGGTGAAGCTGTCCTGACATACAGCTATGTCCCCCACTAGCATTTAAGGAGCAGACAATTTACCCCTTTAAGTTAAACACACATTGTGAGAATCAAGGGACAATATAGAAATATAAAAATATATGTGAAATGACCATCAATAGCCTAAACACAGCACAATCAAACTGTAGTTTCCTTCTGATCTTCAAGAGTTATTTAAAAGGTTGATTATCAGCTTGCATTTGTTTTAAGAATTTCATTATCAACATTCCTCAGAGTCATTGAAAACACTGCCCCCTTGAGGTGTTCCTGTAAGGTCTGGCTGGAAGGCTATGTCATTTAAGCACTCATGGTCAGGTTGGGCCTCTGGTTGCTTCCTGTTCTGTACTCTCACTATAACAACCCCATCTATACCAGCTTCCTTGAAGGACATTGATCTCCTTGTAGTGATGGGTTCTTCTTCTTGTAACCCCCATGGCTCTTATAAAGACAGACATGGGCTGATGGACTGACAGCTGCTATGCCTTGCATGCCTGGGTTTTATACGATGTTTACTTCTAACACCATAGGAACTGTGGAGTGCTCACGATGACTCCAGTGACAGTGCTCAGTCGTCCGTTCCCCTTGGTGAGAGGCAGCAGGACTCAACCACAGAAGGGAGTTCCCCAATGCTGGGGGCTCTCTGTTTGAAGCTCCTTATGCTCTACTTGGGTCTAATGGACCTTGATCTTTGTTCACATCCTCTGGCTCTCTCTTTAGATTCTTAGATCCCTGTTAGGTCTCCTGGATCTGGCCGGATCTCCTAGGCTGCTCCCCTCTGTCCCCTCTCTTGGCCAAGAGCCTTTCCACTCATTCATACTTAGAGGAAACTTGTGACTCTTCTCAAGCATGCCTTTATTTTCCTGATCATATCTCACCAGACTTTGCTTATTCTTTCTCCATCTCCCTGTCTCCTGTCCCTCTGCCATGATCTAGGTTGTTGTCCCTCTTTGGTTAGCCAGCTGCAACAGTCTATTAGTAACTAACCAGCTACATTTCAGTTAAAATAATATTTTCAGGAAAAAAACTAGTGTGTCTCATCATTTTTCTAGTTCACTAAGATTCTCCCCTTACAGCGGGGCACAGTTGGTCCTTCCTGAGGCCACATGCCTCATCTTAGTCAATGCTCACTTCTCCTGACAGAAAAATTAGGCTTTAAACCTTCTTATACACTCAGAGAAAATAATTTGTTATCCCAGCAAGGGTTTTCACCTAATTATAAAGAGACAGCACCTTCCCCAAAGAGCTACAGACCAAAAGTTCCCATACCCCAGAGCCAGGGTGGGACAGAGCTGATGCCCTTGTTCCAGAGGGAAGTCAAGTGATCCTCTTCCTTTCCACCTGCTTCCTCACACCTCATCGCCTGCTGGAAATAGAAGCCAATCTCTCATTACCCTTTCAGAAAGTAAACAACTGCTCCCCCAGGGTAAACATGAAGGCCACAGGACCTCCTCTAAGCAGGTCAATAAGGAAGAAGGATTGTGTTTCCTGCTGTGACCTGTTAAGGACTAGCAGGGCTTTCTACTCAAAAACGTAGGAGATAAAGTCTTTCCTATTCGTCTGCCCTCTTGTCCCACCTTTTATCTCTCTCCATCCAGTTCTCTGTGCTGGAGAGGGCCTACACTCCAACCATCGAATAGCACAGTATTGGCCACTGGGAATCCCGAATGCTTTTTCCTCTCCGGTCTGAATCTGGTCCAAGCAATGACTCAACTCTTCTATCCAAACACATGGCAGCCCCGTGGCCCCTAGAATTTGAGGTATTTGCTCTATGATGTAAATCATCTATAGCGTATCATGCAGGAGCTATACAGGGTCAGAATATCCCTTCTCTCCTCTCCCTGAACTTCTTCAGAGTAGTCAGGCTGCCAGCGTTGGTATAAGCTATTAGTATAAGCCATTTTTATTATATTAAGATGCATCATCTCTCTTCCCATGCAACATTGTGCTTCTGTTTGGTGAAGGATATTGAATAATCAACCAACCAAGTAGTTTAAATATCACACTGTCTGGGAAGGTGGAGAGGAGAGATGTTCTTGGAATGATGTGGAAATGAGCCAAGTGGGAAAGTAGAAAGAACTCTAGCAGACTCAGCAAGGATAGACTTGCTACTTCTATCATTCTTCTGTACAGATATTGAAGGAAGGTCACATGCTGGCAGAGATGATCACCATCAGAGGTTCCCCTTCCCTGGCCCCAGTGTAAACATTCCATAGATTCTAAACCTTTGTATTCCTTCAGTATTCAACAACCCGGAGAGCGAGGTAGCATGATAGATGGAAGAGTCTTTCCAGATGCTGAATAATAGTGACCCTGGATACAGACACACGTGCACGCATATGCACAAACTCCATGGAGCTCTTTGTCTTATGTGCAATGCAGGAAGTCCCTTTGTTGTTAAACATTGAACAAGACTCATCCAATGGGCTCCATAACCTTAATCTACTGGAACATATTGTGAATTGAAGTTTTATAGCCTTGCTGCAAAGAAGGATCAGAAACTTAAGGGTCTCCTCCATCCCCTCACAACCCCTGTCTGCCTTCTGCCCTGTCATTATACAATTCATGGCCAGTTGGGAGCTAAGAACAATGTGACACTTATAAATGGTTGTGAAGCTTACATGGCATTAAGATTTTACCCCTCTCAAACAATGGGGAACAAACACAGTCATCCAGGTTCATTCTGGACAGTCCTGGCTGCTTGTGTATCTAAACAGCAGTATGTGTGAGAAGCTGAGGCAGGGGGATTTGAGTTTAAGGCCATTCTGGGCTATAAAGTGAGATTTTTGTCACAAACAAAACAAAGAAAGGAAGGGAATCACTGAGCTGTGCCGCAGGGCCTTGTATAGCTACAACTTTTTTTTTTTTTCTAGCCCTTTATAGAAAAGTGTGACTATACCTGCCCCAAAGTCTGTGGAATGGACTATCTGACCATTTTGTCAAATGGGTTTCAAAATGGGGTGTTTTGATCATGTGCTTCAAATTTCTAGCAGAAAAGTCAGTAATACTATTTATAAGAACGCAAATAGTGGTTTTACTAGAAGATATGACTCTCAGAATAAGGGAAAGCCAGGTTACCTCCACATCAGAGACAGCCCAAATGGAACATGGGGGCTGCAAAGGAGAAGGCATGAAGGCCTCCCTGCCTGTATGGAGAGGGTAACAATCTAGGACCATCCAAGAACATTTTAATTTTTAATGCGCTTCTCCTTTTGAGGCATTTAATTTGTGGTGGGAGAGAAAGACATGTTTTCTAAAACCATCCCATTTGAAATTTACTAACTGATCACTGTGAGCCTGTCTTTCCGCTACCAGAAGCGATGCCAGGCTGGGCGATTTGAACACCCGTCCACTTAAAATTCAAGAAACCAGCATCAGATGAAAAGTACCCTCGGAATGCCTGCAGACAAAGGCCTCATAAAAGGCTAATGCTATTTGTCTAGAATTACAGGAAAGAAAGTGAAGGCTGGAGAGGCCCTTTAGCCCCAGCCTTTGTAAGGCCCCCTTGATGGAAAAGAAAGCTCCCCATTAGCATTCTAGTCGGGGCTCTTTGTCCAGTGTAATCTGAGGACTGTGGAAAGAAAGTGCCTGGTGATTTAACCTCCTTGGGTGGAAAAAGAAGAGCTGGGGGGTGGGTGGGGGGCGGGAATCTCCTGTTAACCGCTAGTGTTGGCAGAAAGGCACATGCCATGATTTTTATGGGGCTGGGGGTGATGAGCTAGGCACCCCAGGGCTGTGTCCAGAGAATGCCAGGCTGTGCATAGCACTAGGCCAACAGGCACCGAATACATAGCCACAGAAACTGGATGAAAGGCCCTCTCTGTCATTCCCTAGCCCTCCTCCCTCCCTGCTGCTCTGGAAACCTCCCTAGCCTTCACCCTTCTTGGCTCTGCCTCAGATGGGCCATGGTAGCCACAGTGAATCTCCCCCGTCTCCTTCCCACCCAACTCTATGCCAAGAAAGCCACAGGGCCTTACGGATGCCACATTCCTACTACTTGGCACCAATACCGTCACCAAGGAGACTTGTTGCTTCCTTGGGGATACCCAGAAGACGCAGGCTGCAACACATTTGTGACAGAGATTCATGTCCCTCGAAGAGCAGGATCAAAAGCAACGATGCCAAGACCTGCGCTACATGGTGCAGATGGTAGAACCATTTTGAGGCTGCCAGAGACACCCTGTGGACAAGCCTAGCGGGACAGAAGAGAAGAATGCCCCAGGGAGATGGTGGCCCAAAGCCCAACTGGTGAAACCACTCTTTGTAATTAAAGCTAAGGTCAAAGCACTCTGTTGTCTTCCTTCTATCTCCAGAGCTCCTGAAGTCTAGGAAACCCATGCACATTAGCAGAGCAGGAAGAGAAAGAGGAGCATGTTTGAGAGCATTTTTTTTTCAACCTTCCTAATGCAACGACCCTTTAACACAGTTCCTCATGTTGTGGTAGCCCCCAACCATAAAATTCTTTTTGTTGCTACTCTATAACTGTAATTTTGCTGGTGGCATGAATGGTAATGTAAATATTTTTGGAGACAGAGGTTTGCCAAAGAGGTCGAAACCCATAGGTTGAAAACCACTGTTCTAGAAGAAGACATGTAAAAGCCTCTTATCCTGCTACAACTGGGAAATCAGCACACACAGATACACATCAATACAAAAGCACATACATGAGATACATAGAAGTAAACATATACATGATATATGAGCGCACACACATGAACGAGAGAGGGTGCATATACTGTAAGTGTATGCCAAGGGCAACTGCTTTAAAGGTTCAGTTTTTTCTGGCTGTTAGGTCCACCTTACTCTCACTTTCCCATTTGACAATCAGAAACTTGCTAGTTGGGACTCCCCTGGATCATGGAAAATAGAATCATGTGAGTCTGTAAGTCATATTCTCACCCCTTATGAAAATGACCAGGCTTCTTTAGGACCTGAGACTTAGTGTGACTTACTGGTGTTTCAAAAATAAACAAGGAATTGCAATCTGACCTTAATCCAAGTGTGGGCTTTTTGCCGAGAAGGAAGAGCATACAGTGAAACAGCTTGAGCAGGTGGGAACCCTTTAGTATGACATCTGGATAAGTACAGAACGCTGCACATATCTGGAGGGAGGTCAGACAGCTGCAACCTTTCCATGACATCGGGGAGCCTGTCACACAGACCCCAGAAACTCCCTGCCACTCTCAGAACCTCTGGCCATCAGCCATGTTCCAAGAGAACTCTGAGCTGGTTGATGAACAGGGTGAAAAGTCTTAAGGACAAGAGCGGCAGTAAATATGATTGCTGTGCAAATATTGACGAATACCACAATTCATGAGATCTAAGACTAGCTAGCGTTCCACTTTATCTGAAATGCACATAGCAATTGGCTGTCTCACTGTTTTTAAAAAAAAAAAGAATCCTTCATTCCTAGAGATCTTGAAGAGCAGTCAGTAGAGGGGTGTAGAAGACAGCACTGGGGTCTTTACCTACTGTCCACCCCCCTTCTTTTTCTTCTAGTATTTGAATTTAAAAAAAAGAGAGAGAAATATTTCTGTCTCCTAAGGCCCAGTCAGGATCTCTGTTAGGAGGTCCTCCATATCTCCAATTGCCAATTACAGCCTGCTTTATGACACTTGAGTTTAAATGACTTCCCGTGTCCCCTCAACATCTTCTCGACTCAATGGCTCTAACACCCAACAGAGAATGTGAAACCCTGGTGGTAGGCTTTGCAGTGTCAAGCTGCTAGGATTCCAGGGCTTATTAAGGTTTCCCAAATCAGACCTGTATCAGGAAAACATTTAAAGACGAATCCAAAGGTAAGCGCACTGAAATGTTTGTTCCCAAATCAGGTGCTACTTTCCTGGGCAAGGGTCTGTGACCTCCTCTGACCAAAGTTATTTCTCTGTCCCTTGCCACTCAAATGTGTTCATGGCACCTTTGACTCCCAGGAGCACCATTAGCAAAAGGGAGACAGTTCTTTCTTAACTAGAGTCTGTCTTAACTAGAGACAGATCCTCTGTTCCAAAGGTTTCTCGGGACCCCAGATCTGGCCTAGTTAGACAGCATGGAAGAAGCCAGCTGCAAAGGTACTTTTCAAACTCCAGGCACTGATTGTTCCCACTCTCCTTCACGCATGTAACTTTGCTTTCCTCTAAGAAGATACTGGGGAAAAGCCTTTCTGTGGTTAGGTGACTGAACTCCCTAATGGGAGCCTGGAACTAAGAGGTGCTAAGTCATATTCCTCACGTAAACCTCCTTGGTAGACTTGTGGGGATTTTGCTCTTCTGAAGGTCAACATGGCCAAGATCAGAAGCCATATGGAGGGCTTAGAGGAACTTCAAGGTCACGGGCAATTGTGGGCTCCCACGTGAACCACATGATATGACCTATTCACCCTGGAGCAGCCAGGGCACAAGACAGGCAAAGGTTCTCCCCCAGATCTCAGTGACAAACTAACAGGAGACAAACACAAGTGACTGAGAGTTCTTGGGGTTTTCCTCTCTCCTTCTGAATGTGCCTTTATACGATGTAGGTTGGAGGAACGAAAGATTCTCTACCCATCCCCACGGCATTTAGTGCGTGCTTCTACAGTAGTGACCTCTGCATTGTGGTCAGACCCACAGGTACACTGGGGATGATGTTACATGTTTCAATAATAGTGCAGTGTCTCTCCATCCTCAGAGTCTGGCACGTGGCAAGTTCTCAGGAGGTGGTGAACGAACCATCTGTTAAAATGAATGAACAATAGGTAGGGTGGGGAACAGGGTCTCTGAGGAAGAGAATGAAGTGCCTGAGATGTCAGTGATTCCTATCACCTGTGTCAGTTTTCTGTCATGGCAACAGGTGAACACACAGAGAGAAAGTGGTCCTTTGCATTCCAGTTCTCCAGAGGAGATGTGGGAGCTGAGTACTACAATCCTAGCATCCAGGAGGCTGAGGCAGAAGGACCACAGTGCATTTGAAGTTAGTCTGGACCACACAAAGCTCAACCTCACAGTAAGATGGACAGAGATGCCCGAGTACTATCAGTTTCTCACCATCATACCAAAAGTAAGAGTCTTAGTGGAAAGAGGAAGAAGAAAATAAATGCCTGGCTCATCATTTCTTATACTCCATTCCTGTCAACAAAGAAACTCTTCCTTAGTCAAAAACCAAAACAAAACATGAAAATAGAAAACAAAGCAAAAAGCTCACACAAAAGCTGTGTGTGATCCTCTGCATGATTTCTTGTCGTTGACATATGAAAAAGAAAGTGAGCAGGGGGCAGGGTAGTGGGAAGCACCCTGTAGGGAAAGGCCAGGGCGCGCTTATTAGGAGTTTGGGCCCTGTTCCTCCTCAGCCCTCTGCGGGCTCCAGAACTAGGCTGCGCGTGGGCTGCTTTCTCCTTTGTTTCTTCCAAACATTAATATCTACAGAAAGAAGACAGGATCTCATCATTTTCTGTATCATCTGCTAATTCCCTCTATACTTCTAAAGTCAGAAGTCCTAAACCTAGCTTACTCCCCAGGCAGTGCCCAGCATTAGTGCAGACACGGCTCCTGTTTCCTTCTCTCCCTACAGCAACACAGGAGAGCCACTGGGATAGGACAGCAAGGCCTTTTCTTCCTCTTCTTCTTCTCCTCCTCCTCTTCCTCTTTTTATCATGGCTGACAAGATGGCTCAATGGGTAGATATATCTATTGGCAAATCTAACAACATAAGTTCAATCCCTAGGACCCACATGGTGGAAAGAGAGGAGTGACTGATACAAATTGTCCTCTGACCCTGGTAGGTGTACTGTGGCATACATGGAAGTGTGCATTCATGCATGTATACACACACACACACACACACTTTTTGAATTTAAAAAGGACAAATACTGTAGGCACCATTTATGGAAAGCTTTTTAAAAGGCTACATATTAGGGCTCAGAGTTCTAGACACTGTGTGGGGACAGCACAGATGTAGACTAATTAAAACCAAATCATGGGACTGAGACAGGACAAACAGGGTAGTGGCGGCCTTCAAAGCAGGGAAGGATTGGAAGCAGAGGGCTGTGCTGTGTTAATAGATTGTTTCACAGGACAAGACATGTATACATTCAATGACAAAAATATATCATAGTCAATAATGAAGGAAATCAGAGCAAAGCTTTCGTGGGAGCACCTTCCTGAAACACAGCAGCCTGCAGGTTCTTGGTGACTGCAGCTACCAGAAACACTCAAAAGGAAATGATCAGCGAGTGCTTAGCTGTCAGAATTGGATCATATGACATTGTCATAAGTCTACCCTTAATGTCTGCAAGGCTAGTGAGAACAGCCCTGTCAGGCAGTGACCTTCACCCAGGGAAGGGGAAATCACCCTAAGGTTTGGCAGCTTGGCACTTCCTCATTTACCTCTGCAAACTGAGTTGACCCTATGCTTGGGCTGAGTGCCACTTTAACCAGCTTCTCCATCGTGAGCAGCCCTTCAGGGTGAGGTATGGAGGTGTTTATCTTGGAGCTGGACTTTCTGTGCCTGAAGCACTTTGTTTTGACTCTGCTGTCCTTACTGTCAGGAGCTCAGAAGTGAGGATGGACTTGTTTGGCCCTCTGGTTCTGAAATCTGCCCAAGATCTCAGAAAAGCATCTATAATCAGGTACAAATCACACCCAGGACCTTCAACGCACATGTAGATAGACGCGTCACCCCAGAAGCCCTCACAGAACCTATAAATAAAGATATCAGGTACCATATCCATTTCCAAGAAGGAAGTGACACCTGGAAAGGGAAGGTCATGGTCACTGTGATGCACAGATTAGTTCTGCCAGAGGACCAGACTGGAACGCACAGGCAATCTGTGACTGAAAGCAAGCTGAGAGGCTTATCCTGAATGGGAAGGAAGACCCAAAGCAGACACTGGTGAGAAAGCCCACGTGGCTGCAGTGCCCACATCTCATCCCAGAGCTTTAAATGCCAACAGCATTTCAATGTCCCGGGGACTGCTACCATTGCTTTTGCCAAACAAACATGCCTTTACCTTAAACAAGGTCAAGGGTACCACAAAGCCCCTAGTGCAAAGAGTGAGCTGGAGGACTCTTCATAGCCCTGCTAAGTCTGCTAATAATTATCCAGACACCTTTCTCCTCCTCATCCTCCTTTCTGCAAAAGCATGTGGCTTTTGTGACAGACGGTTTTCCTGGTCAACCAGCATAAGGAAGTCACTTCAGACACAGGAGGTACACTTTTCCTGGCTTTCTCCCGAGTGAGTTAACATGTAGGCCTTAATGTTTGAATTCTCTATACTTGGCTTACTTCTTTCTAAATAGCAAAAAGACACCTAAACCATGTCATAACAAAAATATTGGGCAGAACCTTTTCAGTTACCAAAATGAACGAGGAACATGTTCTTATTTAGCATCCCATCTTGTCCCTTGGCCATTAGGACACTGAATAATGACCAATAACTGCAAGCAGAAGGAAGTAATGTATCAAAGGCCTCCAATGCACTCATTCCAAGTGGGCCGTGTTATAGCCCTATGTTGTGGAGATGGCAAGGTGACCAAGCCACATTACTGCTCTCAAGTGTGGCAATAAGAAAAGGCTCAGTTGGTATGTGAGCCTGGCATGCAGAGATGCAAAGGACAGAAGCAGATTCAGGGGAGGGCATTGCCAAGGAAACAACATTTGAACTTAGCCCTAAGAGAAGGCCAGTACCAACACTGTCTTGCCAGAGGGGGTGTGGGCAAGAATGCGAGCAGACTGATATCTCAGCAGAAGCAAAGGTCTATGCAAGGAGGCCCGGAGACCAGCTAGCATCTCAGAAGCAAATCTAACCATTGGTAGTCTATGAATGGAAAGCATTATGGAAAGCAATATACTTGCTATTCAAAAATAAAAATAGAATTGCTATGTGACCCAGAAATCTCGTCTTAATTTATAGCTAAAAGATCTAAAACCAGGATCCTGAAGTGAATGAATCAATGATCCTCCCCCTCCCCCGTGAGTGTTCTACGTTTACTATGTTACTCAAAATAGCCAAGACACGAAAACAACTCTACCATCATTACTGTATGAATGGATAAGCCAAATTGGGCAAAAAAAAAAAAAAAAGAGACTATGCCACATGGATGCTCTCCTGGGACGTTATTGACCAGTGAGACAGCACAGTCACAGAAGGCAAACACCATGTGACTCTACTTAAATAATTCTTCTGAGAATATGTGGAGTCATAGAACCAGAGTGCAATGATGGTTGTGGTGGCCAGGGTCAGGGAAGGGGGACCAGCCAGAAAGAAGTTTAGTCAATCAGGATGAATGTGCCCCACAGATCTGCTGGGGGTGTTCCACCTAAAGGCAGAGTGATGCCTTGCCAGTTATTTTACAAATTAGGCAAGGGATGGATCTCACGTTAAATTTTCTATTAATCTTTAAAACAAGGTCTCCAACATAGTTGACTTCATTTGTCAATCAAAATATCAGAAGACACCACAGCTCTGATGAGGAAGCAAAGCAGGGGCTGGAGGCTAGATATCACAAGGCAAGGGGCTTTGCAGTATCTATATGGTGTTTGCCTTTGGTCACACTGCAACACTGGAATCTGTCTGCATCCTGGTTCCACACTAGCTTCATGGCGGGTCATCACACTGGTGTCCACCATGTCTCAGTCACTTAGGACAGGGAGCCTCTGCTATCTGTTATACAAAAGAGACCTCCTTTGTGACTTTATAGTGACACATAGAAACAAAGGCCACACATAGAATATGAATCATTGCAGCTGAGAAAAGAATGGGCACTGAGAAGGGAATGTGGAATACAGGACTGGAAACTAGAATACAGACTGCTAGAACGAGCACTTTTTAGAAAAGCATCTTGACCATGTCTGAGCATACAGCTCAGTGGCTATTCAAAACTTGTTATTTTATTACTGTGTGTATGTGTACACACATGGCATGTATGTATGTGAATATGTGTGCACATATACATGTGGAGGTCAGAGGACAACCGTCGGCAATCAGTTCCCTCTTTTTACCTTTATGTGGCTTCTGGGGATTGAACAAAGACTGCCACTGAGACAGCTCAGCAGGTAAACTTCACATTATAATTATTTTAACACTAAAACTCATTATACCCTTTCCACACCTATAAACATATAAAACAAACAAACAAAAAGATAGTCGGTAGGATTTGTTCATGGAAATTTGGGCCCTACCTGTACTCCTTCTGGAGCCCCATGCCTAGGAGGGTCAGGTGAGCTCAGTCTCTAATATACAGTGGTGGAGTTGGCTGTATTACCATTCTCAAGGCTCATGTCTCTTTGTGGCTTAAAATAGGGGCTGGTGTCTTACTGGGTGGATTTTAGGCGCCTGGCTCGTAGTAGAGAGAGGTTACTTCAGGGCCTTGACAGCCCTGCTCTGCACATCTCTGTCCTGTGTTCATTGCTCACAGGCCCTATATATTATCCTGGACAGACAAAAGCTTGTGAGTTAGCCTGGGCCCCAGATACAGCAGAAGTGCAGGCAACCTGCTGAGTGTGTCCACAGAGACCTGTACAGCCAGGTGGCACTATATGACAGGGGCGTCAAAGCAGAGGAAAAATTTCCTCAGGCTGGTAAGGGACCTGGTGGGTGGGAGCAGAAGGCTGAAGTCAGTAGGGTCAGGCAGATGTGCTTCAAACCAGTGCTTTCCACACTCTCCACACTGCCCTTCTAGAACAGGGAAAACGCACGTGAGGAGGACGGCACGCCTTTTACGGAGTCTGAGGATTCTGACATTTCTTGTGCCCACAGTCTGTCCTTTCAAAAGCTTTCTTCAACCTAGGACTTGGCTGACTATAGCCAGCTAAGAACCAGTCACTATGGCAAGGAGGCTATAAGCTGGGAAAGGTCACAGAGGCAGGAGGTAGGGGAAGATGGTGACCTTATCTACCACCAGCTCCATCCCCCAAACCACGGCCTTTGGATCTATATGCTAATATTAATACTTCCTCCCTCACTTCCACAGGGATGAGAGGCTGGGGCAAGGCCCAGAGAACGTGCCCTTGTACCAACATCACCTTGTGCTCTGTTGAAAACAGATTCCAAAGCACAGGCTGCCAACAGCACACTCTGTATGATCCAAGAAGATACCCAATAGTTTAATTTCCCTGTAATCTTTGTTGAAACACACCACAGGGGCTAGGAGAAACATAACCATCGCACTGAGCCACAAAGGCATCTGTGGAACACTGGTACAGAATGAATGGAAGCGGATTCCCATGCTAGCTGTCAGCGGAATATGTTGGTCAAGGAATTACAGACAGCAGCACAGAGCTGTTTGCTAAGCACAAGCTCTATCACAGGATCACAGAAACCCAAGGAAAACAGAGGAGACATTCCATGCATCTTTCTTAACATGAATATAAATTAGTAAATCTGTAAGGTCTTCTGGTGAAAAAATTGGCCTCGGTTGGTCCAGTGGTAGAGGTCTTGTCTTGCATTTAACATTGAATATTTTAACATTGAAGTTAAACATTCTCATCTTAACATTCACTTTAAAAAACAAAACCAAAAATAAATTAGCTTATATTTTAATCAGGAACAGAAACACCTATAAGGAAATCCTTTGGAGAGCCAAAGTGCTGTTTAGCAGGCAAGGGCCAGGATCTTCCTGGACTCTCCCAGAAAGCTAGGCTTCATGGCATCAGGATAAATGAGTAGGGCAGAAAACCCATCCTACCTTTTAAAAAGGCTGTACAGGAAACTTGTGCAGGTGGAAACCTCTAACTATTTGCCATCCCCCCACTGCCTAGAACAGAGAGGAACCAGGAGCTGGGCTCTTCTTCCAGGGAAAGGATGTAAAACATGAAGCAAGCAGATTCCTAGATCCAGGCGAGAAAGCAAGTGCAGACTGCATAGGCCAGCAGACAATAACTGTGAGAATAGGGGGACACAGTGGCAGGGAGAGTTCTGGGCCAGCTTCTGCCATAGGTGTGGGGGGAGGTGTGGGGGTGTGGGTGTAATATTACACAGGGGTAGTGAAGCCAACTAACAGCCTTTCATCTTCAGATGCTCAGAGGCCAGGGAAATGAGTTATGATCCAGATGCATTCCCGCTTGATTCTCTCAGCACAACAGAAGAAACAGTCCTACTCCCTGGCAGCCCCAGCTTGATCTGTGCCTATCAAAGGCAGGCCAGTCAGCCCAGCGCTTGAGGCTGCGGCGGGTGACATTCCTCATCTGAAGATGTCCACCCAGCACTATCCTCTGTACCCTTTCCTGTGGCCCCTGACTATAACTTCTGAAGAGCACCAGACACACTATCACCTGGCTCATATGAGGTGAGGCATGTTTAGGCCATGTTATGGATATCACTGATTGCATCTTCCTTCCTTCCTGCAGCCCCGGCTTAATTACCTGGGTATCCCATTGGGGCTAGAGTATTGTTAAGGACAGGTTCTTGAGGATACAAGAGAACCAGGTATCTTTTACAGGATAGACTTGTAGCAGTCCCAGAAGGAATCTCACATACAATGGAACTGAGCTGCAGGGAGGCAAGTCAGGTTGCCCACACCATCGTGTTAGCAAAAGAAGGGCTTAGGATGATTCCTAGGTGAAGATGCTAATGGCTGCTATGTTGAAGGGCTCCTAAGTGTTCATTGGCACTACAGATCAGTCCCATAAAATGAAAAAGAATTTTGTTCCCTCCCGTCTCCAAAGCACTGCTGATGACAGAAGCTCAAATCTACATGACCTACCCCCAACCCCATTTTTTCCCTGCATACACCATGCTAAAAACAAACAAACAAAAAAA
>CM053760.1:55375487-55485395 GCA_028658305.1 Pachyuromys duprasi
TTGTAGAGGCTCCATGCAAGCTCGTAACTGTGTACGCTTAGCCATGTACAGACTCGGCAGTCCTGTCCTCCCCCTGAGCCCGCCTGCAGATATGCCTGACCCACTCAGTGCTGAGCTAATTAAAATTCTACAGTCTTTCCCAGCACTGGCTCTATTTTTAACTTAATTCTGTCACTAGAGTAGGAGGTTTATTTTTTTTTTAAGAAAATACTTTTTTTTTTCTTAATATCCCATGAATAATTCAAGCTTAGTGGATAATCCTCCAGCCTCCTTCTAGAGACACATGGGGACATTCCCAGGCAGAGGGACTGGGTAGAAACCATGTGAATTCTTATGGGCCACTCAGCTGAGACTCTGATTACGTCTCAAGAGTCAAAACAGAAGGATGGTTGACACAGAATCCCCAATGCCCCCTGGAACTTTTCTTCAACACTGTGCTCAAGGCAAGGGCTTTTCTGAAGTTCATATGTAACATGCTTATTAGTAATAATGTATAAACATACACTCAGAATCTCTGTAAGAAGCCATGCTTTTGTGTGTGTGTGTGTGTTTGTTTGTTTTAAAGAGATCTAGGCTAGTCCACACAAGGCTTTTAACCCAAGGACTGTTGAATTGCTTTATGGGGATGGTGAAGATGCTACTACTGTTTTCATATTAGAGATTTGAAATGTAGTACATTTTATTTAGAGAGAGTTTAAAGGTCAAAGGATAATATATAAGAGGTCTCTTCTACAATGTGGGTCCTGGAGGTTGTCAGGCTTAGTGGCAAGTGCCTTTCCCTGCTGGACCATCTTGCTGGTCCTACAGAGGGTTTTACACAAATCTTGAGAATAATTTCTCTTGTGAAAAATTCCCTTGGGGTTGGAGAGAGATGGCTTAGTGGTTAAGAGCACTTGATGCTCTTCCAGAGGTCCTGAGTGCAATTCCCAGCACTAACAGGGTAAATTACAACCATCTATAACTGTGGTCCCATGAGATACAATGCCCTCTTCATGTACAGATGTAGATGCAGACAAAACATCCATATACAAAAATAAACAAATAAATATTAAATAAGGAAAAATTCCCTTATATGGTTATATACCTTATTTTCAAAAGAAAAACTGTATTCTAACCACAATCTTTGTTAAATGTCATACTTTCCTCTTAGGAGAAAGAAACAAATTGTAAGGAAATAAGCCCAACTTGATCAGGATAGCCACTAAAGAGACTGGGCTGCAGGGAATGCTGCTGAATTTCTTGACCATATGCTCCCCCCCTCCCCTTCTTTTTGTGGTGGTGCTGAGAGTGTAACCCAGGGCTTGGCCCACGCTAAGCAAGCCCTCTCTAAGATGAGCCCAACCCCATTCCTTGGTTTACTTTTTACTTTGAGATAGCTTTGCCAAATCGCGTAGGTTGATCTTGAACTTGTGACCCTTCTACTTCAGCCTCTTCAAGTGCTGGGATCACAGGCCAACACTTTGATTCGTTAAAGGCTTCAGTTGGGAAAGCTGTTTTCCTCTACACTTATTTCTTCCCACTGATTTTTATGAAACTAAAGGTGGTTAGTCACATCTGAGAAGGCAAAACCAAAAACTTCATATATACATATATATAAAGTATATACATATATGTATGTATGTATGTATGTATGTATGTATATATATATAAATGCTTTCTTAGGGTTGGAGAGATGGCTCAGTGGTTAAGAGCACTGGCTGCTCTTCCAGAGGACTCAAGTTCAAGTTACAGCACCCACATGGCAGCTCACAATTGTCTGTAACTCCAGTTCCAGGGGATCTGACACACACGGTGGGCAGAATACCAATGTACATAAAAATAAGAAAAAGAAATCATTTTTAAAAATCATGCTTTCTTGGGAAATGACTTAATGGGAAATAATTTGCATTTTTATAATGAAAATGCTTAAATAAATTTTGGAGACCTTTGACCCTGGACTTGGAGAACATGTGAGTCTTCCTTCTAGCTTTGTATGAAGTTTCTTCCACATGGGCATGTGGGAAGCTGGCTTCCCTACATTCGTATCTTTAAGCTCCAGACACTGGGGAAAAGCAGCCCATAGCCATGACTGGCTCATCCATGCTCGTACAGCTATACAACACACCCACCAGAGCCTGAAAGGCAGCTCCTTCCTTTTCAAAGTCCTCTGCCTCATGCAACCCTCAACATCACTCACTTACCCATGGCTGCCTTTACCCAAGGCTGACTTTTTCAACTCCATGTTGAGTAAACCTTCGGCACAACACTGAATATGCCTAGGCTTAGCATTTAACATAGAGAAAATGTCAGCTGTAGTTTAATTGCGATAGCCTGATTGATTTCTGGAACCCAGCAGGGCTTTCCAAGCTGTCATGGGCTCACTGCTCCGCATATGTCCTGGACCCCCTGGCCATCTGTACATCGTCCTGTATTATAGACTCACCTCTGTGCATATGTGCTGAGAAGCCCCTGGCCGTCTGTGCATGGTCCTATGTCATGAGGTCACTTCTCTGCATATGTGCTGCTGCGCTCCCCCTTCTGCCCCCCGGCCGTCTGTGCACGGTCCCATGTGCTCAGTAGCCCTTTCAAGATAAGCAGGAACTATGAAGCAATCAGTTTCCTGAAAACATTTCCCACCTGAGAAGCATTTTCCCACTCAGCCACTCTGGGGGACATGACCTTACTCTTTACAGTTACTTCTTTTATTTGCTCCTTGACAGACATTGCAATACAAATAGAAACTTGTTTGGAAGAGTGTCTTGGAGAGTCGGTTTCTTCTTCCCTTAGCTGATGAGCATTTCATTTTGATATTTATCTGGTGTCATGGTAACCAGCAGGAGTTGAGATTTACTTTTTGGACTCAGAAATGATTGCAGAAATTCAATTACTTACGGAGTACCCATAAAGTGTGAAAGGAAAAAAGATGAACGAGAAAGCCTCTTTCCTGAGGACAGGAGTCACAGTGCTGAGCAGTAAATGCAGAATTGGCAAGCTTTTCCTGAAATAGCCAAACAGCAAATATTTTAAATGTGGTAGGCCACATGGTTGCTTAGTGGCCCCTTAGCTCTATTACTGCAGAGTAAAAGAAACTACAGACTACTGGTAAACAAATGTATGAGGCTGTGTTCAACTTTATTGCCACACATATATTTAAACTTAATTTGTTTTATGGGTCACAAAACATTAATCGTTCATATTTTCTCAACCATCTAAAATGCAAAAGCCATTTATAGCTTGTAGATCATATGGCATTCCTGGCTAGCCTCTCATATCTTCTTGAAAACACCATTGATAACGGCAAGAACTAAACTTCCTGCTGGGCATTGTACATACAAAGTGTTTTATACTTGTATTTAATCAAAAAAACAAAAATAAAACGAAACCACTGATTTTGAGGTGCCCCACTATTAAATGGATCATTGAGAAAGACAAGGCTGTAGGCAGTCCATTTCCAGTACAGCATCAGTTATAGACAGGACTTCATTCACCAATGCTAACAGGAGACAAAGGGAGCAGGTGCATCTTTGAATCCATATTACGTGGTACTCTCTTTCATCTTATGAGCATCCCAGGAGAGAGATAAGACCTTCCTACCCTAAGCATGTGAGCTTTTTCCTTGGTCAGTATGCACCTGTACCCTGTACCAGGACAGGCAGGCACCTGGGACATCCAGGTGGGAGTACAGTTGTAAGACAGACGACTAGATGCAAGTTTGCAACTTTCTCTTGACAGACGCCCTCTGAAGGTAGGTGATAAGCTGTGGCTTGCATAGAGCGAAGGAGAGTGAGGCTGGAAAGTCTCCCTTCTCCTGAGCTTCAGTGTTCCAGGAACAAGATGGGTTGTGGAGTTCAAATATCAACGACTACCCAGGAAGTCTTTGTACAGAAGCCTGATGTGCAGATGACATGGCCAGGTAGCCAAACTTCCCCTTGCATTTTCCACAGAAGGCCCAGGTGGCTCAAGCTTGAGCCTGGTACTTGTCAGAGGAGGTGAAAGCCGGAGGCAGAGCGTGGAACATTCAGAGTACAAGGGGGAATGAATCAAGGACACTCTCTTTCAAATTCTGCCACGGATCGCCATCACAAAGATTTCTCTCAAATCTTTCTTGCCCCTCATTATTATTTTATCCCCAATTGATAAAGCACTTAAAATACGTTAAGTGAAAGAAAGCATTTTTCTTCTTCTTGCAAAACTCTTCTGATTAGTCCAAAATATGCCCATGATGTACACTGGCCAAAGCTACTCTCTCTAGAAAGACCTGTGTGCAGGGCCAGCCCCAGGGGGCTCAACTGTGATTCTGGAAGAGCTCTCTGACCCCTGGTTGAGAAGGAAAGCTGGATATGCCTAAACTATCTGCATAAACATTGTGTGTAGTGGTGAGTACCTGTGTTCTTTCTGGGAACATGTCAGGCAGAGGACACCTATGTGACTAGTCCTCATTGAGCCTCCCCGGTAGACAATGCTTAACACCTGCAATCATAGGTCCATGCTGGGGCAATTTGAGATAGGCACATGACATCACAGGGAGAGCACTTTGCAAGGATGCACCTGGTCTGCCTGAACTTTGGTCCATCAGCTGCTCCCCTCCTTTGCTGACTCTGCTGTGTATCCTTCACTGAAATAAATCATCAACACGGAGAAAAGCCATCTGCTGACTTGTGAGGCCTCCTAGTGAGATATCTGACCCGCGGGTGGTCTTAGAGTCTCTTGGCACAGCTATCCAGAGCCAACTCATTTTACAATGCTGTCCTTCTGAAATGTGTGTGATATAAGATAGCCTGGGGGAGAGGGGAAGACTATTTTCTATACTGCTAGAGTTTGGATGCTGAATGTTGGAGGTTTTCCATGGACAATTAGCATGTAGAGCTACATGGGTGGTCTTTAGGCTATGAGGGCTTAGCCTTGAAGGGGTTTATGGGACCCTAGCTCCTCTTCCTTCTGTTTACTTCTCGGCAAACCAGTTCTGTTCCACTGTGTGCTCCAACCATGATGTGCTGCCTTGCTATAGGCCTACAAATGTAAAGCTTTAAGGACTGGAATCCTTAAAGCTTCAGGCCCGAGCTCCTTATAAGGTATTTATATCTGCAGTATTCTGTAATACTGTCAGAAAGCTAAAAAGTCCATATACTACCCTGAACGTACGTATGTGATTTCAACTTATTTTGTTCTTTAAATTTTTAATTTATTACAATTTATTCACTTTGTATTACAGCTGTAGCCCTCTCCCTCATCCCCTCCCAATCACCCCCTCTTCTCCTCCCATGCCCTTTTCCCAGTCTGCTGATAGGGGAGGTCCTCCTCTCCTTCCATCTGACCCTAGCCTATCAGGTCTCATCAGGACTGACGGCATTGTCTTTGTCTGTGCCCTGGTAAGGCTGTTCTACCCACCTCAGGGGATCAAAGAGCCAGCCACTGAGTTCATGTCAGACACAACCCCTGTTACCCTTACTAGGGAACCCACTCGGAGACTGAGCTGCCATGGGCTACATCTGTGCAGGGTTCTAGGTTATCTCCATGAATGGTCCTTGGTTGGAATATCAATATCAGAAAAGATCCCTGGGCCTAGATTTTTTTGGTTCTGTTGCTCTCCTTGTGGAGCTCCAGTCCCCTCCAGGTCTTTCTATCTCCCTCATCTTTCATAAGATTCCCTGCACTCTGCTCAAAGTTTGGCTATGAGTCTCAGCATCTGCTTCAATACCTTGCTGGATAGAGTCTTTCAGAGGCCCTTTGTGGTAGGCTCCTGTCTTGTTCTCTGGTTTTCTCCCTCTTCCAATGTCTATCCTGTTTGCGTTTCTGAATGAGGATTGAGCATCTTACCCAGGGTCCTCCTTCTTGCTAAGCTTCTTTAGGTGTACAGATCTTAGTATGTTTATCCTATATTGTATGTCTAAAATCCACTTATAAATGAGTATATACCATGTGTGTCTTTCTGCTTCTGGGATACCTCACTCACTTTGACTAAATGCTTAGAGCAATATTAACATCCTGACCTATTATGGTGTGCTCTGGATAGCCAGAAAGACAAACAGGCACTCACATGGCAGGACGAACACAGGTAAAGCGCTGAAGCTGACTTCCTTCATATTAATATTTTTTTCTATACATCCACCTGGCATCTGACTTTCAGTACCTATGCAAGATTCTAATTTGTGTGATTAGGTTTAAGCCTAGGACAACCTTGGGTCTCCCCCAAGGCACCAGTCTTTGCACATGGTAAGTGATCAATGATGGATGAATAAGAAACATTCAAGACCAAGGCCATCATGATCTAGATGATGACAGGCTCTAGGGAACATGTGGACACTGAGGGGGACCTCAAAGGTAAGTTCCAGATGATCTGAAGGGTACACTGGCATTCCATGGGGCAGTATAACAACACTGGGGTACTGGGGTCAGTTGAGGGAACCCCAAGCAGGTTGGGTGGAACAAAGAATGTACCTTGCTGAAATTAGTGGCATCAAACACAGTGGCCTTCAAGTGGAAAGACAGCACAATAAACGCGGGAAATAGTGAGGAGGGCAGCCATGATGAAAGTGACAGCAGAAGGTTATGTTAGTCACATCTATTCCTGTGATAAAAAGAGCATGACCAAGGCAGCCTGTAGAAGAGCGTTCATAGAAGAGAGTTCATTTGGCTTATAATTCTAGGGGGTTAGAGTCCACACCTCCCAGGCCTCCCTAAACAGCACCACCAACTGAGGACTAAGTATTCAAACACTTGAGCTTGGAGAGACATTCTCACTCAGACCATCACCAGGGGAGATGAAAAGCTTAGATGGGCAGCAGCACAGAGCTGAGAAGCAGAGGGCATCAGGCATGACCGTGGCACTCAGGTAAGTCAGCAGTGAAGGTGATTTCAATGCTCAATCTGAGGCTAAAACAAGTGAGAGCACAGACAAGGGCTCCAGGCATTCCTCCCTGTCTTATCTTACTAGGAGTCTACTAGGTTCAGTTTAGGGTTAAGAATGTAGCTGTGATTCTTACAAGCCATTTCTCTCAGTGGTGGAAGTTTTAAAGCTGGTAAAAGAACAAATAGAAAAGTGGAACAAATGATGATAATGGTGTCTGGGAAAAAATTTAAATACATTGTGTCACACATAAAAAAATGCACAAAAGGATACCAATCATCACAAAGCTACAAGAAGTGAGAGTGTGAGTGAAAATGAGAAGGGACAAGAACAAGAAGAAAAAGAAAAAGAAGATAATCAAGAGGAAAAAAATAAGCTCTAGAGAAAAACCAATCTGCTGATGGCTGGTTTATCCACCTCTATTCATCATTTAATATTTTCAGTACTCCTAGCTTCAAAACAAACCACCCCTGTCAAAATATTGCTCATAAAACTGCTGTTGAGTGTGATGAAGTCTCATGATTATATCTGAGCTCATTCTGTGTTTTGAAATGGAATATCATCTACTGACCCACAGGAAGCTAATTGCTTTTTAATATATTCAGCAGCACAGCTAGTCATCTAGCTAAGCCATTCACTTACTACGCTGACAGTGTACTATCGAGAGCTTATTGCCAGAATCAATACAGGCCAGTGGGCTGTTGTACAGGCTATCGCTGTGGGCAGAGATTTCAGTTCTGGGGAGAAATGGCACAATCTATTTTCAGCAGATGTAATTTACTGCTCTCTCTCTCTCTCCTGTCTCTCTCTAGGGATAGAATGTAAAACCTATAATGTGTATATCCATATTGAATGTACAGGAGTGGTACTAAATAGGACTGGATAAGCAATTCTGCAATTGGCTCTTTTCCAGCTAATTATCTTGCTTTGGATACATATACTAGGATACTATTGGCAAAGACCAATTTCTAGTTTAATAGGATAGAGAGAAGGGATATGGATTCAAACACCCATCGACTATCTGCATTCTTATTAAAATACTCCCCATAGAGGAAATCACATTTATTCTATTAAGTTTTTCTTTTAAGTAGATGGCACACTAGGAATTTTAATAGCAGAAATAAATTCATTTAGCACTATGTGTACTTCAATTCCATTTGCAGCAGGCATTGGGAAGCCTCTTCTATATTTTATCTTTGAATATGTTATCAGCATATACATGTCCTTAGGAATGCACATTGCTTTGGGGTAGTTCCTATAGATTTTATTAAACAAGCATATCAATAAGTACACATCAGTAAATACTAATGCTAGCTTCAGAATATATGTTTATCATACCATCTTAGAGAGGAGGAGGACCTGTTAATAGGGAATCAGGGCAAAGATTGAATCAGGGCTCCTCATCTTCCCCTTCACTGTAATGAGCAGAGAGATTCATCTGGCTACCCTGGGGCCTTGGCCAGTCAGGGCCCAGGCTAATCGAGAACCAAGTGATTATTCCAAGATGAGCCTCTTCAGCCTTCCTTTCTGACTCTAGCTATAGCCCTTCCCAGCACCTAGCCTCATCTTGGACTTCCTCTCCTCCCCCTTCTATGTATTCACAGCCCCCCCTCCTGGGTCAGTCTCTCTGTCTCTCACTCCAGAGAAGACCTTGTTCCACTGCACAAAGGCTTCCAGCCACCTTCTGCCAGCCTTACCTCATTTGCTTAGCTTACAACAAATTTTGTGCCTGCTAAATACAGCACAGAGACCTGGAAAGGGGGGCTGGGCCCTCACTTCAAGGTAGGGAATATGGAGAAAAGATATGTAAAAAAAGGGCTGGTTGTGTTGGCCCAAAGAGAAGCATGGTCCACTTGGCTGTGGACACTGTGGATGGAGGAAGAGGTACATTGAAGATGGAGGAGAGGTACGGACGAAATCATGGAGGGTCACATGAGGGTTGGTGCAGTTCTGGGGCAGGTGAGGAGTCACCAGCCTCCAGCTTCCTCCAGGCTCTCCCCTGGAGAAAGCGATCAGGGGTCATGCGCTTTCTCTCTTTTGAGCAACAGAAATGTGAACCTTAGAGGCCTCTATCATGGCTTTCATATCGCCGCTGCACAGTATCCAGAGAGTAAAACCAGGGAATGTCCCATGCTGAAGAAAAGCTGCAGGAAGACACACAATGGAAAGCAGTGCCTGGAAAGCAGAGACGGTTGAGAACTACAAAAATTCAGCGAAGCCAGCACATGGGACCATATGAACGCCTTAAATGGAAAGTCTGTCTCTTCCAGATAACAGCCACTCCTGAGCAGTCGCACCCCTGACAGTGCCTATCAGTTGCAGCAACACCAACCAAAACGGAGGATGCCGGGGTTACATGGCCTCTGTGAGTAGCTTCTCCATGGAACAGGCCATGCACCAGGAGTCCCAGGTGTCTGACAGGCTGAGCAACATCGTTACAGAATCCGTTTCCCTGGAAACCAGCCCCAATAGCACATGCCTAAGACACTTGTAACTAATCCCCCTGTGCCCTTGCCTCCTCCTTTAACATTTTACTGTGGCTGGCCAACAGTCCCAGAGACTTTGTGCTTGATACTCAGCTGACCTCTAACCCTTTGTCCTCTTCCTGAGTGGACACCTATCAGGTGACACTGAGTTCTGAAGTCAACATGGACAAAAGTCCATCAAGCCTGGAAGGTAGGGGAAGGAGGGAGGCTTGAAATTTCTCCTATGCGTGGAAGGTTAAAAAGGACAGGAAAGCCTCAGCCTGCTGTTAGCACTCACTCTCGCAAGACCTGAGAGGCATTTCAAGAACTGTTCTTCTGGGGGCAATCCGTAGCAGCTACCACTGAAGTTTCCCAAACACTTGGGTCCCTTTCCTGACTTGCACCCTGGATGCCACAGCTGCCCCACCCTGTCCCACCATCTGTAGGCCATTAACTGCTACCCAGAAGGCCCGCACTCTGACCCCAGTTCAGATAACATCTGTCCAACCACAGGGACATCTCAACCTCTTTATGTGGAGGAGGTAAGCAGCAGCAGGAAATGGACTGTGAGGTCCGGCCTCTGAGCCACAGCTCAGGCAGAACCTGACTCACAGGATAGCTCAGCTCAGCTGGCCTCCCTGCCAGCCTGTCTGCCCATCAGCCTTGTTTTCAGCCCTGTGTAAACCCAATGCCCTTAATTAGCTCTCGAGGGACCCACTCCTGTCCCTGGCTTGCCTCAGAGGAAGGTGCTATTCTCTGATGTTGAGTCTAGTCCAAAGCAGGAACTCTAAAATGTACTCCTTCTCCATTGAAGAGGTTAATCCCCTTCCCACAAATGCTTTTTGCTTAGCAAAGCTGTTTTAAACTCTGCTAAGATGAGAAGTGCCACCTTTTTGATGAAAATCTATATAAGCTGAAAGCACACCAAATGTTCCCCAGAAAGCTCAGTGTGTGTCTCCCCTGTCAAGATTGAAGTTCCTAGCTTCCGCAGTTGACCATCACAGAACGAAAGAACACCATATATTATGTCCCAAGGGTGTGAAGATGGAGGGCAGGGGAGGAGTAGAGGGAGGGAGACTGGGTAAAAGAGAAAGGTCAATATATGTGTGGGATGGAGCTCTGCCATCTTTCCATGCGCATCACCCATACTGAAACTCTGCTACGAATTCTACCCTCACTTGGATCAGCTTCAACACTGGCTGAAAGCCTAAACCTGTGCAGAATGTGCTTCAGTGGAAACTTGTGCAATTCAAACTGGAGCCCTGCAGCTGGGTGGCCTCGGATTACTGATGAGGACGGTGTCAGCCTCGATGTTCCTGGTGGGCATCCCAAAGTTCCTGCATCTTCATTTATGAGGACTAATCAAAAATATTCACACAGTTCCCCGGGATCTAAGACCTTATGATACGATGGATACAGATGGGGGTAGGGGAGAGGAAGAAAGGAAATGGTAAGGGAAAAGGACAGGTTGAAAGGAGGGCCAGCGGGAGAGGGAATGCTGAGTTTTAAGCTAACACAGAGCTTGATGGCCAGACAGTGATTTTGACTCTATAGGGGTAAGCAGTTTGCCAAACTCAAGCTCAGCATATTTTGGAAATATATAGATAGAAACTTAAAGCTAAAAGAAATCTGTGTGGACAAATCGGAATGACATTCTGAAATACAGCACCCTACGATTACAGCATTCTCCTGCAATAGCTGCCAGAGTGGGAAAGATAAGAGCAGAAGACTTTTCTATACCATACCACAAGAGGAAAGAATTGCTAAGAGAATTCCCAGGGCTGAAGGGACAGGGAAGGGCACACGAGACCCTGCGTTCAATCCCTAATACTAAAAATAAAGCAGTAGCAACAAAATGAGAATATTACAAGGAGAAGCTAATTTGCATGTACACGTTAATAATATTCACTTGAGCCCCCTAACAATGCCATGACCAACGGCCCAAACATTTGTTTTTGACACTGTCATTAAATCAGTCTTGTTGACAGAATTAGTATATAGAAGAGTCACAGAAAGAAGATGTTACTTTCGGAATTTATGCACTTTCTCCAAGACTGAAATACACCCAAGTAACGCTGATATTCCTCCACGCCAATCCTAACTCGCGTCAAAAAACAGAACTTTGGGGTCTTGTGTATCAGCCAGGTGGTGCCACATTACAGTAGCAAACAATTTAGATCTTAGGCTTAAAACAGCAAAAGTATATTTAATGCTACATGCCCTCTGAAGAGAGTGGAGTCTCTGCTCTTCACTGGGGATGGAGGCCACAGAATAACCCTCATCTTAAGTGTTGCTGGCTGATATACAAGAGGTCTAGGCACAGGTGATTAAGCACTCCAGGCCAGAAGGGACAGGTCACTTCCATTTTCAGCTGTACCTGTCACATGGGCCTGCCTAGCCTTTCGGGAAATACTGGCAAGTGGCACTAATACTTTCCATACCTTGTCACTGAGAACTTTAAAATTGCTTTGAAGAAGCACCGCACATGAACACATTGAAGTCCATTCCTGCAAGCCCTGTGTCCTTGAGGAAACAGCTGAGAACTCTAGTCCACCACTGCCTGTGTCCTTTCATCTGAGCTTTATACCCAATACAGGGTCCAACTGAAGTCCCCTGCTATGACCATCTCTGCCAGGCACCGAGGTGCAGCATCTGCTCAGTGTACACAGCGCCGCTATAGGAGGCGAGAGGGATGCTGGCTTACTGAGCTTCATCTGTCTACCATCCTCAGCGCTTTGTATCATAGCAGCAGCCCGGCAGCCTTCAACTTTATACTCCAGTCTTTTCAAGACCATTCACCAGCACAACTTACGTCTGTTTTTGCCATAGTTTGCCATGAGCATAGGAGACAGCAGGAAGGAGCCAAATTTCAGTCTGGGTTTCAGAAGCATTCCTTAAAAAAAATAAGGTAAAAATAACAAAACTGAACTAAAATACAAGCACTAGCACTATGACAGACAGTACAGGAGTGAAGACAATGTTACCAACCAGGCAGATGGAGTTTGTTCTAAAGCCGGTTCTATCACTATACAGGCAAGCAAGGCTGGAGAACAGTACTGCCTGCAGTAGGCCAGATTCACTGTCTACGAGAAGAGGAAAACTGTACAGCCTTCCTCATTCAGGTCACCATGAGGATAGGAGGGAGAAGGCGCTAGAACTGTGTGGTGGTATTTATTTAAGTGCTGGCATTTGTGGTTCCTATTCTTTTTCTTATCTTTATCTCAGAGTGCTCACAGCCACAGTTATTTTACTTATCTGTATCTCATTGAGCAATTCATGTCCCTCACAGTAACGCTGGCATCTAACCCGCCATCTAAACTAGAACACCATGACTGGCCCAGATTTCAATCTGTCCACCATCTGGCCAGGCTGGGCTTTTTCCCTATAAAGTTCTCCTTTGTCTGCACCATGCTATGAAGAGAAGAGGGCATTTAACACAAGGAAGTCATTCAGGAAGCACTGTTCCTCTTTTACCTGGAAATCTTCAAGTATGCTGTTCTGCTTATTTCAGCTTGTAATCCACTCTTTTCTTCTCCTTTCTTTTCTTTTCTTTTCTTTTCTTTGCTTTTCTTTTCTTTTGGTTTTTGGAGACATGGTGTTTCTGCGTAGCCTTGGCTGTCCTAGACTCACTTTGTAGACCAGGCTGGCCTTGAACTCAGAGATTTGCCCGCCTCTGCTGGCCTTACAGGCATGAGCCACGGTACCCAGCCAACTACTACTTTCTTGATGAGAATATGTCTGACAGAGTGACAGAGCTGAGTCACCACCTCTCAGGTCTTGGGACTCATAGCCACCAGGTTTTGGGAGATAAACTGGGGAAAGCAAGCTTGGGATAGAAGACAGAGAATAGAACATTTGAACTCTGTCCCATCCTGAAAGCCAAATGCAATGGTAGCATTTTTATTAAAGGCCTAAGAATGTAGTCCATCTGAATAACATGCTTACATTTAAGATAAACTTTGGTCCCAGCCTGAAATTTGCTTCCTACCTCACTTCCTGCTTTATGGCCTCCTGAGATATCACAAGCCCAGCCTCGGCATGCTTATGTGTATGAGGCTGGGACAGTCCACTTCAACTCTGAACATGGTTTCCTATGTCTTAGTCAGGAGACCTGTCCTCTCTCTAACTGTGGAAGTCATCTAGGGCAGCAGCCTTACAAAAACTATAGGCTATAGCCAAATTTGACCCATTTCCTGATTTTGTAAATAAAGTTTTATTGGAACAACCATTTAAAAAAATATTTCATCCAACACTGCTTTCCTGATACCAAGGTAGATTTTTGTAGTTTATGACATAAACAGATGGCCCAGGAGGCCTAAGGTATTTACCATCTGGCATTTCATTGGAAATGTTGTGCAGTCTACGTCTAGGGCACTGTAGTGATGAAATGTATAGGAAGGAAAGAGCTTTTCCCAAGTAAGAGCAACTACTTGTGATGGAATGTGGAACAAGTCTCAGGAAGATCCTCAGCTCAGAGAGCACACACTGTACTTCCCCATCTAAGTGCCCTCCCCTAAGACATCACGGCAAGATAAAATCAGTACTCACTCTTTTAGAACTTAAAATGGCGGGTTAGGGTAAAAATGTGAATATGATGGAAGGATAAGGGAGAGATAAGTAGTAGAGGTACACAATAAAGCAATTACAGACCAAATAATGGCAGTGATTTCAGACATCAGTGAAACAAACTAATTACAGGTACGAAGATCAACAGAGATGGCACCTCAGGAACAGCGCCATGTGAAAAACCACACAGGGGACATGCATAGTGTGATGTGACTTATTAACAGTTCACAACACACAAACTAAATGATACGCTGTGTGAGAACATGCCATTCAGATCCTCGGAAGTCTACGAGTCCCTGTGTCGAAAGCTTACCTGCCAATCCACAGTGCTTCTGAGGGGTGGGGATAGAGCCTTTAGGAGGTGCCATCTGATGGGAAGAAGCCAGTTCACTGGAGGCATTCTGTGAGGGTACACTGGCCCCTTCTCTTTGCTTTGACACTGTTGTGAAGTGAGCAGGTTGACCCCTGCCTACCATAATGTCCTGCTACACCACAGGACCAAGCCAAAAGCAACAGAGCAAAATGACAATGGGCTGAAATCTGAAGATATGAGCAACAACAACAACAACAAAAAAAAACGTTTCTTCTTTCTTTCTTCCTTCCTTCCTTCCTTCCTTCCTTCCTTCCTTTCTTCCTTTCTTCCTCTCTCTCCATATATATAATTTATTTGAGGCAGGTATCTCTATGAAGCCAGAACTCATTATGTGGACCAGTGTGTCTTCAAACTCAAAGAGCTCTCTGGGCCTCTGAAGTAATGAGAGACTAAAGGTGTGTGTGCACTACCATGCCCGGCTATAAACCTTTCTTTCATTTATATTATTTACCTTGTTCATTTTGTCACAGCAATGGAAAAGTAGCAGTGACTGCTAGTACAAGAGGTAAAATTATAAAGAAATGCACTGGACGCCTTAAGCAAACTTCAAGCTCATTGCTGCTCCAGGAGAGCAGGAAGCGCACAGGGAGTGTCAAAGGACCATAGCTGGGTAGAGACATGTGCACAGCGTCAAAATCCTTTACATCTCACACAAATCTTACTAGTAGTTTACATCAACCTAATGCTAAATAAAAACCAGACTGTACAGGCTGGAAGATCTGTGTACTGCGCTGTAATTCTCAGGACAGTAGTGTGTGTTGTGGGTGTAGCTTCCAACCCAGCTGAGAGGACTCAAAGAAAGTTTCCAGAGAAAATGCCACATGCATTCCTTGAGGATTTCATAAGCAAATTTCTGAGAAAAGGCCACAGGGGAATATTCCAGCAAAAAAAATTCCACGATGATGATGCAGATATCAACACAATTTTAAGGAACTGAAACCGTCTTAGCAAAAATAGCAGACCAAGTAGAGAAATCAAGGCAGACAGCAGCCATGGCCGCGCTGTGAGCCTGTGGACTATGTCAAGGACCTGGTGCCAAGAGCAACAGGGTCCTCTCAAGAATCTAAGCTGTGGTGCTCCAGGGTAAGGCAGGCCCAGGAGAGCTTGGCCGGAGGGTTCTATCAGCTACAGTAACCTGCGTTACAATGAACCCAAAGCATGATCAGTCTTCTATGAGGAAAGCTGTGAGAAGACACAAACATGGAGCTCGTAGCCATCTGGATCAGCCAAATCAACCCTGGCAATCAGCGATGTGACAGGTCACAGCCAGACCGCTCTCACGACGCTCACGCTGGCCCCAGACTCAGCTGTGTGACCGAGGATGACCTTGAGCTTTTCATCTTCCTGTCTCAACTTTTAAAGTGCTGGGATTACAGGTACGTGCCATCACAGCCAGAGCTGCAGTTTGAAAGGATTCTTCTGATGGGGGCATCATCCATTCACTTGGTCACCATGGAGTGCCTACAGGGCTTCTGCTCGGTTCAAAATAACCCAGTTTCACGTGTGGGCGGCAAAGGCTGGAACCAAGGCTCCACATCAGAACCACACACAATACTTCCTTGTCACAGCAGATGCTCACATATGAGCATGAGCAAAATGTGTGTGTGTGAACTTGTTATTCTGCACAACGAATTAAACTAGAACTCAAGGATAGTTTCTAAAGAAAATGGTAGTATTAAATGCCCCCCAAACCACAGGATCTAGCGTTTCTACATCTGATTCACACCTAAAGAAACGAGAGCAGGGATTGAAGGAGACACCTGAACACCCGCATTCACAGCAGCGTCCCTCACAATAACTAAACTGTGGAAGCAACCCACCTGTGAGAGGGTAAACAAAACGTGGTCTTTCCATCCAGTGACTATGACTCAGTCAATGATGAGCCTCGGTGACATTAAGCTAAATAAAAAAGGCCGCTTACAAGCACTGTTTGATTCCAGTTCTGGTCCAATTTATAGAAACAGAAAGTAGATGCTAAGCAGTGGTGGCACACACCTTTAGTCCCAGCACTCTGGAGGCAGAGGCAGGCTGATCTCTGAGTTGGAGCCCAGCTTGTTCTACAGAGTGAGTTTTACGACAGCTAGGGCTCACAGAGAAACCTTGTCAGGAAAAACAAAAGCAAAAAGGAAAAACGAACAAAGAAACAAAACCAGAAAGTAAATTGGGAACTTCCAGGGGTTCTGGGAAGACCTGGGGAGCCATCATTTGAAGAGTGCGGTTTTGTTTTACTGGATGAGGTGCTCTGGGGAAAGACGGTAGTGGTGACCACATAACTTTGTGAATGAACTTCATGCTGCTAAAGTTTAGTACACTTCTCACAGTTGAAATAAAAAGTTCCATGATACAGAACTCTTAAGTGAACCCCACAGCAGGTGAGCCCTTCCCACACTACTGGGCATCACCCCATTGGGTTTTTTTATGACTTGCCAGTTTCTTGAAGCCCGGTTACAGCCTCAGCCTTTCAGGGGCAGCTACCCTTGTCCACCTAGTGATGTGGCCAACACATGGGCCTGCAGCTGGTCCACGCAGACAAGAGCTTCCTGTCTCCAATGCAAATGGCATTCCTCAGAGTGCATTTTGTTGCCAGGACAAGGCATGCAACAGAGCTGGAATGCTTCTTGTCTCCAGCTCCTCTTTTCACAAAGGACACCCCCAGAATCATCCACTCAGCTGCCAAGATATGCAACACGTGGGACACTGATGATGGAACACATGTCACTCAGAATGCTCCTGTGCTCAGATTCCCCATTAAAAACTCATCTCTGACAGTCCACAAGGGATACTTAGTGTGCTTTTAAAAGATCCACCCTTCCCTGCTTCCCCATGGGTTCTTCTATTACCTGGCAAGGCAGAGTTACTAAATGATCCAGCTCAACATTAATTAGAAGTATCCTGTGAAAGCTTGGACAACAAACCATCAGGAGCTTAGAAGCACAAGGGAGAAAAGGGAAGGGAAGCAGGCGGGAAAGGAGGTGCATAGGTACTGATGGTTCACACAGGCATTGAGGGAAGGCAGACAAGCCTCAGCATTGAAGGAGAGGGACAAAGAGAGACTCATTGTTTCGCGTATTCTATACACGGAGCTAACAGCCAGGGATTCAGTCAAGTGGGCACCAGTAACTCGTTTCTTCTTTGTCACTTCAACAACTTTCCTTGTTCGTAGCTTGGGGGAGGAACTCGGAGTGGAAAAGCCAGCAGGAGGCTCCCACTTCTTCTGAGGCAGCCTTGTCCTTAGTGCTGCAGGGACTGGCACCGCCTGGTCGCAGCCATCCCACAGCCGGGGGGCTCTGAGCCACAGCTCAGAAGCAGCAATGTCAAGTACTGCTAGGGACAGTCCCAGGGCTGAGTGGCTTCACTGCTGAAGAAACAAGTACTGGACTGCCTGTGACCTGCCCAAGGGCCACTCAGTCTGATGGTAGAAGAAGCAGCAATGGCCCCAGATCTCTGGCTCTAGGTAATTTTCTCCCATCCAGAGTAGCATCTGGGTGCTTGGGGGTTGGAGGTGCGTGCTCTTCTCCTCACCTGCTGATCATCACAAGCAGACATGAAGAACAAGGCTGGGTACATCTGGGGTGTCAGGGTTTAGACTTCCTCTGACACATCATGTAGGCCACCAAGCTGGTCTTTTCAAACAACCCAACTCACTGAGTACAGTTAATCCTGGCATTTGGGAGGCAGAGGCAGGCAGATCTCTTGTGAATTCAAGGCCAGCTACGTCTGCTTAGAGAGTACTAGGGCAGCCAAAGCTACATAGTGAGACCCTCTCTCAAACAGACAAACAAACAAACAAACCCACAGCTCTTTTCTAACCATATGCAGTTGTATTTTTTTTCCAACCTTAATTTTCCAGAAAATCTCTACCAACCTTTTCATTAAAAAAATGTGTGGGTTTAAGAGGAACATAGCTTGGGATAACAAGAAATCAAGAGCGTGCAAACTGGCATGCACATCCTCATTTCTGGGGGTCAACGATAAAGTTGTACCCACTTTCCACAATAATATGCCACCACTCAAAGAATGGTAAAACTACGTAAGCAGCGCCACTGTTTCAAAAGTTCTTGTTTGGGATGATCCAAGCTGGACTCTCCTAGCATAGCAATACCAAGCCAGATGTTACCATCTATCTGTTAGCCCCCTGAGAACAGTAGCCAAATTTTATCCACAGTCCAGGCAAAGAAACTGGGCTCTCTCTGGAACATCTGGGCCTCCAGCAATACCAAGAAAGAAAAGATATCGAAGAAGAAAGGGTATCATTGCCTGAAAATCCCATATGTACTCAGCCATCCCAAACAAGCCTCAAATCCCAGAAAGTGTCACACTGAATTAGAAAAAAGCAAGATGCCCCTCCATAAGGACACAGAGACTGAGGTTCCCCCAACCCCCCAACCTCACTCTCCAAACTCTAATCAAGTCCAAGTACTAACCTAGTGTGTGTGAGGCCAAGAATGCCCTAGGAGAAGTGCCCAAGGCTGAAACAGGCTTAGTGCTCCTGGAGGCCACAGTTCTCAGGTGTACTTAGTGCACAGCTGAGGGTATTGTAAGCAATAACCTAATGCACCATGTGCCACTTTGGCTGCATGTCATATTCTATCCGTGGTATATCCCCAAAGACGGGTAGCTCAGCATTCTTGAACCTGGTAGGCATAAGTAGATCAGGAGTAAGAATATCAAATGCACTGGACTTCCCCCACCCCAACTCACCCCTCTGCTTTCTAAACATTAGTTTTAGCTTCTGGAGCTTAGATAACACGCAGCATATCCACCAAAGCATTTCCCTTGCAGAAAAGCTAAGGAGTCAGTGCTGAGGGTAAAAGTCCACCTGGCAGTGCTGACGAGGGATGCTGGCTCTGTCACTGAGCAACACTGCTGAACTGCTTCGAAGGAATGCAGAGATATCGTATCCCGATTCTGCACACCAACAGAATGGTTCTCAGACTTACCCAAACTACTCTGATGAGACTTTTCTGACACATGGGAAGTCTACCAAGGGTTAAGGAAAAGAAAGAGAGGTGATGACAAACGTTTCCTCTCTTTGTGCTCACTGCAGTGGGATTTGTATACACACATTCCCACCTACTCACTCCCACCTACTTACTCTGACCAATATTGCTAGTCAATAGTTCCAAGAGGGTTGGACAATCAGATTGAAATCTAACCAACTGTTTTGCATTGGGCTCAAACCTATTTAGGTCAGGAATCTTTTGTGAGAAATCTCAGCACGTTCATTGCTCAAAGCCATCAGTGGTCTTGTTGCTTCAAGGCTAATATGATGTGTTGATAGGGGAGGATGGTGTGCTGATAAGCTGGAGGTGTTGTCTCCCCCAGCTTCCACATTCTGTAACCACACAGGTCCATCTACTTCGTAATCCTGCTGCATAGGCTTTCATAATGTTCCATGAAGTCACTGGTTTGTCCAACTAGTTTTTCCACATTCAATCCACACCAAGAAAAGATCTAGCTCTAGAGATCTGGTGAAGAGAACAGGGACCATCCCTGCTTTCAGGACATCTTTAGGATAGTGGACTGCATGGGGACACTAATGTGCAAGAAAACAAAGGCACCGTGGCTTTAGAGAATTAGTTGTAATATATTGATTAGACAGACTAAGAAAGCTTCCCAGGGGTCATGTGAACAGAGATCACAAACACAAGACACAGCCAGGTACAGAGGGATGTGAGGTAGAACACTCAGGCAGAGGGAGCGTGGGCACAACAGACCTAAAGGTATAAGAGCAAGCTGCAAGGCCAATTTGGCTAGGACGTCTTGTGAGCCTGCGGGGGCATAAACCCATAGGATCCCACAAGGAGCTTGGAATGTGCAGTGATGCTCAGGGAAGGACAAAGCATACTGCTAGCCAACTCCCAGGAGCCTTTGATCCTAAAAGCCCATGCCTATGTCAGATAAGGCTGTGTTCCCCAGCTTCCTGTGCCATCACTATGGAGAGGTTACTGAGTTCTGGCCAATGAATAAAAGAAGCAAAGGTAGGATGCCTGAGCAGTTTCAGTAGGAAGCTAGCTAACATATGTCTACAATGGATGCATTAGCACCACAGAAGGGGCCTAACCCCAAGGGCAAAATACTGTTTCTTGAGTGGACAGAGGGACGAGTGGAAATGATGTATGGAGATATGATATGGAGCTTAGATTGAGGCAACTGTTTCTATGAGAGGGTAGAAATGAAGCCATTGTCTCTAATCCTCTAATTCTGCTCTTGTTCTACCTAGAGTGGGAGACACTAGCTACTTTTACCTACTTTAATTAAGATGAATAAAAATAACACACATGGTCTCTTGGTCAATCTAGCCACAACTCAAGTACGACAGCTCCAAGGACTGGACAGTGCAGAGAAGGCACATTCTCTACAGCAGTGAGTTCCCTTGAATGAGTCTGGCCTCAACGCTCCCCAGCTTCTTGTTTAAGAACCATGAATGATGCTTCCTTTGCCTTACATGCTCAAAAACTATGTGAGAGAGAAGAGGAGAACAAATAAACCCATGCTTTCTCAATTGGGTGATACTTTGGATTGGATATAGCTTGTTCCCATCCAAACTCATGGTGATATTTGATTCCCAACATAGCTGTATTGGGAGATGAGACCTTTAGGAAGTGGTAAGGCCATAGACACTCTACCCTCATGGAGACACTAAGGGGTCTTGAGGACGTTTTTCCTTTTATGGAACTGGATCAGAGAATCCTGTTATAAAGCAAACTTGGAGTCTATTGTATTACTTCAGCATATGCTTGCCCTCCATTGTGCTTTTCTGCCATGAGGTCATCACCAAAGACCAAGCAGATGCCAACTCTGTGCCCTTGGGCATCTAGAACCATGAGCCATCCAGCCTCACATATTTTTTGGATCTAGAAACTGGATTACTAGTTGTATTTGCTTTAACCACTCAGATGATGTAGCATTTCTTTCACTCCTTTGTAGTCTTCAGGCTCATATTTACAAGCTGTTCATGCTTCTGACTTTTTAGGAGATCAGAGGTGTCCATCAATTTTCAGAGGGTTATCTGTCTGCTGACTTGCAACTTTTCATTCAGCCCTTTGGAAAGAGGGCTGGGAGTGAGCCTCTGAGTCACTAGCCCACCTCACCCTCTGAACTCTTTTCTCCTGGAGCTCCTCAGAGATGTAATAGCAGCAGCAATGGAATGGAAAAGCCATCTGTACAAACATTCACTTCCATGTCACAAGGTAGAAAGGAAAATTGCCAAAAAGGAGATCTTGGAAAAAGAGCAGAGAGCAATCACCCCCTGACGAGAACATGAAATAACACCCTACAGTGACCCCACAAAAGAAATGGAAAATGAGAACCAACCATGAATGGGTCAGAGAACACCACTGAGTTTGGGGGTAAGAGCTACAAAGGAAGAAAGAGATGTGAAATGAACGCTGTGATGTCCAAAGGCTGCAGAGTGGACATGCTGGGCAGTGTAATCTCTAATTCACTCAGACCTTCTTTCAAGGACAACATTTGTGTATCAAAGAGTAAGTTGAAACTCCCCTTAGCAATGTCAAGTTCATGTTAACATTCGCTCAATAATTTCCATGTATGGTTCGTAGATACCATATACATGGGACTCAAGAAACCCCATCAGAGAGCTGGAGAGATGGCCCAGTAGGTAAGAATACTTACTGCTCTTCCAGAAGCCTTAGTTTAGTTCCTCAGCATTCATATCAGGCAGGTCTGTGGATACCTACACCACACACACACACACACACACACACACACGAGTGCACGTGCGTACATGAAACTCACCAGATACATGAGAAAACTGAATAGAGATTCCAAAGATGACCAACTTGTTGGTGATAAATTGCCAGGAGGATAGTGGCTTTGGTAAGTGACATTTATAGGGAATATGGGCTAGGGATATTCCCTGCCCCGGAAATGAATTATTGGACTGAACTTGTTAAGGTGGACAAACACCAACTGCTTCACGGCAGCCCATGGAACAGGAAGATTTATCTCCTTAAACACAGACTAGGGTACAAGACTTTTCTCCTTTAAAAAGCAGACAGCAGCTTTCTACTGCTTGCAGACTAAATGTCTTGTATGGTTGACATTCCTTCATAAGCTAGGACCCCTCCCTGCCATATCTGTATATACATCTATGTCTTTATGGGTGATGAGGCCTGATCATGGAGCAAGTGGAGAATGAAGAAGAGAAGGGGTAGATGCTGGCCAAGCCATGTGATAACTAGTGAGGCTGAGGGAAGCAGGATCCAGGACAGGGAGTGGGTCTGCTAAGGTGGGCTGGATGCCAGGATACTGGCTCTGGAGTAGGGGGAGAGGACTATGGCTATGTGTGGGTGAATTCTGTTTGCTTATTTTGAGACATGGTCTTACTATGCAACCCAGACGGCTGAGCTCACAGCTCTCCTGCCTCAGCCTCCTAAATGCTAAAGTTACAGATGTGTGCCACTGGGGTATGTTCTTGAACAAGAGTTCTTAAGTTGTCCTCTCCTGTTAGTGAAAATCTTAGATTAGGTTAACCAAAGGTGTTTTCAAGGCTCTCCGTCTGAGATGCCAAAGTTCATTATGGACACAACATTTCAGAAACAGTTTGATATCAAGTTTCAAGAATAAAACAAAACAAACAACAGCACCAGCAGAAAAAAAAAACACACAAAAAAACAAAACACAAGAACAAAACAAAAATTTTGAAGCCACTCACATGTGCCATTTAGATTTCTGATAACCAAAGGCTAATGTCACCATGACTGGCTACGCTACTGCAGGTTAAGCAGGGTGTGCAGAATGGCTCAGGCCTAAGGGGCATACCCCTGAGCCTAGAGGTCAGGTCAAGAATGGAGGCAAGTACTTAACCCACCACTCTCCATTAAAGGCCATCTTTGTTAACAGGAAGAATACAGGAATGGGCAATAATCATGTTCCCTGGCTTTATGATGGCTATACATAGGTTAAATGTCTACTTAGTGACTCCTTTAAGTCACAAATATAACCACGTGTCTGACATTACAGGGACTGACTGAGGTGCACCCCAGAGTAGGGAATCATGAAGCTGAAGAATTCTGTGATGGCCAAAACCTTAAGATTGTTAACGCTGTTTTGGATAGCACAATGTTTCGAAGAGGCACCATACAACCCTTCAGGAGTCAAGTCCAAGTGCCAAAGTCAATGAAATGAAAAAATCGAACCTGATGCTAAGGTTCCTCTTATTTAATCAGGCCAGGGAAGACAGGTGATTCTGTTTCAGAGAGGCCAGTGTTGACCACAGCATGTCATGTATTTGGCACTGTACACTGTCAAAATTCTGTTTTTATAGTTACTTATAAGTTGTATGCGCTACTGCAAATGCCTTGTGTCAGTATATATTTTCGTATTTTAACAACATATTTTAAGACAAAGAATAGAGCCAATAAGTTCTACACAGCAGTTACAGGCATGGACACCTGGAGGTAGGGGTTTGAGTTCTGCTTCCTCTTCCTCACTGACTATCACCGTGGACAAGTTCTCTCCTTAAAAATCTCAGGCAAAAATTCTACAGTAGAGACAAGAGTGCTTACTGGGTGGAAACACAGGCAGTGTTTAGAAGCGCCTAGGTACAGCATTCAAGTTCAGTAACAGCAGCGTTCACTTCCCTGCGTCAGCAGCACACTCAGGGGGATCCAAGGGTGAGAGCAATAGTTTCCTTATCTGAAGAAAAGGCTTTTGATAGGCTCTATCATTAATATAAAATGTAAGTCGGCTACTTACACACATCAGGAGATAAGCACATGCAACTTAGCATAGGACCTGAACCTGGAAGATGCTAACAGTTATCAAGCCAGGGTACCATCAATAGTCCTCCCTGTTTGCTCCTTCACTGCATCAGGACTCAGCTGCCTCATCCATGTTTTTACATACTGGAGAGCATTAAAGGGAGCACCCAGGCCAGGATTTACCATATGCCTAACTCCTCATGTCAGGGCTGTGGATTTAGTCCTTCTAATAAGGAGCAAGGGGAATTTAAAATCAGACAAAACAATGTCTTTTGGTGATGAGGAGTGAATCCAGAGAATAGTGTATGAATGGCCAAGGGTAGCGGGTCATGACCTCCCAGCAAGCCCTTCTGCGCAGTGAGGGCTGCTGCGTGTTCCCACCCTAACATAAAGATGCCAACTCTATTTACTAAAGAGCCAACTCTCATCTTCCCCAGGATTCCCTTCACCTCGAGAGCCCTGCCATGTAAAGCCGCAGCCTTCCTTACATAAAAAGCAACACCAGCTGGACAAAATGGTGTCAAGGAAGACGTGGTCAGAAACTCCTAATCACAGTAGAACGACTGCACAGTCCTCTCTGTTATGTAAAACAGACGAATTCGGAGCTGGGCTGGAGCCAAAGGGCCCTTAGTTCACCCGTGCCCCACCAGGACAACACGCCTTCAGTTTGGAGGGAACTGTGAGCCCTTTCCCAGAACCAACACAAAGCAAATACCAAGAAGGACAGCATTTCAAAAGGCCCAGGTTAGAGGAACCCAGCTCTGTAGGTCTCTCAAACAACAGCACCAGAGTAAGCTTTCCTTGGTCACAAAAGCACCCTTTGCTACAGGAACCATCAAAGGCTCTGTAGCACAGCTACAAGCGCAGAGCCCTGATTTTCCTGTCCTTGTGTTCCATGAGGCAGTTCAAAGGCCCTCCCTGCCTGGGCCCCTGTGCTGTTCACGCCATCACACTGAGGCAGAATAAAAAGGAAATTTATAGGGACTTACACAGGAGGGGAAAGGAACCCCTTTTCTCAAAACCTGATTAAAACCTTTTTCCCAGTTGAGAACTCCAGCAAAATTGACAGTATGTGCTGTAAAGGCTACTGATGGAGTTAATATTCCTTTCGTGTATAGATAATAAAAGTTAAAGTAACAGTGAACAGAGCTTAGGCCTGAATGTATATGACCTTGGTAGAGCCTCATTCATTTCCCCAGAAGTAGTCTAAGAACCCCAAAGCTCTTTACAATAAACTCCTACCTATCACTTAGACTTACCTAATCAATCAACTGTAATCCTATTGCCCCTCTCCCCACAGGGACCCAGTGATAGACAATAACCTGAGACCAACCAAGATCTTAAATCTGACTATTGGTAAAACAATGAGCTGGGACCCTGAGAGAAGCCTACCCCCAAACCCTCGGATATGCCTTTCTTTCTTCTAAGTGACCCTCTTTCCCTTATGGTGGCGCTTAAGCCTATATGAAAGTATCTTTAATAAAATCTCCAACTGTGTTTCATCAACAGGCTAGTTCTGAAGTTCTTGTTGGCATCGACGTTAAGAATCTTGATTCAGTCTGAGTCAGCCTTCCTGAAGCTTCAGGCTGCTGAGGGAGGCAGTGTGGAGTTGTCTCTATTCCCTCCACTCCTGACAACAGGAAGCACCAGGAGCCAGACACATCTCCGCCCTTCTCAGACTCCTTGACACTGGTGCTATGTAGGTTGCTGTAGCTTTAAAACTGGCCATGGCCCAAGTCTGATTCTCCAGGTAAGAGATTTACCAGGAAAGCCCAGATGCCTGAGTGTGGGCCAGCAGAAGGTGAAAACAACACAAGCAAGGCCAGTCTGCCTGCTAGGGACTTGGGAGAATTGTAGCAGGAAGGACTGATTCTGTTCACACAACCCAGGGATGAAGCAGGCCGCTCTCCTGCTCAGCCTTGGTGCACTTGGCCCTTAGCTGGGCTGGGCACTTGTTCATACAGAGGGGATAGCACACATACACAGGAAACCTGGCACTGTCATTTCATTCCAGATGTTTGCTGGATCTGGCCAAAAATAAAAATACAGGGCAAATGGACAACTGGTGTATTTATAACACTAAGAATAATAATTCGGGGAGGGGAGGGGGGCTGCTTGGAGTATATTAAGCTGAAAAGTGGCTACTCCTACTTTTTCCTTAGCACTTTTTATGGCTTGCTCTGGGTGATGCTATTATAGTGGTCCAGGAGACTTTTTCTACATTTTAAATGGTTAGAACTTTAAAAAACAAAACAAAATGCACCCCCCCACACACACACACAGAACACTGACAAGCCCTGACAGGCTGAGGAGAGCAATTACAAAGCAGATTCTTAGCTCCCTCCCCCTGCATACCTCACTCAGCCTGCTTTGTCCTGCTAAGCTGGAGGCCACCCATAGCCCAATCTCTTTCCTCGCTGAGAGACCCATGCCTGCGGTGAACCAAAGAAACCCAGAGGTCCAGGTAGAAGAGGAGAGGCTGGTTGTATCGACCGAGGAAATCATGCCTTCAGCAGAACGGTGTCACATTCTACCTTGTCACAGGGAGCACACACACAAGCCAAGGCGCATGAACTCAGCTCTGAAACTGTGGCCTAAGAATGATGAGTGCATTCATCCTTGCCAGCATCCTCAGGGTCTCTCAGAGGTGAGAAAACTGTCCCAAGGCAGTGCAGGAGAAAGTCATTTGAGACAAACAGAGCAGTGGGCTCGGCTTGTAGTCTAAAGCTGGCTAGATCCAGCTCACTATGAGTGGCTTACATGTACTCACACATGTGTGTGCACATTTGCATGGGTCTTGGAGAGAAGCAGGTGGTGGGTATGGCTATTTGTCATCTATTACCTTTCAGAGTACAACTGCACCTCAGCTGTGTGTCTATGCATTAAAACATTTGACTGTGCTTCAGGGACTTGAAGGAAAATCATTAGTGAGATGCCTTATAATCTAAGTTTTTTTTCTATAAGATAACAAACTATCAATATAAAAATTATTCTTTAGTACAAAGAGATGGGTGAGTCACATTAAGTATAAATTATGATGCTTAAGAATGGTTCAAACTTTGGTTTTCTATGTTTTACAACAGTTGAAAATAATTGTTTATCTACTTAGCAAGACATATAACATAAAAACAAGATGGTATTCTGAGGCCGGTATGAATTAAAGCCTATATTTGAAGTATTTCATATTCATCACTAAATTGAAGTAAAGCTGTCTTTGCCACAGTTACCTCTGATCTACCACACAGCTATTGCTTCAACTAAAGGACACTGTTCCATGTCTTGTATCATTTGACATCATGTTGCCCCTTCCTTGGTTCCCTGTTTACCAGCTTATCTGAGTCACCAGCAGCCAGTGTGGCCATTCCTCAACTAGTTCACCCACCTGCGCCCATTACGCTCCCACACCCTGGTCCAGGGGTGATCTCAGCTAGCTCGGTAGCTTTTAGCTTCTACTTTATGCTAAAGACCCACAGACCTCATTCCCTTTGATTCCGGGCTGTGAATCCCTTAAAGTAGCAAAGCTGGAAGATGCCCTGAGGTGACCACTAACTCACCTTCCTGAAACGGAAGTCATCATCTTCCCTTCCCACAGCCTGCAGAGGAAGGAGGAGTCTGTAGCTTCAAAGTCTCTAGGACTTCGGATCAAAAGCACTTACATTTAGAAGAAAATACAAACACACACACCTCTCCAGGTGCAAGCAGTTTCATGGCCACCTTTCTGCCTTCTCCTCACTCTTCAATTACTTATTTTGGCCTTCAAATTTTTTGTTTAGCTGTGGATCCTACCTTGCCCAAGGCCCTGGCCTTTATTCAGGCTCCTCTTCCTGAGGCTGCACCAGCCCCCAGCTCCTAGCTTGGCCTGCCAGGTTGGCCTGTTTACAACTGCAGCCAGAGTGATCCCTCCAAAACAAACATCTGAAAGCTTCCCTCTCTTGCTTGGACTCTTTCATTGGCTTGCCACTAGCCTAAGTTCATGGAGGACAGAATTTTTGTGTCCTGTCCCAGCCTCCTTCTTGGGCTTTTTCTAGTCATGACCCAGATTCCAGACAGATCCTAATGACCTAAAGTACTCGGAAGGCAGTAGGCTCCCGCCAAATTCTAATGATCCGCAGTACCCAGAAGGCACTAGGCTCCACTGGTCTTTGAGGACTCTCATCAGGTAATGAACACACATTCAGAGTGTGGCCCTCATCTCCCCTTTTTGAAGCCTGAGTGTCCTGGGAAGCAGGAAGATGTATGCTCCTAAACCCTCAGAGCCTGACGGTACTCAGAGTTTAATATATACCCAAGCTGACAAATTCTTACTTCCCTGGCCCTCAAATCTTTAACAAGTGAATGCATAAAGGAAGAAGTAGCTCTTATGTGAGCCAAATAAAATAAAATATCTGGCATTACACAGTGATTTGGATAAGAGCAGCAGAGCTCTATGGCTCCACATAATTTAAGGTATATTTCTCTCTGTTCTCAGGCAAAATTGTGGCTTTCTTTTCATTAGCAGCAGACCCAGGCAAACCCAGGCACGGTCTCACTTCCCCCACATATGTTTTGAAGGTTTTCAGAAGCCTGGAACTATTTGTTTGCTTTCAAAATGATTGATTTTTTTTAATTCATTATTTTTCTTTTCAGTCAACAGTGGAGAAAAGGGGGCAGGGAGGGAGGGAAAAGGAGTCTGCCACACATTGCTGTCTTAAAATCCTGAGCTCTTTCTAGGAATTCCGGTTTCCAGCTCTGTGTCCCGCAGGTGAGAGAACAGGGAATCCTGGAGGGCACTACAAGGAATCCCTGAGGGTACAACAGGACTTCCCGTCAAGTTAAACCAGTAAGAAAATGTGCATCAGGGAAGGAAAATGCAGATGGGGGAGGGGAGGCCCTGATGCTGACAGGAAAGCAAGGGCTTGGGCCATAGGAAAGACAAAGCGTTAACCATTAATCCCTCCCCATCCCTTCACCTCCTCCCAGCTGGTCTTCGTAACCACCCCATCAGACACCCCGCAGAGCAGGATGGAATTCCACCAATGCTCCTGGCTGAGTTTAGGACTCTAAGATTGTGAAATACTAAGACTGGAAGGATTCCTCTATGTTTTTGTTCTTCCTCATCCCCCCCCCCCCCGTTTATTCCGGGAGTGGATCTATGCTTTGCACACATCAGAAAACCCATCCCCTAACTTCAGAGAAAGAGACCAGAAGCTGGCAGAATTTAAGTCCTCTGTTGTGGTCACAGCCGTCTGAGGGACGGAAGCCGCAACTCAGATCTATCGATTTCTAGATCATTCTATGGATTCTTCTGCTGTACAGACAGTTTTGTGTCAAAGTACAGAGGCAGCACTAGGATTCTAGCATGACAAAACCTGGCCCACAAGGAAGCACACAATTTAACAATGTTTTTGTTTTTGTTTTTTTTGACTACGTGGAGAATACAGCTATACCCTGGAATTTCAAAATGCCAAAGGCTCAAAATATTTGATGTTTTATTTTTTTCCCCCCTCTGATTTTGAAAACTTCAAAACCAGTCTGTACTTTTAGGCAGCGGGTGCATGTTTTTGTCTTCTAGCTTCTGCAAAGATGAGGCATGTGGTTCTCGTGGCGGGGGGGGGGGGGTGTCTTAGCATACAGAAGTACAGCACATCTGTACATGTTCTACAGGCACTAACGAATGATTTTTGTTTAAAGCAGTCCTGAGTGGCAAATTATGGCTTGTTGCCGGACAACTCACCGCCCCACCCCACCCCCAGCTCCCCTCCGTCACTGCAGCATTCTGTCCACACAGGGACTTCATTACTGGCCATTTCTATTCCAACTCACCACCCCATGGCGACATGAGGAGCTCTGATGCTCAGAGACAGGTCAGAGGAAAGATTTAAATGCAAGAGTTCCAGTTCAATTTTTTTAAATAATATTTTGAGATAGGCTCTCATTTTATAGCCCAGGAAGTCACTATGCAGTTCAGGTTAACCTTGAACTCTTGGCAATCTTTTTATATCTCAACCTCCACTTCGGATCTGTTGGGGGTGGAGTGGCAGAGAGTTGTGAGCCGCCATGTAGGTGCTAGAAACCAAACTAGGGTCTCTGCAAGAGCAATAAGTCCTCCTAAGCTCGGAACCATCATCCCAGCCCCTCTTCCAGCTTTATATGTGTGTGTTGGGGATTTGAAAACAGTTCCTCATGCTCTCCTACCCAAGAAAAAAAAGGTCCAGTTAAATTAAATGGTTTGTCAAAGGCCTATGGAAAACTCGGACTCATATCTTGTCCATCTCCAGGTAAGGACTCTGCTAGCAAAAGGTAACACCCATTGTTTCAAGCCAGAGAAGCAGAATTATAGAAATGGGAGCTGACAGGAAAGGCCCTGTCAGCAGAGCTGGCCAACAGGGAACCAGGATGACAGCTCCAAAGAGTGTGCTATGGGAAGACCCTGGTCTCAGGGATGGAGGAAGATAGCGCACAAAAAGACACCCACCAAGGGCAGATTCTCATGGAACTTGCCTCCCGCAAAAGCATGGCAAACGTTTGCTCTCCAGAGGCACTCAACTACTTGCTCAAGAGGCAATCTCCATTCTCTTCATTCCACATATCTGCCACTCACTATTGGAGACATTTGGTGCAGTCATTCAAGTAAAGCGGGGGGAAAAAAAGAGAGAGAAAGAAAGAGAGAACATCGTAGTGGTGATGTCTAGCAATCTTATTGACTAAAATAGTCCCTAATTTTAAGCAACACAGAAAAATACAAAAATCAAACAATACAAATTACAGGACTTCAGAAGAATATATAAGTGTAAAAATATGTAATTGTAGTAAGAACACATATATCATCCTGCCCCCACGGATTAAAAATTACTCAGCGTTTCCTTGAGAGTTTAAACTCATTAGTGTCATGTCAGGGAAATAAAACAACAACAACACATCATCTAGAGCAAACCCTAGATTTTTTTTTCTAGTCTATACAGCAATTAAATCAAGACTTGGATTCTAATTTTGCAATGTTATCAGTAATTTAGGCACCTTAAAATTCTTGACCATTCTTTGATTATGTGTAAAATTCATCCAGTTTGGACTGCTTAGGCTTAAGGAGAGTTATTATAATGAGAACCTCCTTGAGAGAACTTCTCAAGAAAATTATTCATTGATGCTTTAAAAAAAAGTTACATAGTTACAGTTATGTGCCCATCTCCAGTTAAGGACTGCTAGCAAAAGGTAACATCTATTGTTTCAAGCCGGAAAAGCAGAATTATGGGAAGGGGAATCAGTGATAGTAAGGGAGAAGGTAGAGATTTAATGACCAGAGAAACTAAAAAAGGTACTTATAACATGACAACATACATAAAAGTAACATTATACAGGCTGGTTGAGTTACATGAGGAAATACATGTATATAAATGTATACACTATACACACATACATGCATGTAACAACAATTCATGAAAACAGAGGCCAAGAATTTGAAAGATAGCAAGAAAAAGGATATAGGGGTTTGGAGAGAGAACAGAAGTGCGGAGGAAAGAAGGGAAGGCAGAAGGAAAGGTGAGAAATAAAAGACGTTAAACACACACACAAACACACACACACAAATAAATAAATGAGGAAAGTTTTTTTTTTTTAATGGGCCAGAGGTGCAGTTAAGTAATAGCACTTTTTACTTAAATATGCACTATCCTAGCACTGAAAAAACAAGCACCAACAAATAAACAAATAAGAAACAAAACAACAAAAACCCAACAACACCCTATATCAAATCAACTCAGAACAAAACAAAACAACAAGGCAATAATCTTGGCTGTTTTCCTTCAGTTTTTGCTTTGTTTGTTTGCTTGTTTTGTTTTTAAAGAGACATGCCCCATTATGCTGCCTAGGCTGGCCTTAAACTCCTGGTCTTAAGACATCCCCCTCCTTCAGCTTCCAGTATGCAGAAGCTTGCTTTGAAGACAGACACATCTTAAACAGGGCTGGATCACCCCGCCTGTGACATTATGATCTTAGCTAGGAATGAGAGTCAAGCCACAATCAGTGGGATCTGCTTATGTAACCATCTCCGTAGTACTTGATAAGACTTCTTGACTTTTCATAAAGAGACAGGGAGATGCGATTTGTAGCTCTCTGTGACTCTTACAACTAAATCTAATGTTTCACCATATGTGAGTGGGTATGTGTGAATATAAACACACTCACATTCACAGGTTAAAAAAAAACAAACAAAAAACAAAAAAACCCCAGAAAATCAGCCCTCCAATGTAGCCCAAGTGTATTTAAGTGCCTGGATGCCTCACAATGGTCTCAGCATCAGGGGCAGGGACCACAGCCACGGTCCTGTGCAGACCTGGACTTTTCTCTTTTCTTTTTTTTTAATTAATTAATTAATTTATGTATATAAGTGCTCTGACTGCATGTATACCTGCATGCCAGGTATAACCATTATAAATGGTTGTAGGCCACCATGTGGTTGTTAGGAATTGAACTCAGGACCTCTAGAAGAACAGGCAGTGCTTTTAACCACTGGGCCATCTCTCCAGCCCCTAACCTGTTCTCTTGATCACATATATTCTGCTTTCACTCAAAGACTCTGGGAAGACACCAATAATCTCCATTTTATGTCCTAATCACACAACCACTTATCCCATTGGCAACTCAAAGAAAACATAAGTTTAAAGGGTAAAATATTTAACCACAGTGTACCTTAGAACAAAATCCAAGGCAGAAAAAACACTAAAACATTAGTTAGCCTTGCTAATGCAGCAGAAAATATCCATTAGTCAGCAGTATTGCTTTATTGTTTTTTGTTTGTTTGTTTATCAAGACAGGCTTTCTCTATGCACCTCTGGTTGTCTTGGAACTAGCTCTGTAGACCAGGCTGACCTCAAGATCCACTCAGAGATGGCCTGCCTCTGAGACTAAAGGCGTGCAATTCCACTGCCTGGGCGGTAGCACTTCTTGAACTGAAAAGCCCACCCTCATGGCAAACTACATAAAAAATCAAAATGGCAAAACTCATTATTTTGCTAGTTCCATTATCAAGCACCTGCAAGATTAAAAACAGACTAAAGCCCAACTCTGTTTTGACAAAGGCCAGGCCTTCCCCGCAGAGCACTTAAGTGATATAAAAAGTTTCTAGATGAAGGAGGAGAAATTTTGGGAATCATTAAAAACGTCACTTGCAAAGAATTTATGTCCACAAGTTCTACACGTGTCTTTAGAGCTCAGAACTATTTTACCCCGTGGAGCAACTTATCAATAATTCCTCTAGGCAAAACTCACAGTGCATATTACTATGTGTGTATAAAAAGCTAACTGGAAATTCATAACTCCCTGCTCTGTTGACTGAAAGCATCTCTTTATATCTTGTCATCAGCTCCTATATTGATGGCTGGCCCTCAAGGTGGCCCAGGGATTTGGAGAAACAGGCCTCCACAGTCCGGCTACCCCTGCTACCCCCAACCTCATCTGCCACTTATGACTGGTTTCTTTTTCTTTGTTTCTTTCTTTTGTCAATTCTCCATTGTCGGAGGTGGCTTGTCTGGCATCTCTTAATAAAATCCTAATTTTCACCACTCAAGCCATTGTTCACATTCTTTTGCTTCATTTTCGTTGTGCTAAATCTGAGATAATGGATTAGCTCATACAGGAGGTCACTGTGTGACACTTGCATGTATTCATTGCAATCACGTGTGTCATGATGTTTGTGTGTTATTCTCAGCTTTGAAAAACATGACTCAGGGAGAGAGGGAGCGAGAGAGACTGGCTTATTTGTGTGTGTGCATCTCTGTATATTCAGGAAACCCTGGAGACTGGAAGAGGGTGTTGGATGCCCTAGCGCTAGAGCTGCAGGGAGCTGTAGCTGCCAACCATGGGTGCTGGAAAGCATACTCCGGTCCTCTGAAAGAACAGTAAGAGCTATTAACCATGAGCCATCTCTCCAGCCACAAACACAGTTGTTTTTATAGCTTATTTTACTCCAGAAAAAAAAATTGGCAGGATGCTTATACAAATATATACAATAAAATAATTACCAAAGACAGAAAATTGCACATAGAAGAAAGTAAACAAGGGAAATTAAGGTAAAACCAAGAGAAAGGACAAGACTTAAGGCTTGTGTTGTCAGTCTAACACAGGAAGCACTTCCATTGGTGCTTGGAAGGTTCTAGACTACGGAGCCAATTTGGTCCACAGTCTGCTTCAGCGAATAAAGTTATATGGTAACACAGCCACAGCTACTCATTTACATATTACCTATATGTATGGCTACTTTCATGTTACAGTGGTAGAACTAAGGAGCTACAAAAGAGACCAGATGGCCCACAATGCCTAAGATTTTTACTATCTGGCTCTTTTCATAACAATGTGCAAATAGCCAGATTATATGATTCTCTAGCTATAAGACAGAAGCATACCCATTTCCTAGGCTAAGTATGGCCTTTGTGTGGAAAGTGCCATCTCCTCAGGCCCCAAAATTCTTTTCAAGCTTAATAAACAAACCAACAAACAAAAATATAAAATGGTTTGTCAGGAGCCTGTGATAAACTATGACTCAAACACTTAGCGGGAAAGCCCTAGAGCTGGTGCAATCAGAGGATGTGTGCTGCAGGAAGGCCCAGATATCAGAGGCAAGAAAGAAATACCACACACATATTCCTATGAAACCTGCCTCTCTCAAATTCAACATAGATACAGCAAATGACTTTCACAGGGCCAACAGCTCAATGATCTACGTCAGCAAAAGTCAGTACTCAGTTGAGGTACCATTCATACATGGGCCGGCTTAATCCAGGGACAGACTCAGAGAAGCAGTTGCCAGGCACAAGTGCAAATGCAGCCTTTCCCCACCCTTCTTTCTCACCGTTGGCTGATGGGGCTACTGACCTGGTGTTCTCTTCTGTTGAGACCTAAATATCCTCAGCAAAGCACAAGCGCTTGATAGGTAAGATAAAAGGAGAGACCATCTTTGCTCTACGGCATTTTCTCCTCAACTCTGTTGAGGAGGGTATGAGAATGAGGCTGTACGGTACAGGCCCTCTTCCTGTAGAGGCAGTCCACGGGAAAGACAAAGTTGCCAAGTCTCTGTGACAACCAGAGCCTGGAAAAGACAGTTGCCTAGAGAGAGGACCACACTGGGTGACTTCAAGCATTGCCTGACCTATTACGCAGACCGATGGTAGGGAAGAGCCACAAGGACACCACAGCCACTCTGAAAGTGTTCAAGTCCCAGGGCCCATATTGTCTCTTCAAAGGAAGAAACTCCAGATGTCATCACCTAAACCCACTGTCCTGTCACATCTCTTAAGAGAATTCTATGTGATAAGTGCTCCAAAATAAAGGCAAACACTATAAAAGGTAACCCAGGAAACTACAATCCAGCTCACTGTTAGAACAGGATAAGAGAACATACTTGTGGCCTTTCCCATATCCACTCCTTCCTTATAGTTGAAATGCTACATCATGAACTGATTATGTTTAGGTTATCTAAAGAGGTCTTTAATATGCAAATTGAAGAGAATTAGAAGTATTTTCACTTTAGTATTATAGAACACTACCTAATCCAGACCTAACTTTCTCCCTGTTATCAAAGATCAAGAAAGCCAGAGCCTTATCAGCCCAGTGACCCAACAGGTCTTTCTGGGGGTGGAGGTGGGGTACCGGAGGGTGGGAGGGAAGGGTGGCAAGCAGAAGCACAAAACTAGAAAGTAAAACATCTACAGATTTTCCTTCGCTTGCGGGTATGTGGTTGTTAAGTAAAGCATCTACAGATTTTCCTTCGGTTGCTGTGTGTGGTTGTTTTCTAGAGAATGAAAAACATGTAAGTAAAACCTACCCATATTTGACAGCAGAGATCATAGGAAAACAAATATGGCTGATCCACTGAATGCTTTCTCCATGTTGTTTCAAAAGAGCAAACACTACCAGGCCTCGGACCTAATGTTCTAGTACCAAGCTGACACTTCAAATCAAGACCACTTATGCTCAGGTCCAAAAGAATGCTAAAAATGTGGCTTTTGTATGGCCTTAAAGTAGAAGAAAAGGGGGGCTGGAGAGGTGGCTCAGAGGTTAGGTTAGGAGCACTTGACTGTTCTTCCAAAGGTCCTGAGTTCAATTCCCAGCAACCACATGTTGGCTCATTAACCATCTATAATGAGAGCTGGTAACCTCGTCTGGCGTGTACGCAGAAAGCTGTGTAAATAATAAATAAATCTTAAAAAAAATTAAAAAAAAAAAAAGTAGAAGAAAAGATCTCAAGGAGTCCAGGATATGCCTAGTGCAATCCACACAGAGACAGTCCTTCAGTGTGCTCTGCTGGATCCAGGACTAGGGTACCCAGCGCTGTGTTCTGAAGTGCACAGAGTGCCAATACAGAAACTTCCAGAGAAATCATCGGCTCCTATGTCAGCCTGAGCTGATCCCCACATCTCCAAACCATTACACAAACTTCCATTCTCCCTGATGCCAGTACTGAGGCCAAGCTGTAAGCCTTTCTTTCTCTTTCTTGCTTCCTCTCTCTCTCTCTCTCTCTCTTTCTTACTACAAAGGCTTCAGAGTGTGTGCTTCCCAAGTGCTACTACCCCAAATAGCACACACAGTTCCTGCCCAGGACCTCTCAGGCAGCAACACTTGGGTTGATTTTTGTGGGGGCTAGTCATGGCGGTTCCTACTTACGTAACGCATACAAGGTGAGGATGATTCCGGCCAGGCAAAATCCTTCAAAGAACCTGAGTGTACTGAACATTGTCACATTCACTGACAGTGCCACAGTCAATCCAAAGATCAGAATGAAGATGATGGAAAACAGCAGCACAGGCCGCCGGCCAACCCTGCATGTGAAGAGGGGGAAAAAGAATCAGGCATCAGTGTTAAACAAGAAGGCAATGATAAGTGCCGATACCCGGCATCCACTGCGCACTCTATGTATGTTGAAGTGTATGGGCTAAGTGTCTTCATACTACCTGTACCCACTTTGCTAGATCGTGGCTTACACCCTTTGGGTAGAGGCCTCTTGTGGGGCATTAAGCTCACAACCTCTTCTAAAACTAAGAGAGCAGAGCTCAAGCAGGTACTAGGAGAGAGAATTATGACGTGGCTGATGGCTGCTGCTGAGTCCATTTCTGTGTATAAACAGGGAGAGCTCAAGGCAAGAAAACAAAATCAATAATAACTCCCCAAACACAAACCTTGACACACCCAGCATAAAATGTCTTGAGAAACTACTGACCTTTGGAACTGGCCCAAAAGTCAACATAGACATGGAGGGAAGGCATTATTTCTATTCTCCAGTTGTTACCTCGGGGAGGAATCTTGTTTCACCGGTAGCCTATAGGTCTAGCTGGCTGCAATTTGCTTCAGCTACATGACAACATGTAATTCTAAAGGGACCACGGGGACCACACACTAAGCCTAGACACTTTGACCTGGTGTCCCACAGTAGAACCTGCAGGAAAAGGTAGACTGAGTTCACAAACCACCCAAGGAGGTGACTACGGCATGATCAGTGGCTAGGGGACAATGTACTTGGGGGCAATCAGAGGGAAGATGGGGTAGTCCATGGAAACTGAAAAACCCACAAGTTCCCTGGTTCCCAGACTAACCATCCACTTTTCTCTACTTATTACAAGTAAAACTATGGTGAGCTACAGCAAACAAATTAATATTTAACATGACTGGTTTGGGCCAGAAGGATAGTTCACGGAGACGTTGGGAGAAGAGGAAAGCAAGGAAATGCAGGCTCGGTGCCCTAAACATGACATAGGATAGCTAAAAAGTTTTTGCTGTCCTAGACATTTATGACAAGGCTCTGACATACAAGTATAAGGGTAGGGGAAGGAGCCAAAGAAACAGACGGCAGAATGGTTGCTGCCCAGGGCTGGGTGAGAATAGAGAATGTTTATGAGCACATTTCACAATCTCCACAAGGATGATGGAAATGACTGAAACTCAGAGTGAGCAAAGGACCAAACTCTGTAAATACACTCAAAATTACTGAATTGTGCTCATTAAACAGCAGGCTTTGTGTGTGTGTGTCTGTGTGTGTGTGTAAATGAGCTTTCTCTTAAAGCTCATTTTAAGAAAAAGTAATGCAAGGCCTTGCTCTCCCTTGCTCTCGGCCTCCTATAATTTCAATTTTTATAACATGTAATATAAAATATTATTGTAAAAGCATAGCACTTAAACTATAACATAAATACCAAGTAACATATTTTAAGAAAGCATAGAGCAGGCATGGCAAGCTAGCAGTCTTCTTCAGAATTTTCTAAGGGTCTCCCCATTTCTATTATAGTCTCTTTGATTTGGGGTATGTGGCCAAAGCTATGTATTTATAACAATGAAAAGCCTCTGTCCCATGTTTGCACTGGGTTACAAGGTCTTTACCGCGAAGGACCTTGCCAGATGTATTGTCCATACCTGACTCACTTGCAGAAGTACATTTAAAGCATGGCTTTACGGAAGGAGAGTACAGAAATATCTAACATCCATCTTTAACTCCCTGTGCCTACCTCACCTGTGAATGGGGACGCGGGTTGGGTTGTGTCATTCCATGGAGGGACGCAGTGGGCCTGGCTTGAGTCCCCAAGCCAGACGTTTCAGCTTTCATCCTTCCTACACTTCTTGCTGCTGTTCGATACGGTCTTTCTACGCAGTCCTCGAACCCGCCATGCAGCTCAGGTTGGCCTCAAACTGTCAACCCTCCCACCTCCAACCTCTCTAAAACCCCTTCGATCTCAGGTGTATGGTACCAGACCACTTCTCCCTGATATTCAAACATGCTTGGGTTTTTTGTTTGTTTGTTTTTTCCTGTTCTGAGTTTGTCTTAGAAAATTTTAAATCTTACAAAAAGCATACTCTAAGTACCTCCCTCTCTGGTTACTTAAGTCAGTAAATCACACCTATCAGTGGGGGCTCTGGGACACTCGAGGTCTGGGAAGTCAGAACACCTTGTCTCCAGGCTCCTATCACATCACTTCTGAGCTATGTCATCATGGGAAAGTCCACGCTCTCTCCAGCAGGCCCACTGCTGTCTATGGGTTTGTGTCAAGTGGGAGAATGTGCCAGCAACTCAGTGACCATTCACTACAAGCTAATTACAAGCCTCATATGAGTTGGTTCCCCAGAGTGGGATCAGAAGTGAGCGTGACAGCAAAGGCCTTTAACTTTTATGATCTTCAAAATGCCCCTATCTGAATTGAATTCTCAGATTTTTTTTTTTTTTTTAACTTTCAGGGCAAGAGGGACTCTGAAAATGGAATTACAGCTAAGGACCTCAACTGAGGTGATTTTTCCAAGGAGGGCAGTGTGAAAGACCTTGGCTCCATCCTACTGGTTCTGAAGAAGGATGAAGGGGTCATGAACCCAGAACACAGGTGGCTACTTGGTCTAGAAGTAGAACAGAAATGACTGTTCCCCTAAGCCTCAGGAAGGGACTCTTCCCTAGAGCAATCTTGTGTATATCCCAGTGATACCCAGGAGATGTGTCTGTGACTGAGAGATGACTAATTTGTGCTGAAGCCACCCAGCACATAAGAGTTAGTGACAGCAGTCCACAGGGAGCCGATACTGGTCTCCAGACAGACATCCCACTCCAAAGAAGTGACTGGGAGGATTTCAATTCAGGGATTGTTTCTAAAAGATGGGGAAAGCTGACAGAGAACCTGCAGGACAATATCTACTTTGATGTTTCTCTCCGTGGGGACTGGGGAGGGCACTGTGTCGAGGGGACCCAGCAGGTGTCCCTTGTAGCTTTTCAGGGACCTATGCCTGAGATGTTCTCTCTTCCCTGAGTATGTTCATCAGCTTATACCTCCCCAGCTATGTCTTCACTCAGCCTATTATTGCTGTAATAAACACAGGCAGTTCTTCCACAGAGCCCTGTCCTGCGTGTCTCACACACAGCCAAACTAACATGTTCTCTAAACAAAAATCTGGGTTGAAAATGAAACTAGGGTTTTTTTTTTCTTTTGAAAATATTTTATTATTTTAAATATGTTTATGTGTGTTTGTATGTGGGGGAATATGTGCATGGTGTAGGTGTGTCTAGCATTTATGATTTGAGGAGGTCAGAGAAAGATGTCAGATATCCTGTTCTAGCATCCTCTACCATATTTCCTTGGAAAAAGGTCTCTCACCGTCTTACAGTTCCCACTGATGTGATAAAACACCATGACCAAAGAAACTCGGGGAGGAAAGGGTTTATTCAGCTTATGCTTCCATATCACAGTTCATCATGGAAGGAAGTCAGGACAGGAACTCAAGCAAGGCAGGGATCTGGAGGCAGGAGCTGATGCAGAGGCCATGGAGGGGTGCTGCACACTGGCTTACTCAGCCTGCTTTCTTATAGAACCCAGGACCACCAGCCTAGAGATGGCATCACCCACAATGGGCTGGGCCGTCCCCATCAATCACTAAGTAAGAAAATGCCCTATAAGCTTCCCTATAGCTCAATCTTACAAAGGCATTTTTTTTCAATGAGGCTCCCTCCTCTCTGATGTCTCTAGCTTGTGTCAAGTTGACATAAATCTAGCCAGCATGTTCTCACTTAACCTGGGAGTAGGTCAGCAGCCAGCAAGCCCTCCCCAAATCCTCCTGTCTCTGTCTCAACAGCTCTGGGATTAGGTGAATGTGGCCGTACCCAGCTTTCTACATGGGTGCTGGGGATTCAAATTCAGGTCCTCATGCTCATGTAGGAAGTGCTCTTGCCCACTGAGCCATTTCAGGACCTCTGAAACTCTTTAAGGAAAGTGGCCTACCACTTAAATGTCCGTAATTTTAGAAATCTTATCCTATGACTTGATCAGCTTCCTCATGCAGCCCTGAAACTGACCCTGCTGTGAGATACAGAGTTCTCTTAAACTGGGGTGATTTCTTTTAAGGCTTAAGCAGAGAGTAAAATATGCCTCCCTAAAAGGTAGGAGAGCTATGAAAAACACAGCACCTGACGGAAATGGAAGACCACCCAAACTCTCCCAGAGCTGCTGCTCAAGCATGTGTGATGACTCCCTGGGGTACCCCTGACTGTTTGTCCTAGCCCCTTAAAAAACCACTGCAGAGAACTGGGTTTGTGCCATCAGACACTGGTCACACTGAGCATGAGCCAAACTCTTTAGTCTTTTGTCCCCAGGCCTAGTCCTGGAGTGTGACCAGGGAGGCCACTGACCCAAAACCCTGACCCAACTTATACCTCCACAGATGGATTCTTTAATAAAACCCCATATTTCCCGTTGTAGTGAATCACTTGCAGGATCAGGACACTACAAGCGCCATCAAGCCTGCATTTCTCAGAGAAGAGGGCCATTGGGTCATGTTGGCATAACATGTCTACTTTCTGCCAGTGAAGTTCTCTGGGAAGCAGCTCCCGCTGGGTCAGTAGAGTTTGTGCTAAAAATCTAGCAACCCAAGCACCTGGTTAAATCAAACCTTACTTCCCATCCTTATTCACACCCTCAAAAACTAGACAGCTCCTAGCACAGGCCTGCAGGGGTCACTGACAGTTTCATTGTTAAACACAAAAAACTGCATCTATAGGAAGCCCTAGAAATGGTGATTGAGCAGTTTCTCCGCTCACAGGAAATCACATTGTATGGCTCACACAAATAGACACTAGTGTGAGGAAGGAAATTTCCACCACTCCAAGTGGCCTGAGAACTGTCTGCTGCCATTCCCACTGCCCTGGCTACCTTTCTCAGCCAACCAGGATAGAGAAGGCACCAGGAACACACACACACACACACACATACACACCCAGCCGGTCCCTTGACATTCCTGACATTCCTATGTCAACAGGCCTGAGACACGATGATACACATACAAAAGGAAATAAAAAAAGATTTTTGTAAAAAGAGTGGGATAGGAAACAACCACCCCACATCTTTGTCCTTGGGCAATCCCTGACATTATGCAACTGTCTCCCCTCTCGGACACAGCATCACAGTGTTCTTGTGACCATAGAATGCCTTAAATAAAAGTGCTGTGGCATGCAGTCAGAGAAGCAGTTTGGGGCCATGTGGTGTGGTGGCAAGTCTTGACTGCAGCACAGAGCTGAGTGCACTTGGGAATTGACTTCTGGGCTCTAGTTTTTCAGCAATAAGCAATGATCATAACAGCAGCTATCTAATAGGAGTATGTGAGGGTGGGCTACTTTAATGCATGGGAATATCTGGCACTTCCTGGTACACAGTAATCAGTACGCAATGCCCTGCTTTTTAAAAATTTACTTATTTATTTCTACGTGTATGTGTGTTTTGCCTGCATGCATGTTTGTGCTTGATGCCCTCAAGAGTCTCACCATGTGGGTGCTAGAGATTGAACCTGGGTCCTTTGGAAAAGCAGCAAGTGCTCTTAACCACTACCCCATCTCTCTAACCCCTAAGCAATGGGTGCTAATGATGCAGTTGCCATTATTATCACTAACTCAGCTTCTGTCTCCTCTTGGCCGTCTTTATCAGTTCCTCCTGAACCACATACTTTGCTCTGCAAATCTACCCCTCCTTACCCACCTAACACACATTCTGTCTCATTTGATTGCCATCCTTCCCTGGTCCACAATGCCTATGCCAAACACCATTACCATTATCCAAATACCATTATGTTTTTTTGTCCTCCTCAGTACTGGCAAGACAGAGGCAACACCTGGCTAAGCCAAGGACTCTCTCTAAAATGGGCCTGATATTTTAAGGTGTTAATATGGACTGACATTTATCTCCATTCATAAGGTGAAGGGTCTCCCTCTCCATCACCATTTTTTCTTAAGGATTTGGAGATGGAGTTTCATTATGTTGCTCAGGCTAATCTCACTGAGTTCAATCCTCTGCCTCAGTCCCCAGCAGCAGAAACTATGGGCACATGCCACTTCACCCAGCTCTCCATTTTTTAATTTATTTTGTGCATCTACCCTCTTGGTGGCCCACTGTTCATCTCGATGCTCTCTAGCTCCTTGCAACTAAGCATAAATTATCCTAATTAAATGGGGCTGCAGTCTGGTCTTGAATGCACTTAAATCCTCCTTCCCACTGGTCTGCTGTGTGCACTGGTCAATTCCGTTCTGACTCTGCATTCTCCATGTGGCAGCTTCTATTCTGGCAAGCAGAGCAAAGGCACAGTGACCCTGTGCTAACACTGACCACGCCTCTTTAGCTAGCAAAGGTGTGCTGTGCCTTCCAAAGGTCCATGTGTCAGGTGTGTTGGTACTCACCAGTCAGCAATGCATCCAGTTATTAGGTAGCCAAAGATTAATCCAACCAGTAAGGAGAACTTAGCGATATGGACTTTCCAGGCATTATCACACACAAGATCCCACTAGAGAGGGGCAAACAGAAGATAAATCAGAGAAGACGCATACACAGAGCTAGTTGCACTCAATCACAAGGACAATACAATAACCCTACAAAGGTCTTGGCACTGTTGGGGCCAGCACTACTAAGAATACCATCATTAAGCTGCTGAAAATCTAGTGGGAACTCTAATTTGCCCACAAAACAAAATGGGGTGCTTTAATCTAAACGGATTATCTATGTCTTCGAGAAGTGACGCATAAAATCTGGGGGACATGTGCACCTTCTGTCTCAACCACCACAGGAAACTGAGGGACAGGAGAATGGCCAAAGAGATGGGCGACATGCTGGTGACCAGATCCCTTCACACCCCACAGAGTTGCTACAATCCAGGTGATAGGAAGGCCCAGCCAAGTTTCTTAGGGGGTGCTATAACAACACAAAGAAATGAAAGGCAACATTTGCATTTTCACCCCATTATACCTCTAAATGGTAGTCTTGAAAAAAAAAACAAAAAAGGTGTTAACAGTGAATGCTAAATTATGAGCTTTATATATTCTCTTTCCCTCCTTTTCTTGTGAATTGTGTTGTATGGGTAACTACACTCCTGGAGTCTTAGACTTAGTCTATTTTGTGCAGTTGAGTGTTACTATCTAATAGAAAAAAAAATGAAACGATCCTCAGGGCTGGGGAGATGGCTTAGTCTGTAAAATACTAGTCATATAAATGTTGAGGACTTGAGCTTGAATCAGTCGGGAATGGTAATGTTCGTCTGTAATCCCAGAACTCCTACAATAAGATGGAAGGTGGAGACCGGAATCCCTGGCAGCTTGTGCATCAGCTAGACCGGCATACACGGTGGTGAGCAACAAGAGAGACCCTGTCTTAAACAAGATAGATGAGGTTGTCCTCTGACCTTCACATGTGTTACAGCATGTACGTATGCTCACTCATAGACACGCGTTCACACACACACATCCTTCACATGCACACACAAAGAAAAAGAGACGGGGGAGAGCTGAAGAGAGAGGGATAGGACAAAAAAGAGGGAGGGAGGAGGGGAGAGAGATATCTTCAGTTATTATCCTTCCTATTTCCCAAAGTAGAAAAGGACTGAGGCACACACAGCACACAGTACCTCTAGGTCAGAGGGGCAGCTGCACCAGGAGGGACTGGCTGGTACAATGAGTATATCATCACCCATCCTTGCTGTCTTGTGTTGCCATCTACCCTCAGTAGGAGAGAAGCCCTTCTGGCTAGTGCTACAGCTTGAAGCTTTTGATCCCAAGTCAAAGGAGGTACAAGGGTTGGGGGGGGGGGTTATTGATACCAGCTGGAGACATACCCTACCATAGGGAAATTTAGGAACATTAGAGCAAGAAGTGTGTTAGAGGGAGTCAGCAAGGGAGAAAGGCATGGGGTCGAAACCTGCTCTGATGCTGTCTTCTTAGGTGTCTCTCTCTACCTTTGAGCTTCTTTGCCTATAGGGGGACACAGAATGTAATGCCAAGAATTCTGGTACCCTCAGGTCTGACTGTTTCCCAAATTCTGGAGAGCCCAGGATGACAGCTTTAGGTCACAGCTTTAGTGGAATTTGGAAAAGACTGCCTGTATCAGCAGTTGCCAAGAAAAGAACCTGGCCTAGACAGAAGGAAGGGGACACCTGTCACTGCTCTAACTTCTGCCCAGGACTCCTAGGGATATCTGCTTGCCTGTGGTCCACGGCAGGATCCAGAGAACTGACTCCATCATCTACTGAGCTGGCTCCAGATGGTCTGAATCAGAACTTAGGAGGGAAAGCAGGAAGGTCAAGCACAAGCCACACCAAGGCCAAGAAGGATGGTTTAGGGCCTGTCGTCTAGATGTATTCTTGTGTCTGGGAAGGAAAGCTATTGGCTGCTTGGAATGTCACTCAAGCACTCAGATGCAGGCATTCCTTAAAGGAGGTCTCAAAATGCTACAGAAAAACAGAGACTCCATCACTGGAGAATGAGCAAGAAGTGGGGATTTGGGGACCCCAACCCCTGGGCTCTGAGTGAAAACTCTTACAGGAAAGCTCAGCAGTGAGGACTGACAAGCTATCCAGGTGAGTCTGAATCACACGGACTGACTGACTGTCTTGCACCCATGAGATCCTACTCTCCTTTCCCATTCCACAGCGGAGCCAACCACTGAGCTTGTTGCCTTCCAAGAAAGGAAGACACTAACACTCCACACGCAAACATGAACATCACTGCTGACTACACCTTTGTGTAAGTGGTTCACTTGTAAGTGAACCATGAAGCTCCAAGACAGTGTAAGTGGGTTTTTGCAGGCAGCCTAGGAAGCCAACATTCACTGAAGAAAACTTCTAGAAGAAAAACTTAATAATCAACACTTTTCTAATGCCAGAAGGGCAGCTTTGCCCTTAAAGTGCGAGTTGCAGCCTTGTCATAAGCCATGTGAGCGCGGATTGTTTTTCCCAGCTCCATTTCAACATTCTGAGAGAGGCTGCACCTGTACCGGTTCATCTCCCAGCCACACTGCACCTGCACAGACTTTACACAGCATATTCTTGGCAAGCACAAAGCTGGCCTGACCCAGGTTGCTGCTTGGGAGAAATACACCAGCTACCATCTCTTTCACTTACTCTCTACTTTTAACTACTTCCACATCTCCACCAAGACTCCCCGTTGATAAGTTTACTCATGGTTAAGTGATACGCAAGAGTACATTACACTTATATTAAATGGCCGGGAGACCGGAGACTTTAATAAAAGCATCCAGGGAAGTGGAGAAAATAGCCTGCACTGTTGCCAACTCAGTCACCTGAGCAATTATTAACCTGGCCTGGGGCAGCCAAGACCCAATTTAGTTGCCACCTAATAAGTTGTTCAGTAGTCATCTCAACGTGACCCCTATCAATTAACAATGACAGAGTGGAAAATTATTAGAACATGGAGGAAGACCAAACGACTCATACTGTCGATAGGAAGGGAAGCCTTGCTGGCATCAATGAGCTCAGCTTCTGTGGGGACACACCCACGTGGGAGTGGTGGGCCAGAGAATCCAGGGCAAGGCACCCACCTGTGCCCTATAGATTCCTCAGTTGGGTAATACCTGAGTCAGCAAGCACAGCACCTAGGAGCATTCAGCTTAGTAAGATAAGGGTTACTCATGCCTGGGGATCCACCTACACCAGCCCCATCCTGGGGGTTCACCCTGGAGGCACATTCTGTTGAGCTTTAGGGGTGGGGTGGAGGTGGGGAAGTGGGCAGCATTGTTGAGGGAAGTCTGCGGAGTTGGTGCTTTTGTTTAACTTCTACCAAACACTGTACCGGGCTCATGAAGTGCATAGTCACGCACTGTTATCTTTTAAACAATCCACCAAAGAATTTCAGAAGTATGAGGAAGCTTTGCCATCCCCTGGCTCTCAAATTTGTTCTCACTGCTATAGATAAGATTATGCCAATGATTAGTTAGGCAGGAAGTTTAACTAAGTTTTTAGGATTTTAAACACTCCATCAAAAATGAAAACAAAACAAAACAAAATGTCTGCAACCACGAGGTTGTAAAAGTGTTAAGAACAGACTTAATGACCTTTGATTACCTCTCCTCCCCTTCTCCTTTCTCTATCAATCAATCACCAACACCAGGAGAACAGAAGAAACCTTTCAGACATACAACCTGAATATGTTTCTCCCATGTTCCCTGTGGCTATGGGCATCCTAATTTCTAGGTATGAGGGAGATGCTCACTAGACACACAAGATGGTGGAAACTTCCTTTTGGTGTATGTTCCTATAATGCTGCAAGGCCAAAATACACTACTTCCAGAACCTTACAGAGGTTTCAAATGTGGTTTAGGGTCTGCTAATCAGGCCCACACAACAAATAACTCTCCAGGCTCCCTAGTTCTGATCTCTGGGTAAAAGTGACTTGAGAAAATACAAGCGGTTGGGGTGGGTCAGGGGGAGTCCTGCTCCGCTGGGCAGATATGGCAGGGATTATGTGGTCTTGAGGCACACAGCTCTGATGGTAGGCTTTACAAAGAGCAGGAACCTGGAGCCAATAGATGTGACAGTGACTTCCTAAGTTCTAGGCTTCCAACTGAAACACAGGGCAGGCTGGGTGTAAAGTGCTACACTGAGAGTCATTCTGTAGCTGTTCTAGAAACCTAAGAGCACTGTGGCCTTCCATTTAATCACTGTCTCCTGCAATACCCACAGTCATGCCTGATAATTGCAAACTGAGCCTTTTCCTTGACTGAGTGTCCTTGAAATAGAGTTCCCAAGAAAGATGTGGGCCAAATCCCCGTCCTTTAGCAGCAGTAGAGCCTGGCATTAATGCCACCTTCAGGAAATCCATTCCCCGGAGAACACTGGGCACAGCCCTCTAATGAAACAGGTTAACACTCCAGCAGCAGGTTTTAGAGGCTCATAAAAGCTTCGAGCCACAGCCCATCCCATCGCCCCATTCTTGCCTTCTTTGCCACCAGAAGCATTCTGCCATGCCACAGGGGACTCTGGCTCCAGGCTTAAGGGCAAGACAAATCCCATGCTACATGTTACTTGCTGTGTGTTCTGTTCAAAAATCAATTAAAAAATTAAAGAGAAAGAGAGAAAAAAAATCTGATAGCCTGCTTTTGTACCTGTAGATTATAAGGACAGCCTACAAGGAATAGAAGTTGTATCATTTTAAGGAAATTATGAAATTTCTCAACTTGTTAGAGTGGAGAATAGGCATCAAGGAAACTAATCACATTTCTCAAGAAGATGCAAAAATGAGACGTGGAGAAAACAATTGCCAGTAATAAGGAATTCTCTAATAAAATTTATGCGAAGAATCTTTGAGACGATTTTGGAAGACTTTGGAAGAAGATAAGTTACTTATCTGATTGTGGAGATTTAATATCGGTGATAAAAAAAAATGACCTAAAGAAATGACAGGAGGGGCTGGAGAAATGGCTTAGTGACTACAGGCACTGGCTGCTCTTGCAGAGGACTTGGGTTCAGTTCCCAGCACCCACACGGCAGCCCACAACAGTCTGTAACTTCAGTTTCAGGGGATCCATTGCCCTCTTCTGACCTCCATAGGCACCAGACATGCATGTGGTACATACATACATACATACATACATACATACATACATACATACATACATACAGGCAAACACTCATACACATAAAGTAAAAATAAATATTTTTTCAAAGACTAGTAAATGTTTTAGTTTAACTGTTACTACGTCACTACTAACTTTAATTAGTTAAAAATTCTATGCACCAAAAAGATAAACAACATTATAGATATCCACATTTGTAAAACTACATCCACTGAACTCTCTGCTACTTTCCCCTTGTTTTATTTTCTTAGCAATATAGACTAACACTCTAAATAGAAGTACACATGAACACCCAGACAGTTGACAAAATATGAAACACAAATGAGTTAGAAAAAACTAAAAAGAATGTTTGATTCTGCTAATGTAAATCCAAAATATATATATATTTAAATTTCTAAAGATGAAAGAGAGACAAAGAGGTGCCGATGTGTACAAGTTGTGGCAACAGGCACCATTTTTCTAGAAGAAATCTGACAACACACAGCTCATTACTTTAAGTACTATCTACCCTTTGGCAGAGCAAACCTCACTTTGGGTAACTTGTTATCAAGGAAATTATCAGGGATGTCCACAGCGGTCCCCTACGCAATGACATCACCAATTATAACTTACAAGATCAAGACATGAGAAAAGGTTACAGGGAACCGTGTGGCCACTGAAAATTCTTTCAAAAACTAATGACTAACAACAAACTTTCATTATGTATTACAGTGCCAGAATGAAAAGAGGTGAAGACAAAAGCTGATGTGCACAGGGAAAAGGAGACACCCCAGAACATCAAGACCAGAACAGGGCCAGGGGGGGGGGTGGGGTTGATGGCACAGCGGGCGAGGCGCTTACTGCCAAGCCTGTCTACCTGAACTCGATTCCCAGAGCTCACAGGGTGGAAAGAGAATTGACTCTTTCCCTCTGTTCTCACAATGCCTGCTGTTGAACATGCACTGAACACACACACACACACACACACAGAGAGAGAGAGAGAGAGAGAGAGAGAGAGAGAGAAGAAAAAGACGTGAGAATAGAATGGAAACTGCATTTTATTTCCCAGTTTATATTATTCTTGTACCCCCTAAACTTATTGTGATTGACCGTGAAATATAAAGTGGAAAGAAAAAGAGGTGTTAAGAGTAAGAAAAAAACAACAAAAACAAGAACAAAAGAACACCTATTCCTTTCACCTTTGGGGGGATAAATATTTTCATGCAATCTAAAAAAAATTATAGAGACTGGATATAGAGTTCTGTTGGTAGAGTGCTTGCCTAGCATGCACAAAGCTCTAGGCTCTATCCCAGCACAGCAGAAAAATAGGTATGGTCGGACATTTTTGTTATTCGAGGTGAGGTCAGGAAAATCAGAAGTTCAAGGTAATCCCTAGACTACACATGGAGCTTAAAACCAGCTCACATACATGAGATCCTATCCTAGCAATCCATAAATGAACAAATAATATGTTTACAAGAAGCTTGTTTTTAAAATGCTTGGATATCAACTGGAATGTTTTAAAAATAGAGTTGGGTACAGTGAAATATGCCCAAAGTCCTAGCTACCCAATGGCTAAAGGAGGAGTTGGATTTTCCTGAACCTAAAAGCTCAAGGCTAAACTCATCACACTGCTGATTCAGAGCAAAGAAATGTTAATTTAAAGAGAAGCTTTGCAGCAGGGCATGGTGGTTCTCGCCTTTAATCCCTGCACGTGGGAGGCATAAGCAAGCCAATCTCTGTGAGTTCCAGGCTAGCCAGGGCTACAAGTGAGACGTTGGCTCAAAATGGGGGTGGGAGCTGGAGAAACACCTCAGCTGTTAAGAGCACTGGCTGCTGTTTTGGAGGACCCAGGCTCAATTCCCAGCACCCACTCGGCAGTTACAACAATCTGTTAGTTCCAGGAGCTCTGACACCCTCTTTTGGTCTCCACAGGTATCAGACACACGCAAGGTATACAGACATACATGCAGGGAAAACACTCATACACAGAAAATAAATTTAATTTTTTTTCTTGTAAAAGAAGCAGCTTGCAAAAAACTTCATAGCCTGAAGTCAAGCTATGAAATTTATTCCTGTGTGTGTGTTTAAATGGATATAAGTTGCCCCAAAGTTTTACCTCTTAGAGTGGAAATGCCCTTGTACGCTTGCTGCCTTTAGCACACCACAGAGTTTTGCCAGCCACTCTACCAGCCGCCTGTTCTGATCCTGAGAACAGTCAATTGAGATACAAGGAAATATTTCAGGACAATACTATAAAGAAGACAGACCAGCTTCAAATGCCAATGGTTTAAATAAAACAAAATCCCCAACTGGGTTACAGGAATGTACAGAAATAAGGGGTCATCACTTTTTCCCTCCAAAAATAGCATTTCGTAGCCTCTCAGGAAGCAGTGTGTTATACATTATGAATGTGCTGTTATGCTGCTTTTAAACCAGAAACAATTGGAATTTTATGAACATACCCTCATTTACATAAGTGCACACAAAAGAAGCATACATACACATGTGAAGATCAGTCACATACGGACAAAAGAAATGGTCTCCACAAGCCAGACTGGGGGAGTGTGTGAGCTACAATTAGCTTCTCCACAGAGAAGCAGCCAAGCTGCCATTTTTACTATGTCTGTTCTAGCAGTACACAGAGTCTTATATTTCTTAAAAGACTTCATCAAAATTCAAGATATACGGCCTAATTTGAAAAACCTCAAACTCTGTGTATTTTGCCTTGAAGCTCATCCTCCAGTTTCAGAAGGCCTGCTGTCAACAGTAGCCAACACAAGTGCCAATTAGAGTTGGCATGCTTATGAGCTTCCTTAAATGACATCATCAACATCCTTGCCAGGTACCCTGGGGAGTTTTTAAGTTTTGTCTCTGGTTTTTGTTAATTGCAATTGTTCTTCAGCTTTATTTTTCCCCTTTAACCTACTACAAAACACAAAACAAAATAATAACAACAGAAAACAAATAACTGTAGAGGAGGAAACTATAGAAAAAAATGGATTGCAAGCTTGTCGGAGCTAGAGAGAGGAAGTACCCCTCCTAGGAACACTGCACGCCAGTTTTCCTTTTTCTTTTCTCCTTCCTTCCTTTCATCCTTCCTTCCTTTTCTTTCTTTCTGGATACACCCACCAAAGCCACAGCATTAAAGCTAGTTAGAATTTTTAAACATTGTGTGACTCCAATTTTACAACTAACACTGTGATTTTTCATTTTATCCAAACCCCAAACAACATCTCATCTCCTTTCCTAAAAGTATTCCTGGGGTGGCTTCCCTGCTTCTACAGCTCTCTGTTTTGTGAGAAGACCAGACTATAACGCTTCATTTACCAAAGCTGGGGCTTCCTCAGTTTCCACCAAACTGAGGATAGAGAACGGCTTTCATGGGGCTAGAGACAGAAACAACATCGCCTGGCTGTACTCTCACTTCAGCTGATGCGGGCCCATTGCTGGAAAAAAAAATGCAGGGAGTCACTTTATCTTTTCCTTTTCTTTCAGGAAATACTGTGTGGTAGCTCTAAGCCTCTAGGTCTATACTGTGGAATAGCATTATTCTCTCCATAGAAACCCCTGTGTCATTCGGGAGAAAACCAACAGACATCCACGAGGCAGCAGAAGCTGCTAATAAGCAATGCCTTCTATTAACCAAACTTTGAGAAAGCTTGCCCTATTCTGCAATGTGTGTTTTGTGAATGACCACCACCTCCAAGAAAGGGAATGAAGACCCGACTGTATAAAGAGAATGCGGGGAGGGAGAAAAGGGAACTCCACAAAGCTCTGAGCATCAGGACACCCCCCGTGTCCTTAGCACAACCAAGAAATGCACACTAATTTCTCCTAAGTAGCAAACATGAGAAACTCAAACTCCTGTGCTGTACAGCATAGAGGGCCTCTCCTCATCTAACACTATACATGAGCAAACCTGGTCGGTCACATCAGCGTTTAAGCACACTCTTTCAGGAAAAGCGCCCAGGGTGGGAAAGTTCTGACTGAGATTAGAAAACCCTCAGACTGGTCAGCCATGATGAGGACTTAAGAGGGAGAAGGCTGGGCGTAACATGGCTCCATGAAGTTCTCATAAGCCTGAACTCCAACTCCTGTTAATGACTGAGTCATGCCCTAGACCTCACCAGACCCAAAGCCTCAGGACCCAAAGCCTCAGGACCCTTCATAGAACTGCTCACCCATCTAGCATCCCACTCTGCCTGCCCCTGACATGCTTGGCTCAGCATCTACTTGAAAGGATAAGACACCTCTCCCTGCCAGGGACTAGGCATAGCTCAGTGAGACTGTGTTTCAGTGGGGTGGACTCTGAGTTCCCTTCCCTTCACCATAAAAAGACCCCTCCAACTAAAACCTATGCTCACTACAACCAGTCAAAGTGTGCTGGACCTTACCCACTACTTACACTTTTTTTTTTCCTTTCAATGAGTTGATGGCAACTTTGCAAGCAGAAGACTAAGAGAAAGAGGTATAAAATACACATGCAGAAATGGATATAGTGAATGTAGTTCTACATTCCCATCAGGGCATCATCTCAACCCTAGGTCTCCCCCCAGGCGCCGTCTCTGTGCCCCGGGAACATGCTGCCTTCATGATAAATACCCAGATGATCAAATACATTGTAGTTGCCTGTTCACAAGTCCAGTCACTAGCTCAGGGGCTGGAAAACTCTAGCCTAGAGGCCCAGTACACTTCTGTAACTGTTCTTGTAAATAGTTTTGTTAGCACACAGCCACACTTCGCCTATATGTTAACTATGCATCACAATAGCAGTTGGGGCTGTTGTGAAGATGCCAGTGTACCCCCCACGCCCACAAATAAAAAAAGGTTACTATTTGATCTTTATAGCATCACCATCAAAACTCAAGTTTGGATGTTTTTTGTGGCTATTTCAGGAAACTTTTAACTGAGGAAGGAAGATCCACCCAGAATGTGGATGGTACAATTCCATGTGTTGGGGGTCCCAGACTGGGGAAGGACAAAAAAAAAAAAGAAGTAGCATGCATCTCTTTCTTCTGCTTCCTGATTGTGAATGCCACGTGACCAGTCCCCTCATGATCCTGCCTTGACAGACTGCAACCTCACAAACGCATAAGCCTTAATAAATCCTTCCTCAAGTTGCTTCTTGTCAGTATTTTGTTACGGCAAGTAGAAAAGTAATGCCAAAATGTCTGTTCCTTTTTGAGACCGGGTCTTTACATGTGGCCCACACAGGCCTCTAACTCCAGCCTTGTCACAGCCTTCTGTATTACAAGTGTGAGGCACCATTTCATCTTATTTCTCTACTCTGACTAATTAAGCTAAGGCCTTGGAACAAGGGAGGGAGGAGGGGCATTACCCTGGAGGACTCCTCACCTGTGTTATGCTTGCTGAGCCATGATGTTTGCCTCCCTAAGCCTTTGCTTCTTCATGATTTCTTCAAATATATTTTATTTAAATAATATATGATAGTATGCAAAATTTATGCCAGAATGTAGTTTTGAAATGTTGTACTCAATTGTTTACTATGAGTGGCTTTCCCCCAGGGAAAGATATTAATGCTTTATTATTAAAATTGATGGAGAAACAAGTGCATGGAAATTTTTTTTTAAATGATTCCCTTTTAAAAGAATGGACCTCTTTCATAATTATGCTTTGATCTGGCTATCCCTCACTCATCCCCACAGACCTCTTTCATAGGCACTGTCATCCGTAGGGGCTGAGAAGGTTGCTTCAATGGGACTGTGAGGATAGCAGGGACTCAAAGTGAGAGCACAGATTTTTGAGTGTGATGGAGAGGCACCTCCAGTCCAGTTCCGCCTTACGACAGCTGTGTGACCCTGGCCAAGGAATTGTCCCTTGTGCAAGCTCTGTTTCAACATCTGTGGTGTGGGAGGCACATTACCCTACAATACACAGTGTTGTGAGGGTCAAGAGCAATGCTGCGGGGTGTGCCAGGGCAGTGACTGGCACATGCTGATGCTTTCTATTGTTTCGTTGGCTTGCTGAGCTAGTCCTTGGGGTTTGCTGACCTTTGGTGAGTAACACTTGAGTCTGAAAGCAATAGAGTAACTTCCAGAAAAGGTTTTGATTTACTCATTAAGTCACACTGAGCTGTTCCGATTATGGGGCACTTTACTATTCCACATCATGTCCGCACAGCTAACACTGGGTAGGAGGGAGGAGAGGCGAGGATAGAAAAGGCACGTGGGGATCAGTTATGCTCCTAAACTGCACAATGTTACACGGTAGTCTCCATAGTTGTCAAGTCCTCCTAGATCTGAGTATGACGCCCTTCACTTTGACCTTCCCAGAAGTATACTAGAAATTGTAATCCGGCTCTCCTTAGCACTTCCTGCAATCAGCCCTTAAATATACCATCTCCCTGACCTTGAGAAAGAGTGGCAAGATGGCTCTCAGAAGCTCACGTGTTAAGACTCCGGTGGGTGCTGAGTTTCCCCCTCTTAAACTACTAATCTCCTACAAACACTATGAGTGCGATGACAGGAGATGACCAAGCAGTCTGGCCAGGGTTCAGCTGGGGCTCAACCCTTCAGATACAGCCCTTCGGTCTAGAGAGGCAGAGAGGCCTCTTTTTTTTTTTTTTTTTTTTTTACTACACTCCATGCAGACACTGGTGAAAAAGGACCCCTGGCCATGTGGGTGCCTCTGGCATTCTGGGGACAAGCTAGCTAAGATGACGGTTGTCCAAGATGTCGTTTCAAATCAAAGTGGAAAGCACCTGCGAGCTGAAGGCAGGATGCCTTCCCGAAGGGTGCTGCCAGCTGCCAGTGAGCAGTTCTCTGGGGCCAGATGGATGGGCATAGACTGGGGAAATGGACTACGTCAAAGAAAACTCACACCTTAGCAGAGGGTCCGTCACAAGCTAAGATGCGGCAGAGTTGTGCACACATGGCCTTCACATCTTGCAGCCTTGACTCTTGGTAAGCTTCAGCCCCTCCCAGATGCCTCAGGTTTTGAAGTCTGTAACAGGCATGGATCTCCTGTTGGCAATGGGATTGGGATTCTAGTGACACTGTGGAGGTAGCTGTGATATAGGGTTTGTGGCATGGCTGGGCTTAAGAAATCAAGACACTGGAGTTTCTACACAGCCCTTCCAAAGCAAGATTTTCCATGCCCTATGGATTAGTCAACAGAGTGCAGCCCTGCTGAAGTGTGGCAGAGGACAATCAAGCTGGCCCATGCAGCATTCCTCCAAATCAAATCAGAATCAAGAGACAAAGATGAAGAGATAAACCAAATGATCCATGGGGCTGGTAAAGAAATGGCTCAGTGGGTAAAAGTCCTTACTATAAGAACCTGTTGATTTGAACTCCATCTAAAGAACCCATGTAAAGGTGGAAGGACAGAACTGCTCTACCTCTGCAGGTACACACATAAGCATATACATCATGCATGCACATCATTCACTCACTCACACACATCAGTAGCATCATCATCGTCATCATCATCATCATTTTAAAAGTGAACAGTCCATGAATGGAATCCTTTGTATTCCCAGTCACTGCTGCATTAGCAGGTGATGTGTTTTTGGAGGCATCAATCCATAGAGGGCATCATTAGGTGGGCATCTAAGTAAAGGAATCAGGCTGGGCATGGAGTTCATATGCAGGACCCTGGGTTCACTCCCTAGCAGCAGAATTTTTTAAAAAAGGGGAGGGCAGAGGTGGAGAAGGATCAATGGCTAAATGATTTTCACAAATGCTCAATTAAAGAAAAGTTAAGCTGCTGTCTCCTTTGCAGGGCTTTCTCAGCACCTCTAAAATGGCAACATAAATTGTAGAAGGGGATTCATGCTCTGTGTGATACATTTCCTAAGCTTATCTGTAAACTCTGTCCTCTACACACATTTTTGATGGCAGAGAGTTGGGACTAAAGAATGCAAGAGTTGCTTACACCTACATTCTGCTTGCCTTGCATGATCTAATGCTGTCTACGAACACAATGCAAATTGTAACACATGGACGTGCTACCTGTGAGGCTGGGGTGCAGCAATCCTGCTGCCCCTGACATCCACCTGAGGGGAAAGAAGGGGGGTTCGTGTGTGCTGAAGCATGCCCATACTAAGCAGAGGAATGCTTCCTGCCTTCCCTCAGAGGAAAAAAACAGATGATGTTTCTCTGTCTTCTCAGGGGTCATCTGTACTAACCGGTTAGGACATGAGCAAATATTAAATGCCCTTCGGATGTGACCTGCAAAAGGTCAGCCACAGTGGAAAGCAGTCAACTGTGAAAAGTCCACTTTCTGAAAAAGTCGAACTGCGCAGCAGGCCGCTGACAGGACTACCATTCAGCGAGCTGAGGTTCAGTGGTGGCTCCGTGCTGTGTGGGCAATTTCTTACATGACCTTTGCCTCTCCAAACTCACTGTGCTATCCCAAAACAATAAAAGCAGCATGGCACAAAGTGCTGCCCTATCATGTGTCTGGAGTACCAGTCTCAATAGCTCAAGTCCCATTCCTGGAAGCAAGGGTTAAGTGGTCTACACATGAGATCTAATTATCATTCAGCCTGAGAGGGAAGGAGAACCTGACACAGGCTCCAACACAGGGGACCCTGAGGACAGCATGTTCAGTGCTGTTAGTTGTCTCAGAAGGATGCATACTGTACAATTTGACTTACACAAGGTCCCTAGAGGACCGAAATGCATAAAGACAGAGCATGTGGGCTGGCCAGAGCTGGAGAGAGACACAGGAGGTCAGAAGGTGAAGGGTGCAGACTGTTCATCTAAGGAGATAGGGAGACTCTGGAGGTAGAGAATGGCAATTTCTGCATAATGCGAATGTACTTCACACCAATGAACCACACAAGTTAAAAACCCATAAGATGGAAAAAAATGTTGTATTACCTATATTAAACACAGATTTCTGGAATCATCAGCTCCAGCATGTGTAAGGGTTAAGAAATGGGAGGCAAGTGAGCTGAGGCTGGGAAGAAAAAGAGCCACACATGGGCTGGACAGTGAGCTAGAAAGAATGGAGAGAATTCAGGGCAAATCCTTGGGTAACTTCCAGCACATGGTACTATAAAGTTGGACATTCATCAAGGGTAGCAGTCAACAGCTATTAAAATCCAACCTCAAACCAAGGGTGATTCAGTGGCAGAGCATGTGCTTAGCATGTACAAGGCCGTGGGCTTATTTCTCATCATCAAAAGATGTCCACTTTACTTTGGGCTTCTGATGGATATTGTTAACTGTTTAAGATATCTAGGATCTGGGCATGGAGGCACGTGTCTTTAATTGCAGCATTTGCAAAGCAGAAGCAGGCAGATCTCTGTGAGTTCAAGGCCAGCCTAGTCTACATGTTCTATGCCAGCCAGGAGTATGCAATGAGATTCTTTTGGGCGGGGGGTGCAGGAAGAGTCCTAATCAAAGACATTACTCTAAAGGCCAGCCTTTCATAATATGTCACCTATCAGAGGACATGAGGCTTGTAAACTATTGTCCAGTCTCTGATGAACAAGTTTGAGACAGCATAAGTACAGAAAGAAATGCGGGTCAACCCTGACTAAGAATCCACAGAAAAGTCCTGCAGAAAGGATTGGGGTTAGAGGCCAGTCAAGCACACATTCTGCAGACAGCCTTCTATGTGTATCACTGCAGAAATACCCACAGATCCTCATGGAACAGCATATATTCCACTTGGGATAGTAGGCTTCAATCTTGAACATTTTCACTATGGCTATTCAATGAGAAGTTTGTAGCTCAGGTGTAAACTCAGTCCTTCCACATGGGGTTCAGTGTCCCTTGTCTACCTCTGTCCTGGGTACCAGTGAGAACACACCTGCCTCTCTCTGTTGTGTCAGCAAAGGTTCCTCTAATCACTGCAGCTCAGAAGTCAGGTTGTCTGCAACTCTCCCCCAAGTATGTGTTCAGCACGCTCAAAGTCCTGAGTGTCATTCACATCACAAAGAGAAGACAAAATAAACCATCTTATTTTGATCCTTTGATAGGTGCTACTATTGTTAGAAATATCCCAATCAAGGATTCCAGCCTTTTGGAAGAAGACCAAACTCCTGGCCCCTGTTCCTCCAAATACCCTCATTTCCATGTGTAAGCAGGGCTGTTCTTTGGCTGCCTTGGACCTAAGCAAGGCAGAACCTGCAGTAGGTCGCCTGTCACCTGTCTTTCCTCTTGGGCACCATCATTTCAACAACCACAGGCGGAGGGCTTCACTTACTCAGAATATTTGGAGGCTCCACCTCTAAATGGTTATCTTATTGGAAGAGCATCCTCGGTTGCTTAACCTGCTTTGTAAGGGGCACAGCCCCAGTCAGGGTTATATGCTTACGCAAGCACAAATAAGCTTCCTGACAACACTCAGGCTGGCTCACAAACCGGAGCAGCATGAACATCCTGCAGAACAGCCCCAGCTTCTTGGACATTCCAGCCAAATGGGATGCCCACCTACCCTTACTGCTCTGCTCAAAGATATCAAGTGGGAGGTGAACTGCAAAGGCAGCTGGCTTCTCTCACTGACTCATGCTTGGGGAGTTCTTCCTTGGTCCCTCTTCAACTTAGTAAAGGGAGCAAGTAGGTTCCTGCAGGGCAGGCGTTATCACCAAAGAAGGCTAGTCCCTTGCTCACTGGAATTTCCCTGCAAACAGAACTCTCTAACCCTCTGCATTTTATGCTGGGCTACACAAGAATAGGCCTGGCATCTGTGTTGTCTGGGAGTTTGCCTAAGGATTTTTCAGCCCCCAGGGATTTGCCCTCACAGGGCCATTTTCACAAAAGGGAGGATGAAAAGGAGGGATGCCTCTCTCACATGCTGCCTACGCAGGATGAAACTCAACCCAGTCAGCTACTAAGTCACCCTGAGGTCACACAGAGCAGCTGCATGGCAGCATCACTTCTAGATGTGGCTTTCCCCATCTAGGGTAGCATTAGGTCTCAGGGCCTCTCCAGCAGCGAGGGAGTGAGGCCTGGAAGCAGAGGCATCACAACTGTCAGGGCTGAGGACTCCTGCCTCTTGGAGGGGACTTCCCCCTCCCCCACAGCCCCTTCTCACCACCTCAGCATCCTCTGGAAAGAAGAGGCAAAGAAGGAAGTTTGCCTGGCTCATAAACAAGTGAAGGTATTACATAGCTGGCCTGATTCTGCCAATCAGCTTGTTCCTATTAGAACTGAAGAATAAGGGGAATAACAGAAATAAGGAGTGAAAAGATGAACAGGATGAAGATTCCAGTATTCACAGGTGTTTATGGGCCTGAACAACCAAATGTGCATCAGCAGTGTGGAGAGAGGCATGGTCTGCAAGACATGTGTAGCAGGGAAGACAAGACTTCATCAGAGTTTCATACTCTTGGGCCAGCAATATTAAAACAAAGCAAACAAAAGAACGTGGCCTCTCAGGAAACTAGAAAGGGGCCTATGAGCTGGGAAATAGAGGATCTAAGGGCAGGGGTATGTAGAGCAAATGCGATATGAAAGCAAAAGCAGGAATACTGGTAATGGAAAGGATTGAGTATGGATGAGGACAAGAAAATGGGGAAAAGAGAAGAAAGTCAAGCAAAACTCAGGTTATATGAAAACTCTCTAAGAAAACCTGCTCTACAAGCTAATTAAAAAAAATAATAAAATCCTGTGTGAAAGGAGGTACCTATGAAGGTGGTTAAAACTGTTTTCAGAAGACATGGGTCATGTGAAAAATTCACAAGCCTTTCTATGAGTTGTTGGTAAGGAAGGCTGGTACTGCTGAAGGCACCATATACTTTAGTTACAGGAGATAAGGAAATCAAACTAGGAATTCAGCTAGAAGCTTCCTTCCTGTAAGCCAGCTTTCATGGTGCCAGAAGGTGCTTTACAAGCTAGAAGGTTAAAAACAAAGCAAAAAAAAGCCAATAATTTTACTTGGCTGTGAACCCTGAATTACAATACCATCCCACCAGGTAAAAAGTACTCATGACTGTACAAGACTAATGCTTTTCTAGCTGTATTTCAAGCCCGCTCCACAGGTATTGTAAAGCTGTTCAAGAGTCTCTGGCTGGGGGCGATTCCAGGGCTTAGTAGCGAAGCTAACTATAGCTGTTTTCCTTGATATGTTGTGACTATCAAATTGTCCTCTAAACATTTATTTGGGGGCCTGTCAGTTAGTGCTGCTGTCAACTTTGGTGAGAGAAGCTTCATTTTGCAGTGAACAGCAACTACTGCAGTGGCTCATAACTAGTCGAGGCGCTGAGAACAAGTGACTGTTGAATGGTCAGCCCTAAACACCACCCTCTCCAAGACTCAAGGAACATCACAGCAGAGGGGGCAGAAAGGCTGCAAGAGCCAGAGGAAAGGGTAGAGTGCTGTGGAACTCTGGCTTCTGGGCTAGACACGGTTTCTGCACTCGGGAACTCACAGCGGCTGTAATTACCGGTGCAAGATTGAGTGTGACATTCCCTTATGGAGGAAGAAGGAGTTCACAAGATCCCGCTACTGTCTGAAGATCTATAGGCAGTTACTGGAAGAAAGAGAGATGTTTTCATTAGTGGTGTACAACTGATAAGTTGCCTGCACTCCTGTAAATGACCCCAACCCATGTCCATGTAAGAAACCCTAACGAAATTAATTGGCTCACCAAAACCAAACCAACCAACCAAAGAAACAAAAGCATGAAAATAGAAAGGGTACAAGGAAATTGGAGGGTGTGGTGTTGGGGAAAGGAATGGGAGGAGATGAGAGAGTAATAGAGGGTCTATACATGAACTGTAATGACATAATAAAACCCATTAATATGCATCGCTAATGTGTGCAGATGAAATGTAAAACAAAGTTTTAAAAAGCAATGGAAGCCACAAGGACCGAGGAACCTGTCATGCAGGTGCTCGCCAGCACATATGTGTACGGGTGTGTGTTCTCCTGCACACAAATGTCTAGATGAGAATCCATTTTGCAGAAGAAGATTTATTGTTCATACAGAAGGAGAAGAAAGGTGGGGAACAGAAAACCTCCAACCCAATCCTGCTATGCCCTAGACATGATTTGAAGTGTACAAAGAAAGCAGGTGTAGGTTTTACAGAAGGGACTTGGACATCTTTGGGCTCTTTTCATGCAGTGGCATGAAAAGACTCTCAAAGGTGATGTTAGTACCAAGACCACAGACTATCTAACCTCATGCATAGAACTTTGGGGGAGGGGCAAAATGAAAGCAGTGGTTGCTGAAGGAGAAGGCTGGTTGGAGGTGGGAAGGAAAACTCAATCAACTATGCTAACAGCCCCAGGGCTATCCTTTGGCTCCAAGCTCTCCTCCGCCCAGGCTGCCCTTCCACCTACCAGGACCCCTGAACTCCAAGATACCTGTCTTCTTTCTGTTACCAGCTGCTGCTAACACAGTGCTCTGTGTATTTGTAGCTGCTCATTAAATATCTAAGTAGCATGTGGTATTCTGGATCTTCTTGTGTGGTCTTTCAAGACCTCATGTATTTTAAGTTGTGAGAGTAAGCTATTATGTTTGCTGAATGAGTTCAAAGAAATCAGGGAAGAAAAATTGCTATGTACTATCACCTCACTGTAGTTAAGGGGGAAAATGCCTTTGGGGGCTTTAAAACCTCATTCAGTGTGGTAAACTATGGGTCTTTGAAGTCTCTGGTAGCCCTCTGCCTTAGCTTGGAAAAGGGTCCCTCAAAAACCCATGTGTTAAAGACCTGGTCTGAGTCTGCGGCGCTGCTAAGAGACAATGCACCCACTAAGACACCGGCCTTAGGAAGGATATAAAGAGGTCAGCCCCTTCTTTTCTTCTGGTCCTGCTTCCACATCCTCAGAGGAGGTCATCTCCCTCTACCATACACTCCAGCACTACGTACCACCTTATGGAGGCCTGGAAGCAAAGGGCTAACTGACTGTGTACGGACACACTTTCAAAACAGTGAGACAAAACATACCTTTCTTCTTATGTTGATTAGCTCAGGCTTGTTTGTTTCACAAATGGAAGGTTGATTGACACACCTTTGCTTGTTAAGTGTGATTCATTTCAGCGTCCTCCACAACTACCTCAGAAAACAAGATTCATCAGCAGAGCTAGAGTCTCAACATCTTCAATAACCCTCCCTTTGACCATTTATCTAGGATTCTGCCTAAGAGGACCTAGAGTCTATACATGGAACAAAAGGTAAGTGAGAAATCAATTACATAGACAAGAATCTTATTGCACTTCTCAGAAAACTATTAAAAATAAATCTTCTATACAAATGAAGTCATAATGTAAACAAATAAACAATACCTAACCTGGAGCATAGGATGAAGGCTCACCATGCAGCAAAGCTACAGAGACCACCAAACCGTAGATGGACCCTTACAAAAAGCACATCCCTTTTTGCATGCCATCTTCTCTTCGCTGGGCCCACCTAGATGAGGATCCTTTCTGGTGGCTGACAGCGAGGCTGATGTCCCATGCCAACACATGGCCAGGTTTCACTGTACACAGCCACTGAATGGCTTGACTAGCAATATCAAGAATGCCAAGCACACTCAGAATAGGACACAATGATACTCAGTCAAAGGTCCATCAAGTGGAGTGGACAGACAGTGCAGTGGGCAAATAAGGAGGGGCAGAATCTGCTGGGGCTCCTCCAGGATGGGTATAGGGGCAAGTAGACATCAGTCTTGGGCAACAGCTGGCGTACGGTTGGAACACAATCCAAGAACATGGAGTCATGTGAGGAGAATTCTGAGTGCTTGTGAGAAGACTCCAAGAAAACAAGACAAGAATCTTGGGACCTCAGTTTCTTCAAAACATGGAATGGTTCTTGGAATGTGTTTTCATGCCTCTCAGGTGTAGCAGATAAGAGTAAGGTTATTTCAGATTATTCATTGCAACTGGCTTTTGTTATTTGTTTATATGCCTCTATTGAAAAGAAACATGTTTTTTGTTGTTTTTTTTTTCCACATGTGGCTTATCCATCACAGGTGGCTTGCCCTTGTGATTGGACATTTTGCTCATGTGACTTTTAACACTCAGAGTATAAACTGTCTGATGCTCTGAATATACCTGACTATTACATGAGATAGGTCCCTGGGCCTCTAGAGTGGAGACAACACACTTCCTTGAAGAGGAGACAAGTGTGCGTTAGTCCATCCTCAGCCTAAGTAAGAGATACTATGCTAGGACCATTGAGGCTTACTTCTTGACACTGCAGAAGGAAGTGGGTCCCTATCTATTACTGGGCAAATGTCACCAAGGCTAATGAGTAGCCCTGGCCTCCAGTGTTCCAAGTTTGTGTCCCACGGGAGAGCTCTCTTTTCCTACTGCCTTAAACACCAGGAAACCACCTCCCGAGAAATTATAGAGAGGGTTTGTCTGAATTAGAGACATTTTGCACACAAGCACCATTTATTTTCAAATAAATGTTTCCTTTTCTGGTAACACGTATTCCAAGGAGAAGGGCAAAGCACCAACTTTTAAGAGGGGCTGGGAGTGGCCCCTAACTGCATTCTAAATAATTTTCCTTATACCCATAGGTAAGAGTGGTCCTTGTCCCTCATCTGAGAAACATGTCTTTGCAACAGATGAAGACCATTACAGAAAACTACAACCAATCAAAATTCAGGGAACAGGAAATCATGGTGTCTAACCCAAATGGATACATCTCCAACAAAACTCCTGTACCAAAGGTTCAGGGATCATTGCAGAAGAGAGGACAGAGGATTGTTAGAGGCAGAGGGAGAAAAAGGTTGCTGTGAGATTGTGTCTCCTGGAAATGTCAGAGAAGCTACACCTATGAAGTCGCATCAGCATGGCTTCCTGACAGGAACTGAACAAGGATAACACCAAAAGACATGCTAACATGGAAAGAGAAAAGTTCACGGGGCCTCAATGCCACGTGGCCAGCTCTGAATTCATATACACATGATACATACAAGTGACATAATGCTAACTGATCTGGTTGTATTTATATATTTAGGAGTGTGTGTGTGTGTGTGTGTGTGTAATAACAATTAAAAAGAGCTCATGAATTTGAGAGAGAGAGAGAGCAAGTAGAAGGGTACATGGGAGTGGGAGAGAGAAAAGAGGGGAAATGATGCAATTATAATTTCAAAAAAATCATTAAAAAAAAAAGATGCTGGGAGACTGGAAATAGAAATCAGTGGTGTAAACTTAGCATGCATGAGGCCTTGGGGTAGATTCTCAATCCCTCATGCACACCAAAAAAAAAAAAAAAAAAAGATCTTGGTTATTGGTAACATCTGTTTGTGCAGAAACATGTAAAGGCTCTTTTCCCAGGTATATTGCAGGCTGCAAGCATGGCTAACCTTTACTACCACCAAGAAACTGAAGGAGTTGACTACCACGGGACACCCAGACAGGGTGATCCCTCTTTTCTCCCTAGAGCCTCACCTGAGAAACAGAGGAGCCCAGGTCACAGAGCCAATTCTTCACAGCATGGACATCTCCTGGGTGTGGCTAGGAAATACCCATCCACCCTACTATCAGCCCAAGCCAGACTTTCTACACTTGGGGCATCAGAGCTGAACCTAGCTCTGTAGGATGAGCAGCAGTCTTGGCCTCTACCAGCTAGATGCCAATAGCACCCATAACACCACCACTCTCCACTTAGGTGTGACAGCCAAACAAAGAGAGTAAATGTCCCTGGGGAAGGGGAGAATCACCCCATACAGAATTATCCAGGGAGCATCTTTAAACCATAGATGTCTCAGGGATTTCCCATAGTCAGCCCAAGTGCTCTGGACCAACCCACTTCCAACTCAGGAACCTGTTCATTATAAGAGAGGGCACTTTGACGCCAAGTTCTGAAAATCATCAGCTTATAATGACAACCACTCAGGCCCCAGCCTGGCATGAGGCTTCAGATATCCAGTGGCTTCTTAAGATAAACAGAACTTCCTTTCCTCATCAGCAGCCACAAGGATGTGCACTTGGGGTTTGAGGTGGCCTGTGTGTGGGTTATGCTAGAATTAAATCATGTGACCTCACCCAGATGGGAGCCATTTCCCCTTAATGACCTCATTCCTGGTGCCGTTCAATCAGCACGTCTAGGAGCTGAGGGTCTGCACATCGGCCAGGGAATGTTGGACTAGGGAGGTAGGAAGAGCTGAAGGTGAGCGGATAGCACGGAGGGGTAGGTTCTGGATTGCAAAGACACGGTATTGTCTTGGAAGCAGATCAGCATCCGGTACACAGGTTTGGGTGGGGACAGAAGCAGGAAAGCCTGCCATGGACTGTGGAAGTCCAGCCAGCAGCAGGAGCTGCTCAGCCGCAATGTGGGCACCAAGTGCTGAGATTTGGGGCAAGGGAGAAGATCAGATCACAGCCCCTCCACAGAGCTCCATCCAGCAAGTAACAAGTCTATGGTTTCCAGAAACGTCCACACTGCCAATCTGATCCATACAGGACTTCTCTGTGCAGGGTTGGTACTTCAGGCTTGTGCTCCCAACTGTGTGCCCTGAACCTGTGTGTTTAAACCCTAATCCCCAAGAGCTCAGAATGTGACTGAGTTTGGCCCTCAGGGCCTTCAATGAAGTAAGGAAAATGAAGTCATGTGGGTGGGCCCTGAACCAATAGGACTGGTGCCTTTCAAGCGGACGGGCTGGGGGAGGTGAGTCAGTGTTGGAGTGCAGGCTTGGTAGGCCTAAGGCTCTAGGCTCTCTCCCAGCACAGGAAACAGAGAGAGACAAGGACAGGGACACACAGAGGTTAAATGTGAGGGGAAGGAAGAATAGGCAACTACTTGCAAGTGGAGGTGTGCGTCAGGAGAAACCATGCCTGTTTTGCCTTGATCTGGGTGGATTTCAGCAGGCACAACTGAGGGAATGCATGCCCCCTGTTTTTTGTTTGTTTGTTTGTTTTATTATTATTATCATTGATTACAATTTATTCAATTGGTATCCTGGCTGTGCCCCCACTTTCTCATCTCCTCCCATTCCCACCCTCCCTCCCTCCTCTTCTCCCATGTCCCTCCCCTAGTCCACTGATAGCGGAGGTCCTCCTCCCCTTCTATCTGACTCTAACCTATCAGGTCTCATCAGGACTTTTTGCATAGTCTTCTTTTGTGGCCTGGCAAGGCTACAGCCCCCTTTCCCCCCGGGGGAGGTGATCAGAGAGCCTGCCTCTGAGTTCATGACAGAGACAGCCCCTTTTCCCATTACTAGAGAACCCACTTGGAGACTGAGCTGCCTATGGGCTACATCTGAGCAGGGGGTCTAGGCAATCTCCATGCATGGTCTTTGGCTGCCCGATCTGTGTGGTTTGTTATGGCAGCTGTATGAACTAACTCAGGGAAGCCAACTGGAACCTCTCAGCAGTCCTGTGAGATCTGTCATTTGGCTAGCCTAACAGTCAGACCATGCAGTGGCCAGTGGGCACACTGGACTGCACTGCCACCTCCCAGGGGCCCATATACGCACAAGGAAAAGACAACAACATGCAGGCAGGAATGCAGCCACATTGTAAGACAGGAGCTTGCTGAAGGGGTTTCAAAAGGTAGAGAGTAATGTGAATGTCTGATGGGGACAGCACTATGGGCAGAATCCAGGGGTAGACAGGAGCCTGAGGCTAGCACAAGGCTGGCTTCTCTGGGTCTTCCTGTATCATCAAATCACCTCCTCTGTCATCTTCCTGTTTACAAATTTCAGGAGACTCTTGTTTACTGGGACAGGGGAACCGCACTCCAGCTAAGGGATAAACTCTAGAGCTAAGAAGGGTGGCCTCCCATGTCTGCATCTAGACTGGGACCCTCCACACCCGTACATGTCCCTTCTAGCTATCATCAGCTCCTTGGCAGAGGAAGTTCTGTTTCCGTCTTCTACTTATCAAAACACAAGTTCTTCTCCTGGGCGGCTGATATGGCACACCCTGCCAGGGCCTTCCTGTCTCCTTCGGCCCTCTGCAATTCTTCTGGGCTCCTGTGTGTCAATCTGTTCTCTTACCTGGGCACCACACCCACCCACCCAGCTGTGCCCACTTCTCCATCTCTATCCCTCAGGTCCTAGCCCCGCCCTGCATCTGGATCTGCACATTACAGATGTATGTACCTCTGAATAAGTTCCTTCTCCTGGTCTATGTCACCTGCCCATGGTGGTATTTTAAGACAAAGACCAGAAGCAGGCCCTACATAGGACAGGAAGATTGCATCTAAGAGGGAAAATGTGAAAAATTTTATTAGTTATCTTCAAGAAGACACACTCATGATTCACAGCCATGTTGTTCACGACATAAGGGGAGGGGGCAACCCAAGTGTCAATCATGATGAAAGTCTAAACAAAATATAGCAGAATTCACTTTAAGGAAGATTCTGGGCTGGAGAGATGGCTCAGGTTAAGAGTGCTACTGCTGGCTGCTCTTCCAGAGGTCCTGACTTCATTCCCACCGACCACATGGGGGCTCATAATCATCTATAGTGATATCTGGTGCCTTCTTTTGGTGTGCAGGCACACATAAAGGCAGAACACTATGTGTGTAATAAATAAGTGTTAAGAAATACCTAAAGATGCTAAGAAAGATTCTGAAACATGCTACAACACAGATGAACCTTGAGGACATCTTCAACAGCACATGACAGTTGCAAGGGGATGAATTATGTATCTTCATTTACATGTAATATCTAGAATGGTCAGAATCATACAACAAGCAAGTAGAATGGTAACCATTGGGAGCTGTGGAGAGAAAGGATGGGAAATGACTGTTTAACTATGCTATGAAAGAAACGAACTAGGTGAGGCTGCATGAGTGTGTGAACAAACATAAGACCACCTAACATAGTTAATGATGGTCAATTTTGTGATGTACGTTATTAACATTAAAAAAAACGGAAACATTTTTCTTTTTAAACATGAGACAACTTTGTGTTCACTTTACATGCTATGTATGCACAGTTGCCACGGGAGACTTCTTCAGTAAGTGGCAATCAAGGGTGGTCAAAATGTTCAATGTCTTTTAAACACAGAGAGGCAGTTTGTAATCTAATCTGGGAGGAAACACTATGGCTTACAAATGATGAAGCTGAGAGCATGAACTATAATGCAGCCTGACCTCCGGGAGCCTCTCTGACATCCTCTCCTTTTTTTTTTTTTTTTTTGTCTTATTTTAAAAAACGACACTGAGAGAAGTAAAGTGTGACTAGTAGTAGTGATCCTACTAGCCAGCTGACTCTGCTTTTCTCCAGTTCAAAAACAGAAGTCTGATAAACACTTCACTAGCACGGCTATGACTTAACATTCTCTGCCACACATCCCTATGACTCAGCGCTTCGGTTTTCAGTCCAGATAAGTGAACCAACCGCTGGAGACACGCTCTCCAGCCTAAGCGGTTCCAGGGCTCCTCCTTGTTGTACAATACACCTTCAGCCACTGAAGACCTGAAACACACCGGCCAGGGCTTTGTGACGCTGCTTCCTGGCAAGAGTGGGACCCCTCCCAAAATTAGCTTGGCCTTTTACTAAAAGAAGTGTCAAATACTACAAAGGAAAGTGGGGGAGGGGAAAGGTATGAATGAATATGAACAAATAGGCAAAAAATGAGGCAGACAGACTTGAAAAAGCTCAGGTTACAGGGCTGCTTAGCTCTGCAGCAGTGACATCTATATGTGTGTGTCTATGAGTGTGTGCATGTGTGTGTGTGTGTGTGCGCGCTCGGGCGCGCGCGCGGTTCTTGACAGTGACAGCCTAGGGCCACTAGCAGCAGGCACAGGTGCATATAGCCTCATCTTCAGAAGTAACCACACATGGCCTCCTGCTCTACAGTCACTGTCCTGGTATTTTACTACACTGAATGTACTTTTACTCTGAAAAGGGGCTCTGCAAATTACGGAGATGGTGTCAATATGATGGCAGAAGTAGAGGTGAAATTTTCCATTTTTTTTTCCAATTTCTGACACACAGGACCACTTTGCAAGCTCCTTGGGTGATAAAATAACTAATGCGTAGGGTCATTTTTAATTATTCCAAAAGAGGCCTCAGAAGGTCCCTTGCCGATAGCACACTCAGTTTGAATGGCCAGATAAGTTACAGGTTAAGTGACTAAGAAGAAAAGGGATACTTACTTAAAGCATTTATCAGTGAAATCAGCAATAGTCAGTAATTCCCAATTAATTATCAAAGAGGCCTGCCTCTAACCCAATCCCAGCCAGAGAAGAAAAGGTCCCACACCCAGTCACTGGTTCCAGGAGTTCCCCAGCTCAGGTAACCGCATGCCTGGTCAGGAAACTGTCATCCCCAACTGCAGGCTGGAGTTTGCAAGGAGGGAGAAGAAGACAACTTCTGAAAATGAGGATAGGAGTAAACACAGCTCACAAGAGGACAGTGAGGACACGGACAATAATTGTGATGTCAGGAAAGGACAGCACCAGTGACATTAGGGCTCCCGGAAGGCGCCTGCCTGACTGTGCATCTCAGATCCCATCCCACCCACCATGGTGCATCTTCGCAAAAATAAACTCCTTTTCTATTAGTTAGCACAATTTGCAATGCTGCTCTGTTCCCTGTAAACCAAGCATCTCGAGCGGTCTGATGTAGACCAGCACATTGTGCAGACAGCAGGCTGGACAGTCTAGCGCAGCGGTGATGGAGTCCAGGGGAAACCCACCCTCATCAGTTCCATAACCGCCACCCCTTCACAGAAGCATAGGCCCTGGTAGTCTCTGGTCTCTTACACGGAGGGATCTATGCTACTGGGAAACGCCAGCCTTGAGTCAAATGAGCAAAGAGAAGAATGAGTAACTCCCACCACCCTGGAAGGTCGTCAATGATTACTGTGGCCAAAGCCAATGGCTTTGAAAACACTGCCCAGGGGAAGACTCCAGGTGGAAGTGTACCACCTAGAAACTCACTCCGCTTTCCACCTAGCCCTGAAGTGGGCTGCTCTCACCATGGACACCCCTCTCAAATTCCATTCTCCATCTGCACTGTCCCCCAGAGCAGTTAGATATGAGAGTGTGCTGAACTCATTCCCCAACACGTATGTCTTTCTTCTCTGATTCACATACATCCTGAGAGCCTCAGGCCCTGTGGCCAGTGACCTGTTTAGTTCTCAGATTAGGATTCTACCAGTCAGCCAACCACGAGAGGATCCTTGGTAGCCTGGTTGCTCACACCACTCTGGGTACAAGATTCCTGCATACGGGACACACCCAGTTCTTCAGGGAGAGACACCTCCAGCTTAATGTTCCACCAAGACAAATCACCCTTCCACGTACGGCCCTATCACCTCCTCCATCTCAGGGCTTCTCATGACAGCAGCCCTCACCCAGCCAGCCAGGTACCTCCTGTTTGCCAGGTGAAGCGGGTGGGGCGATGCTTCCCAGGTGTCCTGTCCTCTCTCCAGCTGGTGGTAAGGCGGGAGGTACCCCACCCTACCAATGAGGAAGCTGGAAAGAATAATCTAGATTTGATAAGCTGGCTCCAAGCCGGGAGCACCGACTGTGCCAACCACACCCACCAACTGAAAAAACTCCCTCACATCGACCATTCGGTCCATGTCTAAGGGGTTCAAATGTGTATGGTAAGAGTTTGTGGGTCAAAGACCTCTAGTAGGGAGGCAAACAGGCCGTATTCTGGGTGACTCTTAACATCTCTGGGTGGAGTCAGTTCATCAGACAGTCATTCAGATGACGGCTGAGCCAGTGGAACCAGTGGGTGGAAGGAAGGGAAGGTGTAGTCCATGTTAATGGAACAGCTTAAGTAAAATGTTGAGGAGGAAGGGAGGCCAGCTGGGAGCTGGAGAGTCCAGGACAACAAGAGAGGTGGGAGGACTGGACAGGTAAGCAGAGTTCAAGTTTACCTAGCAATGGTAGGGAGCCCTGAAAGGCTGCAGGCAGGAGAACCACATGGCCGGTTTGCAACTTAGTGTCTTTGGGTCTGTGCTTTCAAAGGCAGCAAGATGAGGCCAGGTAGGGGTCTACAAAGGCCAAGGGGCACAGGTCAGAGAAATTTTCCCAGAGGCAAAACCCTGTCCCACAGGACCACAGAACAATAAAACTACGAACACAGTAATCCAAATGTGTGATTAGGGGCATTCATTCTTAGGCCACAAAAGAGCATCTAAGTCACAAAAGGCAGTGGGTGACAAGGACTGAGCATATCAATTGCCCCTCAGCTCCACTTTCTATAAACTAAAGACTCTGGACATAAAGGTCCTACTGACATGACACCTTGCACTCAGAGTGGCTCTGTCTAGCCTAGGGGTACAGGGAGAGTGGGCAGCAGATGTACATTCCGCCCCTAAGGTTTCTCACATTTGTTCCTTCAGCCTTGTAGAAACTTAATTAGCACCCTTTCACTTTTAGCATGAGAGCAAAATGAGATGCTAGAAGTCTCCTAAGGACCAGCATGTCCTACCCATGCCCAGGGTAGGACGTGTCAGGTCCTCCTGTCCTACCACAGGCTGCTCAATGTCTGCCATGGACTCAGAGCTCCGGTGTGATATCTGACTGCGCTCTCTCAGAGCCTCTCTCCCTTCCACCAGCCACCTCTCAGTAGCACATACAAACCAGGTGCCCCAGGGCCCCACAGGCTGCCTTCCTCACTGACAGTCCATAGCAGCTACAGTTTCAGCCCAGGCCCTCTTCACTCTACCTTCCTGCCTGCCTGTCTTTCTCTCATCCCCGTGTCAACACCTCTTTGAGTTCATATCCCTGGTAAACTGTGTCTTTTGTAGGCCTAGCTGGCATAGCCCAGTCTGCTCTGCACATCCCCCCCACCAAATCTTGACGCTGCAGGGAGAGAAAACTGTTTACAAACATGAACTCTCACCCCCTCATGCCCCCAACTCTGCTCGGCACACTGGCACTTTTCCTTTGCTCTGGAATTTCTTAACATGGGTGATGTGCCCTGACCCCTGCCCTGCTCTCAATGATAGGCAGTCACAAGTTCCCGCATGCCACATGGCCCTTGCAAACACTGTCCTCTGGGAAACACAACCTTCAACCCATCTCAGATGCACCAGCCCATCTAGGTCAGGTTTCTTTGTTCCGGTTTTCCATTCCCCTGTCTTTCCACACACTTATCTCAGTTTGAACTGAAAAGACCATGACTTGACCAGTTAGGGTGTGCTTCCCTCATTAGTCTTCCCAGCCTGTGAAAGCTGAGCCATTTTCACTCACCATTATATCCTGTAGCACATGGCAGAATGCCAGGTTCAGAATATGCACGTGGAAAGAGGAGGACTAGAAGGAAAGGCTAGGGGCGGGGTGGGCAGGCTTGCACTTATTTCCTTGACAAATGCTTAACAACTGGCTTTCTGGAGAAAATGGCAACCATTTGTCTGTGATGTTCGCCAGCTTCCATGGTATAAATACCCCTGGATGGTCTGCTGGGAGACGCCAACATATTATTGAGTGTGAAGATGGGCAGAAGTGCCCACAGTGGCTCTGGTACACCAACCACTGGCAATGTCAGGAACAACATTCAGAAAAACCAATGTGCTTTTAAATGACACCAACTTTTTTTTTTTGACTCAGCTCTACCTTGGATTAAAGGCTGAAATAAATCACTAGTTGCAAAAACTGCTAATGACAGAAAAAAAAAGAGTTTGAAGTAGCTTCCAACAACAACACCATCACAAACTATCCAGAACAAGATGACACAAGAGAAAAGATCTTAGAGCCCTGGAGAGATTTGTGTTCCCTGAGGGAGGGGTTGGGGTCAGACCTCTCCACAGCTTCTCAGAGCTGGCCTTTGTACCGCTGAATTAACACTTACAAGCAATTCCAAGTCTTCACGAAACGTGTCTTCTATCCCTGCCTTAGCATTTCTAGAAATGTGTTCTTACAGCACCATAAAAACAGAACAAAACGCAATGCTGAACTGAAGAGGTCATTGAGATCATACAGATATTACAAGAAAACGTGGGATTTCCCATGTTTCCCAATCATTTAGGACTATGGAAATCATAAACCTAACAATACGAAACTCAAAAGTCATAAAGGAAAGACCAAGCCATTCCACTCTATCCAAACCAAGCTGTGTGTACAACCTGAACACCACAAGCAGAATCAGAGACTCAGGTAATTACCCAGGGCTCGACAGTCTCAGAGCCACAGTGCTGCCGTCACTCAGTTAGGAAATAACCCCAGAACACCCGTGCATATGGAGGGAAAGACATGGGCCACCGTTCCAAGGGAGGTGAATGTAAAAACCTGCACAAAGATGGTGAAGCCACAGACCTAGACAACTGCAAATACTGCAATAGTAGTCAAACTTTATTTTCTACTTATCAGACCAACAAACATTTAAATGTCTGGCAATTCTCCAAACCACGGAAGGTGTGGGGAATGGGACCACACAAACAAATTGCTAAGTTCTCCGTAGGGACGACTTGAGGAACAGCAGGGGGGTTAAACTTTTGTTTCTTGTATGTGTGCAAATGTTTCGGTATGTAAGGATGTCATTACTGCATACATAGATATATAAAACAGTAAAGACTAGAAATGACCCCAGAGCTTTCCTAGCCAGTGACTAGCTTAATAAAGTATGGCCCAGTCAGATAACAGAAATTCTGCACAGACATAAAGGAGAAGGGCTGTCTGTACAAATTGATGCGCACTCAATTCTGATATAAACAAGACGTAAATATATAAATGAAAATAGAATATTTTTGTAAGGATACAGCCAATCTGACAACCATGGTGGAACTCAGGAGCAGAGAGAACAAGCAGTGTGACTTACACTTTAGTATTTTGTTTGTTTTGTTTTGTTTTAAACAGCATCTGTGTGTCTCTGGCTGACCTGGAGCTCGCTATATAGACCAGGCTAGCTTCACACTCATAGACGTTTGTTGGCCTCTGCCTGAATGCTAGGAGTAAAGGCATATACTACTCATACTATATTCTAAACATGCATTGTATTATCTATTATAGTTAATTTTAAAAAAGACATTTGCATAAAGATATTGACTGTTATGTTACATATACCATAGAAAAGCCAATACTGGGATGACAATATGATACTAGGAAATAACTCAAGAAAGTTTTGTACATCAACAAGGATATGAAATATTTCTGAGGGGCTGGAGAAATGGCTTGTTGATTAAGAGCTCTTACTGCTCTTGCAGAGGACTTAGGTCAGTTCCCATTACTGATGTCAGGCAGCTTGGAACCATCTGTAACTTCACTCCAATGAATCTGATGGTCTCTTCTGGCCTTCACAGGTGCGCGCGCACACACACACACACACACACACACACACAGTTGGGGGGAGGGCAGACACAGACATGCACAGGAAAACAAAGTCGTAAAAATATAAAATGTTTCTAGGCATTGACAAATACTTTTGATACGATACAGAATACTGGCACATTCTATTAAATAAACACTCTGGAAAAGTAAAAATATACGTAAGTATTAAGCATTTCAAAAGTGGAAACTAATCACTAGTTTAGGATAACACTGTAGACTTCTTTTTAAAAAATATTGCCATTGCAATGATAATAAAATTAGTTTTAGTCTTAATTACATTGTACTGAAGTCATTTTAAATAACTTAAAAAAAAAGATACAAATTACTTCCCAGGATATTAAACAGCTTTTAAGACAAAGGTCAGAAATCTCTGCAAATTCATGAGAAGATGAGAATGAATGAACAATTTAAACTACAACTACAAGAAAGAAGAAGGGCTTGGGGAGGTAAGCTGGCATTGCTTCCTGACCACGTTCTGGAGTCTGTTCAATAAGGCAGCGACTTTCAGCAGCTAGCTATACTCATGCAGGATGAGATGTTAGCCAATAAGAGCAATACTTTTACATTCATGGAGCTTCTTTCTCTTTTTTAATAATAATAAAAAAAAAGACATCTCAGAAGCATGAGAAACTTGGGGCTGCAGCACAGAAAATGGGAAAAGGAGGCCACAGGAGCCCACTCCAGACCCCGCTATCTTCAGAACCCCAAGCCTGCTACACTGGGAAAAGGATTCGTTTGATTCATCTTCTCCAGAAGGCACTGACAGCTCAGCTCAGCATGAAGTACAGAATGCTAGGATAGAGATAAGGAACTGCTTCCCATGAGGATCCATTCAAGTGTGTGTTCCTTTTCTGTACTCAGCGATATTGCTATGTTAATATTGGCCTTGGGCTACTGCTCTTAATCAAAGGAGGCATGCATGTAAAATGATCCAGAAACTAGAAAAGGCTGCACAACATAAAAGTGGCGAGAACATCACCACCATCACAATTTTGAAGGAACTGTAAATTCTGTGGCGAAAAGTCTGGTGTGTGTATAAGAAACGCAAGGATCAACTCAAAAGATGAAAATAATAAGGAGAGCTTGGCATGGTGATGCCACTTTTAATCCCAGCACTTGGAAGGCAGAGGCAGGCAGATCTCTGAGTTCTAGGCCAGCCTGGTCTAAAGAGTGAATTCCACAACAATCAGGACTACACAGAGAAACCCTGTCTTAAAATACAAGCATACATACATACATACATAAACCAAGAGGAGAGATCTTAACACTTAAAACTACTTAGAAGAAACTGGAGCTGTATCCCATACTACCTAGAAGCAGCGATGTCCACATTGAATGTGATCTAATAGAGAAAGCAAGATGGGCTGAGGGCCACAGTCTTCAGACAGAAAGTGATGGTGTGTCTACCATAGACTCCATCAGTGCAGGCACTCATCCATCTCTCTTTTGGGGCAGACCATGTAGTGCCTCTTTGGTTGTCCTCTCCTAACATGTTTAAGAGCCATGCAATCCGTGTAGTAGTCAATATGGCAGACTTTGTCATGAATGGAACAGCTGGAAGCAGGTAAACATTTTTTTTTCAGCCAGGTCAGAAAGTACTAAATAAAGATGGGTGTACTGGCGGTGCACCTTTAGTCCCAGCACTTGGGAGGCAGAGGAAGGTAGGACTCTCTGAAGTCAGCCTGATCTACACAGAGTGAGTTTTAGGGCAGCCATAACTACATAGTGAGCTCCTGTTTCAAAAAACAAAACAAAACAAGATGACAACAAAAATGAAAAGAAAAAGAGAGGGAGAGACACAGGTGGGAGAAGGAAGGAAGGAAAGAAGGGACAAATCACCAAATATGCCTTCTATGCCAGAAAACCAAGCATTCTCAGGAGTGAGCTGCAGACAGGTATGACAGAACTTAAGAGCAACTCACCAAAGTCCACACTTCTTCACAAGGAAGGGCAGGCTGGCCTGCTTGGGGCAGAGCCACACTTGTGGAAGGGTTTAAACTGAAGTATTAAGTGCCTATCACACGTGTAACTTGGAGAGGAAAGAAGTTCAGAGCCCAGGGATGGAGGGTGAGGGAGGGCTCTTTATTCTAATATTCTGAGGCTAGCTGGTCTGTGACAACTTTATCCAGGTATGAAGGCAGCAACTGTCTTATCTCTTCCCAAACAACAACTCGGGCTAGAAATGACAGGGTTCTGTCTCAGGATCACAGCTGAAGGAGCCATGCTGAATGCTGAAGACAGCCTGTCACTTATAGTGCAGGGAAAGGGGACACAGGTCAACTTCTCCAACCTTGAACGTGTATCCACTGACAGAAGGCGAGGGCTTCCTCTATTTCTGCCTACTGTGTTCAGAGCAGACAAACACTTGGCTGCTAAAACGCCAAGAGCATCATAGTAAGACTTCTACAGTTGTCCATGGACACAGTACCCAGTGAGCACAGTTAGCAGAGGGAAAAGTCTGCCTGAGAAGCAAAATGTGCTGGAAAAGCTCTTTCAGGCATTGTTACAGAACAGAACACGATGGAAGGGCAGTCCTCTATCCGGAGCATATTTGCCTGTGAAAATCAATATGTCCATCCTAGCCTTTACGGTACGAGAAAGTATGCCTCTAATTACTGTGCCCAGGCCTTCATTGCTCAGTGTCATCTTGTCTGTAACATGTAACTGTCATACAGGCACTGCCCCCCACATACATGGAGCCTCCCCCCACCCGTGCTAATTTTAAAAACTTGCCCAGCTTTCCAATATGCCTCTATCTAGTCTGTTTTCAAGAACTATTTTTGTTCAAGCTTCACACCATGCCTGGCAGGATATGCCTGGTTCCCACAGCTAGAGTAATGGTCTGCTTGCTCCACCTGCTAACTTCCAACTTGGCTTAGCACAAAGCGCTCATCACTCACACACACACACACACACACCTTTATTCTTCCTTTACTCTAGGAAGGTGCTTAAAATAATCAGCAATGTTGCCAAATCCTTACTCTGACAGGCATACATGGCAATTTAAATAGTTTTTAAATTGTCTCTGCTGCTAAGCGAAAGAAAGAAAGAAAGAAAGAAAGCAAACAAGCAAGAAAGAAAAGTCAACATTGCTCTTTATGAATGGGAAGCACCTTTGGAAGGGAGAGGCTGTGGGGGATGAACCAAGGTGAGACAAGCTAGGAGGATTCTCAATTATCTTGCGAAGCAGAGGGATCACTAAGCCAGACTATTCCCACAGGACACAGCGTTTCTGGCCAGGTTGGTACAAGATTAAAACAATGATTATGATGATGTAAGAGTTTCATCTTACACATCCATGAGCTACAACTGTTTACTAACACACACTGGGTGTGGGGATGGATTCCACACACACAATTATAAACCTTCCAGATCCATTCTCATATTTAGACGAGTCATTCCAAACAACTCAGAACTGCCCCATTTCTAACTGTTTAAAAAAACACCCAAAGGACAGAAACTACAAGTGTTCCACAAATTGCTTGACCAGGTGGCATCCAGTACTTCCTACAGGCCAAGAAAATTGAACATTATGGGTACCTAGGGTCACGATTGTCTAACACTACCTACTGACCATTTTTAGGGTGATACGAATCTCTTACAGAACGCTCCCGCTATATTACACAGAATGCAAGACCTCTGCAAGGCACAGAGAGGACAAAGTGGGTGCTGGGGATGGGCTCACCAAGCCCCAACGCCTCAGACCAGAACAGCTGCTGTACAAGAGCTGTGATGGCACCCTGAAAGCTTTCCACATCCTTCCTTTGCCGTGGGGCTATTTACTGACGTCCTGAGAAAACATCTGAGGGAACACCCTGACATTGAAGTCTACAGTCAGATCTGTGGAAAGGACAGAGGATGGCGGCGATCGGGGCGGGGTGGCAAGGGAACTTTTCAAAGGGCCCCGTCTTCTTCTTTGTTCAGAACTTCAATTCTTTAACTGGCTTTAATCTGTTCAAGGCACGTGTGGGTGGCTGAGGTCTGATAGAAAGAACGTCTGGGAGTAGAACACTATTTTTCATGGGTAGTTAGTTCTTAGTGGGAGACAAGGGGATGGCCTGTGGAAAGAACACATTTATGTCCCGGCTCCAAGAAGCAGACCTAGAAAAGGGACTAAGTCTTCCAGGGCCTCTGCTGAGGCATCAAGGAGCCTCACACCTAGCAAGACAGAGGAGAAGATTTGAACCTTTTGGGGGAGGGGCGCCCTTTCTATGTGTGCACCGGGACAGGAGTTTGGGTGGAAATTAGAAAAGGCTGAATTGGTCTCTTTGAAGCGGATGCAGCGTCACGGGCACCGCAGAGGGCGGCAAAAAGCTTTGGCTTCATATCCAAGTAAGAGCATCTCCTTTGGGGGACAGCCGGGAGCCCAGCCACTGCGGGATCGTGCGTACACAGGCTGGCGTTTCGGGTTCCTCAGCGGGGGTAGGCTCGGACCTAGGTCTGCAGAGAAAGAGATGGAGCGCAGAGCACAGGCGACCGAGGTCGGAAGGATAAGGTTCACAAGAAGAACATGGGGACGCGACTGTGCTGGCCCTTACCTTGCTGACCACGTTTTGGACAAGGCCAGTTCGGATGCCGTAGTCCCACGCGTGGCAGTCGCAATTTGAGTCGTTGTTCCCCTTGCCCGGAGGGGACGGGAGGGGTGGCGTGTCGCTGCTGTTGCCTCGGTCGCTCGTGGTCCCCCAGGCGGCAGTGGAGAAGGGGGTGGCCGGGGGGCTGGTCCAATTGCTCATGTCGCCCCACCGGCCGGTGACAGTGGCACCCGCCAGCTCGGTGCCTTTGCCGGCCCCGCGGCACCAGAAGTTGGGCTGGTCCAGGAGGAAGGAGTCCGAGAACTGGCTGAAACCGATGAATAGCGCCGGGATCCAGGTGAGCACCACCAGGGTCTTCTGGTAGCCGCCGCCCAGGCCCCCGAGAAAGGGCAGCACCGAGCCATCGTAGTCCAGCAACAGGAGGCTCGGGGCGGCTGCCGCCGCGCAGCAGCTCGAGTGCTGGCCGCCGCTGGGGTGCAGCGCAGGCAGGGGCTGGATCTCCGCGCTGCCGCCGGAGCCCGCGCGCCCACCGAGGGGCGCCGAGGCCGCCGCGTCCCCGGGCGGCAGGGAGCCGTTCTCCTCCGCCGGGGCCGGCTGCCGCCCGGCACCGCTACCCGCCGCCTCGCGCCGCCGGTCTATCGCCATGGCCAGGGCCCGCGGCGCCCGCAGAGGCGCATAGAGCGCGGCGGAGCTCGGCGGGCGCCCCGGCACAGCGCGCCGGGCCGGGCGCCCGCAGCCGCCGCCGAGGAGGGCCCGCCGCGGCCAGAGAGAGCGCTCCGGGCCCGGCAAGTCAGGCCGTCCCCATGTCACCCGCGCACCCCCGCGCCCTGGGCGTCGCGGCCCCGCTCGGGCGCCGGGCAGAGGCCGGTCGAGCCTTCAGCCTCCGCGGCTCATCCGCCCCGCGGCCCGGGCGCCCGCCGAGCTCCGAAGCTCTCCGCTGCTGCGCGCCGGCCGAGGAGGAGGAGGAGGAGCCGGCGCCGCGCCGGACCCGCGTCCTTGCCGCGACTCGGGGCCCTGCGGACACCGATGCGCCTTGTGCCGGGGCCGCCGCCGCCGCCACCGCCGGCCGCGGGCTGGGAGATCCTCCGCCGACTCGGGCGCTCCCGGAAGCCGCGAGCTCGCCGCCAGCCTGCGGAGCCGGCCGCGCTCTCGGATCACCGAGCCGGCCTCCGCCTCCCGCCCCGGCCCGCCCCCTCTCCCCCCGCGCCGAGGTGGAGGTAACCGCGGCACCTGCTGCGCCGCTCCTGCGCGCGAGCGCCCCCTCCAGCCGGGCCGCGCCGCCACCGCCCGGGCAGACGCAAGGGCGGAGGAGAGGGACACCCCGGCCTCCGCAGAATCCCCGGCGGCCCTTCGGCGCAAAGGGGCGGGGGTCCCTACAGAATCGGCGCTGGCGGGGAGCGGGAGGACAGGGTCGTCTGCCAGGCTCGAGTCCCACAGCCCGTGTGGGCACCCCCCCACCCCGGGCGCACCGGCTCTCCGTGACCTCTGTTCGTTTCCGAGGTGCCCGGCGGCTGGCACCCCACTCCTGGTCCTGAGCCCAAGGCTTGCCTGCCTTCCAGGGCAACCTTCTGTGCTTCTCCCAGACTCAAATAAGGCTGCTTTTTAGGGCCGTGGAGCAGGGGCAGGGAGGCATATTTGCCAATTTTAGCTTGCCAGTCCCACACAACGCTGGGTCGCCCGCGACCTACTGCAGCACCCACCCCGAAACGCCATTTCCTTTCAGAATGAATGTCAAATAAACACATTGCTGGAAGGCTATACCTTCCACAGGAGACACACGCTGGATACAAACGTGAAGGAGGGCGGCCTGCCCCACCCCCTCCCCAGGGTCTCCGATTCACGATTCTTATGCTGTGTGCAGAGGCGCACACGTCTACACCTCACAGGAGATCCAAATGCTCCCGGACTCCAGCGCCAGCCTTGCCCCAGCCGGCGCTATATAAATAACACCAGCCCTGCGGCAAACGGCCGTATTAGCATATTTTGTCCGGCGTGCAGGGCCTGACACCAGTGAGAATTATGCGGCTTTCATCCTAGCCTCACTACATTCTGGAGACATTTCATATCCTGAGAAGTTTATTAATGGAATTAATGGAAATCTTAAATGGAGCAATCTGTCTCCGGTCTTATTTAACACAGGGGAAGGAGCTCGCGTTCTCTTTCCAACAGCATGTCCTGCGAGTACATGTATGGAATGCGTTCTTTAAGCATCTCCATTATTTGCTCAGCTGCATGTTGTATAATTTAGTGGGAGACTTTTTTTTTTAACATGCAGCTCAATGTTCCAGGCAACACATACTTAACTGCTGAAATTCTGGCACGGCACGTGGAGACAACTATTTCTGAAGACTGCCAGAGAACTGGACTTTGGGGAACCCGACTGTGAACTCTCTTGAGTGGCTGGGAAGGGGAAGATTAGGTAACAATAGCCGGAAGAGACACAAACTGCAGAAGGCACTAAAGGTCTGGGAAACCCAGTCTGGAAACTTAAGCATATTTAATGACGTACTTGAATGAGAACGTCATTAGGAGACCCATCACTTTGTATAATGATTATAATCTAATAAAGTGTTATTTAAAAGGATCAGTTGGGAGGGACAGTGCACCTTGCCAACATGTGTGATGATGTTCTTTTGTTGTTGTTTTCCAATTTCACATTAGTGGTTAAACTTTTCTTCCCCTCCTCACTTGAAGACTAATTCTGGGGAAGTGCTGACCCCCACCCCCACTCCACCTCCCAAAATAGAGTCAGCACTCAACGAATGAAGGGTAGACGTTTGTTAGTGGATCCGCCCATTGCACACAACCTGTATTTTCTTATCGGAACTGGAATGTAACCGGCCAGGCTTTCTCTCATTCCCCTTCAGTTCATATTCTTTCCAAGGAAGCCCACTTGGTGTCTGGTTCTGCCGCCTGTCTGTTCACTAGGACCCTAGTTGATGCTTTATAGCTCGTTGCAAAACACATTGATCTCAAGAGTGGCTCATCTAATTGAAATAATAACCATAAGGAAATTTGGAGGGGTTTGCTTTCAGATCTCACATCCAGGGCTGAGATGAAGTGAGAGTCTGGTGCCTGACAAACTGCTGGTTTTAGATCCTTACTCATCTAACTTCCAGGGTTCTTTCATTTCCACGTGCAGGGACAGATTACCAATCATAGAAGATCTTACAAAGATGTTTAACAGGAGTGATAAATACTGTTTGACTAGTAATCACTTTGATACTATGTATCTATCAAAACATGCTGAACACATTAAACATATACAATGAAATAAAGTTTGAAACCTTACAAATAGTAGAGTCTATAAAATGAAGTCTGTTTGCCTTTTTAAGAAAAGCTATTTGTTAATGTACACATTTAGGTGAGTGCCTCTGAAGGACCTTCATTTTGAAGCTCTTTGTTCTTATTCTGAAGGGTGGCAACAATCCCCAAATGGTACATTCTGAGTTTTTTGGATGAAAAATGGCGCCCTCGAAAGCCTATAAAGAATGAAACCAACACCAAATGTTTGGAATTCAGCAACAGCAGCGGCCTCAACCCAGGCGTTGTAATTAAGTTACTGATTAGATTAGGGGTTTTCCTAAATCCCTCTTGGATCAAAATTTCTCCTAAATCTAGTCAAGATGATTAAAATGTAACTAATTTAAAGTAAACTGGCCTTCTATTTATTAAAAGGCACCATAAGTGACCTCATGGTGAGCCCTAGAGTGAAAGGAGTAAAGCAAAACTGACACTCTGGAATGGAAGCAGGCTTCCATGGTCAGTGTTCAAAGGCCACCCAGCTAGAATAGAGAAGCCCCAAAGACAGCTGCTATGGAAAACCCCGCCCCTAATTTTCTGAATGGCCTTTGCTATTACCTGTTGTTTGTCTTGCTTACCTGATGGTTTTGCTACCTTCTATCTCCAGAACGTCATAGCCTCATAGTTTCCTCACTCGGCTGTATTCTGGCACACATGAGAGTCTTGATATATACTTGTCGAATGACTGAGTGCACCCAGCTGTTAGCATCTGATGATGCCATCTATTAAGATCTACAACTGACTTTACTTTGATTCTTAAGTCATTAAGCAAGCTTTTCATATTTGTTTAATCTCTCAAACACAGTGCTCAGCTGAGCCAACATGAGAATTCAGGCGAACTTGACAATTGCATGCCTTGTGAGCTATTGTGGTAAATGAATTAGCTCCTGATATGAAGTTGTCATTGGCTTGCTGATGGAGTGCAGCTCACAGATCACATGCAAGGTTTCCAAAAACATCACTGCCAACAATTCAAACTGGAAGGACTAAGCGTGTCTTTAAAATGTTTGGGAATTCTCCCGACGTAGCAGATGCCTGAACTTTTCCTTAACCTGAATTTGTGGGGCCATTCCCCCTTGAAGTACAGTGAGGAGACAAGCATTCCCCAGCTTGTGCTTATCGCTGCCTGGCACACATGCTCGTCATCATCTGGCCCCTGGAAACATCTCCATCTGAGTTCATGACCCTGATTCATATTAGCATCCTGAGTGCACTGATGTCCATAAAGAAGCTGAGTCATCCTCTCTTCCTTTGACATTCTGTTAAGTAATCTATCACTTTGCAGTTCCCCGAAACTGAGAAAATGAAAATAGGATACAACCTAGTCTGCAATACGCTTGCATACTTTTTTTTCTCCTTGGAGAAAGTAGGGGAACACAAATGGCTCTTGGCTTACCTCTAAAATTGAGGGACACCCAATGTTAAAAGTCAATGACAGGGTATTGATGTCAGGATCAACTAACCTTACTCAGAATCCACATCATACTAAGTGGATTTCGAATTGTTTCTGCTAATCTGTTCATTTGAATTGTAAGTGGATAGATCGAATATCGCATCATTCTTTTGTTTTATGGCAGCTTAATTTATTCCCTTCAGTTACTTGCTTGAAAGATAGGTTTCCCTTCTCTCCACAAGTGTTCCCTTATTGTGATATGAAGCAACTCCCAGCTAGAGCTGTGCATATAGTATTCAAACATTATTTTTTATCATCCTCTGGCTTCTGGAATGTCAACTCTTACTCTTTAACAAGGAATTTGACATTTACAAAACCTATCATAAATCAAAATGAAAAAGCTAGTTTCATTCTGTTGTAGCAGAAGTAATAAAAATGTCACACAAGCTCTACTAAGGAAAGCTGCAGGTAATACCTGGAGGAGAAGCCACCTGCTTATCTGCTGAGAGCCAAATTCATCTGTCCTGATCACAAATCACAGGAAAGTAACAAAGTCCTCCATGCAAAAATATACCCCTCTGCCAGTGGGGTCAGCAAGGCCCAATCACCTTCAAAAGCTTTGCTAAAACTTAGTTTCAAAGCAGGCGGTGGAGGTGCACGCCTTTAATCCCAGCACTGGGGAGGTAGGTGGATCTCTGTAAACTCCAGGCCATTATGTTCTCCAGAGTGAGTTCCAGGACACAGAGAGGCTACACAGAGAAATTGTATCTCAAAACAAACAAACAAACAAAACCCACCACCAACAACAAAATCCACTTAATTTCACACTCTTTTATTGAGTTAAAAATTCATCTATCAAATGTATGTAAAGCTCAGTGTTAGCTTTTTATTGGTAGGACGTCTGTTGCTTTCATGGGAGAGAGAGTGGGAACATGAGATGGATGGCCAAGCCAGGCCTTATAGGTTGATGTTGAGTGCTCTGTCCCGGCACTGCAATGGCTTCTGATTGATGAGAGTCATCCTGAACTTGGTTTCTAGGACCAGCACTGGGTTTTTGTTATGGGCAAGCCATGTGTAGAGTGCCATTGCCATGCAGCCTTTGGGAAAAGGCAATTAATTAAGTGAGATTTAGGGCAAGAAATTTTCACTTCCTAAGATGAATAAAGACGGTCCTTTAAATAAGCCCTTGTCTCTATTTCTTCCTCCTGGAATAGAGATGAAGAAAACTTCCCAGCAGATGGACTGGTCTCTTCCTAATCAAATCTAAAGTCAGTAAGTAAATATCTTTCAATGGCTAGAACCTACAAAAAGACAATCAATACCCCTAAAAGACAGAGTGCACTGTAGACCCAGAATATGCCTCCTGAAACTAAATACTTTTTCCAATGCCTTTTTGTTGTTTTTTAAGATAAACTTTACACATTTGTTTATCCATGTTAGAGACAGAAACCATGTATACCCAGGCTAGCATTGAATGCATCATCCTGTTTCTGTTTCAGCCTCCTGAGTAGTTTCAGCTGTAAGAGCATGCCATCTTAGTGGCTTTACCCATTTATATTTATAGTTTTTGCTATAGAAATAATATTTAATTTACAATCCTCTAAAAGCACTTGGGAACCAAAGGCAGGTAGATGTCTGAATTCAGGGCCACCCTGGTCTACAGAATAATTTCCAAGAAAGCCAGTGCTACACAGAGAAACCCTGACTTAAAAAAAAAAAGCTGACTAACTAACTAACCAACCAACCAACTAACTAACTGGATAGGAAGGTAGGTAGGTAGAGAGAGAGAAAGAGAGAGAGAAAGAGATAAACCCTATAAGATGGCTCACAGTTTAGATTGAAAACAATATGCATGGCAGTAGGCAAAAAACAAAAACAAAAAAACCAAAAACCAAAACAAAACAAAAAACAAACAAACAAAAAAAACCCCTTTTCTTTCTTTGAAGTGCTGGAGGCGGAACCTAGGGCATGGAACAGACCAGGCGAGCATACCACTGAGCCACTTCAGCCCTAGACAAAAGGTGTTACACTCAGTGGTGCTGACCACATAACTTGGGTAATCATAAAGACCTTTTCCTAGTTGAAAAATGAGTTGTGCATAGATAGTAAATGTCCTTCTGAAGCTTGAGTGATAAAGGCTTCACCTCCCAGGGATCAGTGTTGAAAGGCGGGATCTTAGGAGGTGATTGATCATGGATTAACCCATTTATGGTTTCATAACTTAATGGACCATTGGTTTATGGTGTGAGTTGGAGGAAGTAGGTTCCTGGGTGGCCCTGGAAGAGTATGAAGTATAAAGTGGTGTTTCCTCTCTCTCTCTCTTCCTGGAAGCTATGAGGCAAAAATGTTTCTCTACCACCCCCTTCCATTGTAATGGACTAGTTCACTCCTGACCCAGAAATAACGGAGCCGCATAGTCTTACACCAACACCTCTGACTTGGCAGGCTGACACAAAAGTTACTTCTTTGTAGTTGATTTCTCTCAGCTATTTGAAACAGCAATAGAAATCTGATTAGCACAGTGTCTGCTTACTATTTTCAGCCTGCTCTGTGGACCTTCTTGGAGGGGTCCTAATTAAATTGTATTGTTTCTGTAACAAAAACTATAAATATGTAAAATAACTGAGATATTGCTACTAAATTCTTAAAATTTTATTATTATATCTTATATGTATGTGGGTTTTGCCTGTGTATGTGTTTGCACCAAGGGCATGCCATCTGCACAGAGGTCAGAAGACATCAGATCTCCTGGAACTGGAGTTACAGATGGTTGTGAGCTGACATGTGGGTGGTAGGAACCAAACACAGGTCCTCTGCAAGAATAGCCAGTGCTCCTAATTGCTGAGCCGTCTCTGTAGGCCCTGTTAATGTATTTTTTTAAATAAAGCTAAGTTTAAAATTTTTGAACTCTTAAAACACTTTTTTAAAAAATTGGTAAAGCAATTCAATACAGTAATATCAACAAAGGCATCTAGGATTCAGAACTTAGTGTCTAATACCACTCTCCATTGAAGGATCCATGGCTCCTTGGTGGAATGTTTGATTCTGGGAGTGCAGTAGGAAATATACAAGAGGATCCTAGGGCATCACGGAGTGCCAGAGAGCAAGTAAGTTGTGCATACTCTACACACCACATATGGAGTAAATCATATGGACATAGGAACTGACTAAGAGCTGGTGAGACGGGTGCCTGAGTTCTGGGGCAGCTTGAACAAAAAAGGCCATATGATGACAACCCAGAGCACAGCATAGCTGTGAATAGATATTCATAAAAATACATGATCAAATGAATAAATTCACATCACAAATAAATGACTAATAACATACCACAGAGATATTTGCCAGCCAACATGTCTTTCAAATGACGAATGGATATACATTGCCTATATACACAAAATGTTATTAAAAATGAAAATTGAAAAGTATTCCTTTATTAAGGAAAAGGAAAGAATGGCATTTGTAGGAAAATGAACAAAATTTGAGAATCATTATGTTCAGTGAGATAAGCCAGACTCAGAAAGACAAGCACTACATATTCTCTTTTACCCACAGACTAGTTTTGAAGTTTTATACATGTGTGTAGATCATGAAAGTAGAAAGAGAACTATGGGGGAGGAGAGATCTTAAGTTGGGAATGGGGGACAGGAAGAAAGGATAATGACCTGCAAGTGACATAGAAGCAGAAGGGGAAGAGAACTCACTGGGTAGAGGGGGAAGGTCAGGAGAAAGTGATGAGAATGAACAAAGCATAATGACATGCATGTATAGGACGTACACAGAAACGTTACTTTGTATGCTAACTTCAAATTTTGTGAAATAAACGGCTTAATAAAGATGGAAGAGCTGATCTTCAATGCACAAGAATTATAACTTACAGAGAGGCTTTGCTATCAAGGAGGTGGAACGTGACTTCCCTGTCCTTGAGGATGGGCTACACAGTGACCTCCTGCCAGGGAGGATGCTGGGAGAAGCAAGGGGAGGAAAACGATGGAAGAGCGAGGCCAGGAGAAAAACCTACAAACACTTTCTTAGTTCCTAAGCTGGGGATTTGAGGAAGAGCAACTTGAAGACTGTCTTCTTCCATTTGTCTTTTTATTTCCTTATTCTAGCATATTTTCTCCATAGACTCAGGTATGGATTTATTTTGGTTTTGTTTGTTGAGTCAGGTCTCAGGTCTCTTGTAGTCCAAGCTAACTTGGAACTCATCATGTAGCTGAGGATGACCTTGAACTTTTGACCTCAGTCTCATCTACTAGAGTGCCAAAATTACAAGTGTGTATCGCCATACCCAGCTCTAAACGTATATTTAAACCAAGAGTTTTTGTTTGTTTTTTCTTGGAGTTTCCTCTGCCTTGTCAACATCCTCGGTGAGTCCATTTCTTTTGTTTGTTTGTTTGTTTATTCTTTATATTTTTTTACATTTTTATTTTTTATTAATCACAGGTTATGTACTTTGTATCCCAGCCATAGCCCCCTTCCGTATTCCCTCCCTATCCCTCCCATCCCTCCCTCATCTCTTCCCTGCACCTTTCCAAGTTTGCTAATAGGGGAGGTCCTCTTCCCCTTCCTTCTAACTCTAGCTTATCAGGTCTCTTCAGGACTGGCTGCAATGTCCTCTTCTGTGGCCTAGCAAGGCTGCTCCTTCCTCATGGGCGAGGGGGTCGAAGAGTCAGCCTTTGTGTTCATGTCCAAAATAGTCCCTGTTCCCCTTACTAGGCCACCCATTTGGATATTGAGCTACCATTTGCTACATTGAAGCAGGGGTTCTAGGTTATATCCATACATGGTCCTTGGTTGGAGAAACAGTCTCATAACAGACCCCTGTGCCCTGATATATTTGGTCCTTGCAGAGCTCCTGTCCTCTCCAGGTCATACTAACTCCCCCTTCTTTCATATGATTCCCTGCACTCTTCCAAAGGGTTGGTTATGTGTCTTAATATTTGCTTTGATACACTGCTAGATAGAGTCTTTTTGAGGTCCTCTGTGGTAGGCTCTTGTCCTGCTACTTGTTTTCTCCTATATCCAATGTCCATCCCATTTGTCTTTCTAAGTGAGGATTAATCATCTTACCCCAGGTCCTCTTTCTTGTTTATCTTCTTTAGGTGTAAGTTAACAGAGAACCTCTGGGGAAGCTGCAAAATACATGCGTATACAAGGACCAGCCCATTTTCTAGGTAGAATGACAAAGCACGTCCTAGCTTCCAGGCAAACACCCTTTGACGGAGTCTTTTTATCAGCCACAAAAATCCTGTGGATATAAATCTATCTACATTCAAGTAAAACTCCATTTTCTGGTAAATGTCCCTAAAGGATAGAGCCCCTGATTTATCTTCCTCCATAGCCCTGTTGCATGTCACAGGGACTGACACTTGGGAGTATTTGCTAAAGACAGAAAGGAAGAATGGAATGACAAATAGCATTTTTCCAGAGAGAGAGAAGAAGTCACAGATCTTCCAAGTCAGAGTGGAAAGCCCTAAAGGAGGTAAAGACAAAGGTGTGTACAGGAAAGTGTAAGATCTATGTGTCTGGATTGGGGATGGTTTTTCCACAGTGTGATTTACTTCCAGTAATTGCTATAATTTGGATCTGGAATGTTCCCCAAGGCTAATGTAAAAGGCTTAATCCCCAGCCCATGGCCCTTTTGGAATGTTGTGGACTTTTAGAGAGTAAGGTGTAGTGGGAAGAAGTGGGGTTAGGGGGCACACCTGTGAGAGAGATACTGGGTAGCATCATAGAGCAGTCTGTATCTCCTAGGTGGATGGCTTTGGGCAGATTCTTGTTATCAGCCCCCTCACTCATTTCCCTGTTTATTGGGCCAAGTGAGCAACTTTCTTTTCCACCCTCCCCCACTGGGATGTGCTGCTTCACATAGACGCAGAGGCAAACAAGGTGCAAACGACCATGGCCTGAAACCTCTGACAGTGTGAGCTAAATTCAAAGTTGATTATCTTCTAAACAGCACAGGCCTTTCAAAGGAAAAGTCTAGGGATTCAGAGATGGCTGAGTGACTGAGTGCACTGGTTAGTCTTGCAGAGGATCTAGGTTCAGTTTCCAGCATGTATATATATGGTAGGTGGTTCACAACCATCTGTAACTTCAGTTCCAGGGGATTCGACACTCTCTTCTGACCTCTGCAGGCACCAGGCATGCATGTGGTACATAGACACACATGCAAGTAAACCATTTATATACATATGATAAAATACATCTAAAAGAAACGGGGGGGGATAGGGAAATACCACATTTACCCACCCAAGTGAATTGAGGTATGATTCACATACAGGATTCAAACGCTCAGTCTGATGATGGATATGTACCATTGCAGTCCAAATAAGAGCAAAACATTTCATCCTTCAGCAGAATGGTCTGTTGTGTTCTTCCCAACCAGTCTCCTACTGCCACATGACATTCTAGGCAGCTTTCTCGAACCACAGATTGTGTTTCCCTGCTCTAGAATCCTGAAGAAGAAGACGCGGGCAATACATGCTTTTTCATGTCTAGTCTTCTCACTTTATGCACAGCTTGTGAGATCCACCACTGCGTGATTGTGCCTGTACCAGCATTTCATCCTTTTTTGCTGCTGAATAGCATTTGACTGTGTGACTATGTTCTCCTGTTTGTGGGTGCTTCGGTCCTTTCCAGCCTGCAGCCCTTGTGACTAGAACTACTGTTGAGGCTCCAGGGAGAGTTCTTTCTACCAATATAATTCATTTCTCCTGAGTACATCATCTAGGTATACTTTGGGATTCAGTCTAACATGACTTGAGTAACCGTAGTCAGTTTTGCCCATAATTTTCCAGTGAGCAATAAATGAACAAAAAGCAAGAGCTGTGAGTGTAGCTCAACAGTGGAGAGCACTTGCCTATCATGTGCAAAGTCCTGGGTTCAATCCTCAGCACTGTCAACTAATTAATTTTATTAATTTATTTAATTAAATGTATTAATTCTTTATTAGTAAGTTAATAAATAAAGAATGAATGCATACAATCTGAGAAAAACGAAACCAATCCGCGGTGGTTTGAGTGAAAAACTGCTCCCTGTAGTCTTTGGCATTTGAACACATGATCTCCTCTAGGTGGCGCTGTTTGGGGAGGCTTAGGAGGTGTGGCCTCACTGGAGGAAGGGGTGGGCGTGAGTGAGAGTTTAAACCTTCCCCACCACTTCCAGCTTACTCCCTGCTTTGTGCTTGTGGTTGAAGACGTGGTCTCTCAGCGTCCTGTTCCTGCCACCACGCCTGCTGCTGGCTGTCATGCTTCCTGACCATGAACAATTCCTATCCTTCTGGAATCATAAAGCCAAAATAAACTCCTCCTCCCCCCCTTCCCCCGTAGGTTGCTTTGGTCATGGTGTTACATGATAGCAATATAAAGGTAACTAACACACAAACACATTTGAGTAGGATGTGTAACTTTTCAGCCAGACCCTGGCACACCAGCAACATGACTGATGTCTTTGACCTTCACTTGAGATAAGCTACCTGAATAGACTCACTTCTAACCTGACCACCCCTTTCTTCTGACCCAAATCTCGGGGATACATGGTCTTGATGCTACTATGGATGCTCCTGTCAGAAAGTCTCCTCTGGAATGTGCTCTACAAGGAAGGGTCTGTTTACTTCTTTCTTCAGTCTCACAGCATCCAGAGGTAAGTTCACAGACACAGGGACTGGGTTTTTTCTGGAACAAGCAGGATTGGTGGTTGTAGCGGAGGCTGTATGTCACCTTTTGAAAATGACACCTTTCTAGGTGTCATCAAGAAGGTGTCTTCTGTAAGCCCAGATCACAGTGAAGTCTGTTGGCTCTGACTGCCACTGGCTGAGGCAGGTGCTATTTTGGAACCTAGCCCTGTGGCTCCCGGGCTCTAGGTGACCCATCTAAAACGACTGTCTTTGGGTTGCTGTTAGAAAAAGAACCTAGGGCTGGAAAAAGCATCCTCTGAGAAAGTCACAAGCTTGTGTTCCTATGAAATTAGAATAATGCTCACAGCCTTTCAGGACACAAGCAGCAAGGGGGAGATGGCACCCTGTGCTACTCATGAAATCGGAAGCGAAAAGGAGTACTTTACATGTCAGTGTGGAAAAATGGACATATTTTAGGTCACTTTTCATAGTTGTCTAAGTGGCCATCAGCCTCTAGGCATCTTGCCTATAGTCTGCATCAGTATTATTTTTACAGCAAAGCGCAGAAAACACAAGGCACAGTGGCTGTGGGAGAAGGGAGTTGCTCGGCTCAGAGGTCCAGAAGCTGAGATTGGCATGGCTTTTGTCGTGGTGGAATCCTGTCTCTCTCTGTCTCAGCGTGTGCTTTCTTCTTCACTACCCTCTGACTTGTGCTCAGTGGGGTGTCTTCCCTGCACACGCAGGCTCGCACCCACGCACGCACGCACGCACGCACGCACACACGCACCCTGAGACCACTGTTTGCCCCAGGCGCGGTTTGGAATCTATCACTATGGCGCCCAGGCTAGGAGGCTCTGATTAGCCAGGCCTGAGCACATGGCAGGAAAGCTCCCTTGGCCTAATTTGAAATATGGTCAGTAGAAGTAGAGTAGTTTTTTTATTTGTTTGTTTGTTTTTTTTAAAGAAAACCAAGGCAGCTACCAAAAGCAAAAGAATGATGGCCATCTAGATGCACAAATTTGGGTTTTTAATATATCGCTCTTATTCAGTGGTCCTAATACAAAACAAAACAAAATAGATGAGGGATGGCAAGATACTATACCAGAAACAAATACTCTACTTGCCAGGATAACTCAGCAAATAAATTAGAATGAACCAATCACAGAGGAGTCCACGCTGCTCCAACACCATCTTTCACCTAACGCATGCGCAGGAGCACTGGCGACACAGCCAAGCTCAATGGACCCAGAACCAGAGCTTCCGAGTCTTCCAAGCCAAAGCAAGAGTTAGAGCCAGGTTTTGCTCAGCTCCTCTGGGAAACCTTTTTGTTATTTTTGGCTAGGAGGGAAAGGGGCTGGCCTTAAGGACCTTTAATTTCCCTCATTCCCCAGTTTAAGTTTTTTGTTTTTATTTGTTATTTTTCAAAGCGTGGATTATTGGAGCTGGTTTGCCCTCCCACGCCCCGCACCTCTCCCCCCCAAAGCAAGAAATACCCAGGTGCTTAGTGTCCTTGTAACCTGAAATAGGAAACAAGCGCAAGGCAACAGAAAGCCTGTCTGTGATGTAGAAGAAACCCCCAAGTTCAAGATCTCTTTCTAAGGAGCAAAGCCTGAGCCGGCTGGATACAAGTTGCAAGTTGCAACGGAGGGCAGGTCCAGCGAGAAAGAAGAGCCTGTGCGGGTCAGGCTAGGCAACCTTCTGCTTATGTGCCCTTGAACCAGTCCTGTTGCTTTGGTGCTTCTTGCATTTCTCAGCTGTACCTTAGGAATACTCGCTGTCCTTCCCGCATTAACCCTGCCACAGGCGTGGCGAGAGCACGTGAACCAAGAGGCTCAATGCCTTGGACCAAAAGATGTTTTGGATTTTGGGAAAGGAAAATGTTGTTATTTAGCTATTCCCTTCAAACTGAAACATTTCCTCTTGCAGAAAGGCTCCTTGTGCGACTCAGAAAAGACACGAAACTTGGAAGCATCAGGAATCTCTTGAAAGTCACAAGGTTGGCAAGGCTGCTCCCCAAGGTTACACAAGCGATGATGGTTGCTGGAGAGGTGAGCTGGGAACGGGCTGAGCTGCCTGCAAGTTGTTCAGCGAGCTCCAGCGGTGCAGCTTTTGTGCATTGTTGCCGCTGATGGAGTGGGCTTTCGGATGATTCAGGTGCCCTTGAGTCATCCATGTCCCTGTGAGGAAGCTGTCACTCACACTCCTGTAACCGCAGTGCACTTTGATTCACGAAGCTAAACTCGAGTGTGTTGGATCAAGATTGATCGAGGCGATGTGACAATCAACGAAAGAGGAGACAGATCACTACAGAGGCAGGTTGTCCTTTAATCAGGGCAACAAAAGGCAGCAGTTTCTCCATGGAGACAGCGTCCAGACACAGGGGCTTGGGAAATCTGATGGGACATAAGAGGAAACTTTGGGGATGGAAGCTTCCATTTGCATATCTGTTCCCGTGCAAAAGTTGTAAATACCGGCAGAGGTTGATATCTTGTTAGGACCTTCCCAGGTCCTAACTTCCTGCAGAAGCTGTTGTCCACATGTCCACATTCCTAACCAGGTTTCTGAGCTTACCAGAGGTTTATGGGGGAGTTATCAGAATTGTTCTGTTAGTATATCCTCAGTGTCCTGTCTAGGATAAATAGATCTTTTCATGTCTCTCCACATGACACTTGTACATATATATACTTGGGTGATGTGACCCAAGCCTAAACACAAAATGTATTTATTTTGGGCTAGTGAGATGCCTCAGCAGGTAAAGGCACTTGCTACCAAGCCTGACATCCTGACTTCAGTTCCTGGGACCCACACGGTGGGAAGAGAGAACCACAAAGTTGTCTTCTGACCTTTCACATGTGCTCCAAAGCACAAGCACACCACACAGGCACACGCTTGTGCTAAATGTGTAAATTAACATTAACTAAAAAGGAATTGTTTCATATACACTTTGTAGCCTGAATGTAATGTTTTAAAATAATTTTATGTAGAAAGCATGATGACATTGTGACATTGTGCTGACGCTCACAAAGTGTGGGGTTTAGTATTTTGAATTAGAAATGTTCAGATGATATTCCTTAATATTGAAGCACTATTAAAAAAAAAGGGTTAAAAATGAATCCCAACACTTGGGAGGCAGAGGCAGGAGAAGAATCAAAGAATCTCTGTGAGTTCAAGGCCAGCCTGGTCTACAAAGTGAGTCCAGGACAGCCAAGGCTATACAAAAAAAAAAAAACAAACAAAAAAAAACAACAAAAAAAAAACAAACAAACAACCAAAAACCAAAAAACAAAAAACCTGTCTCAGGGAAAAAAAAAATCCTTCTAGCTTCTTAAAGTGGTATCTACAGTTACCTTACCCAACAACAGTAGAATGCCAGAACTTTTGACTTGTGTCCAACTCTAATTCATGGCAATTGATCAACCTTTCCCCAGCTGAATAATCTTAATAATCCACATGGCTACGACTGCTTGAGCAGCTGACTACCTTATCATAGAGACTGCCTCACTTAAAGTCCCCTAAGACGTCACGAAGGTAACACTAACCTCTACTCTGGAAATGAGGGTGCACCAGCTCTCAAGAACAGTAAAGGCTTTGCAGCCGAAACTGCCACCTTTAGCTGCTTGCCTGCAACCATTGTCAGCCACACCCTGCGGCTGATTCGGAGCCTTTGGACTGACTCTTCTTTCAGCTGTTTGTAGACACAGTTCCAGAGACAGTGGAAACCTCTCCTGGTACTGGAAAGAGAGGACTTGGTGACAAGCACAGAATTACTCCAGGATTCACGTGCCAGAGTGGTGTCCTCACACACCATACAGGAGAGAGCTTCATCTTGAAAGGCACAGGGTCTGGCAGCTTGTCTGTGACAAATGCTAGACCAGATACAAACAGTTCCCAGGTTTTCCCCATGTTGCCAAGAAAGACTGATTGGTTGGATGGCAAACATGTAGATTTTGGTAAAGGTGAAAAGAAGGCATGAGCATTGTGGAAGTCATGGGGTGCTTTGGGTCCAGGGATGGCAAGACAGGCATGAAGTCATCACTGACATCAATGGACAGCGCTGACCCTTGAGATGGGTGTGCACCTTCACACTCCTGATAATTTCCCTGGTTCCCATTTGGGTTGGTTTGAGACGTATTTCCCTGGTGCAGAGGCTGTGGAGACTAAAATCCTATATCCTCTCTGTCTTGACTGTGAGGGATGCTTAGGAAGTCCTACTGATAGGAATGGAATTCGCTAGAGACACGTGAACCGACCCTCCTTCCTCTTTCATTCATCTCACGCTTCATTTGTAGCCCTTGGGGATCAACCATCCTTGGGGACCAGGACATCCCCAGGAGGCATCAAAGCAGCCAGAATAAAGCCTTGGAAGTCCAGGCACCATCCTACAGAGAATCCAATAGAGTCTAAGGCTGTGGCCTATGATTATTGTACAGTTTTTTTTGTTTATTCTTCACTCATATTTTTCCTTCAGATTTTTTTTTAGATTGAACCTAGGGCCTCAGGCGTGGTAGGTGATTACCACTGAGCTATATCTCCACTTTCTCACCCAGTTACTTTAAATTGATCATCCATCCCACTTCCTCTTAGATGGGATTTTTAAACAAGCAAGCCTGGGCTCCTATGTAAAAACTTTTAGTCATGGGCTAATAAGAAAGGTACCCACATTGGAATTGTTCAAACTTTCCCATCCCTCTTTCTTTGATGTTGTGAAACATATCCTTCAGAATACTATCAATTTTGGAGAATTAAGGAACATGACAAATTACACTGAAGCCAACCAAGGTCAGAGATTAAACAGAACTATCATTTGGGGTTTCAAATAAACTTTAATTATAAAATAAAAATTTATTTTCCTATTCTTATTTTCTGTTTTTGAGACAGGGTCTTGTCTTCTAGCTCATACTAGCCTGGAACTCCTTATGGAACCCAGCTCATGGTGACCCTCCTCCCTTAGCTCTTCAGTAGCTCTTGAAGTAGCTTTGGTGGTAATTATTTTCTCCTGGGAAGACCCAGTCTTTGAGGAAGAGCTTCCCCCATTTCTCCTTTAAGAGAGTTTTCTTGCAGAACACCATCCTTCACCTTGTTATTTACTGAGAGGAACACACAGATGGATTTACATTCTCCTCCAAGAAGGGATGGTTTATATTTCCTAAGTCTTGATAGGCTGCTTTTCCAACAGTGGTTAAGATGAAAGGTAAGAAAATGGAGTCAAAGGCAGCCTCTGTAGTCCTCAAGGCCCTATTTTATGATTCTTCTTCCTGACTTCAAAGGGGTAAATGTGTGAATGCCGTTCTGTTCCTCTCCGGATTAGCGGTTAGGCCCATTTGGCAAAGTTTCTGTGCAATCACAACTCTTTCAATGTTTTGCTTTCTTTCTTTGTGGGGCTATAGAAGGACCTGGAGAACCCAGGCCTGGCACATGCTAGGTAAACCACAGCCAAGGCTCTGAGATGTCAGTTGCTTCAGTTGCCCATCATCCACTTAGGCCATTTCAGGAAATTAAAGATCATCTCCTTCCTCCAGTCAACCATTGATTTAGGACTCTTTCCCTTGGTCTCTCATTTCCTTCCTCAACTCTGACCCCGTGTGTCCCTGGAATCATTGGAATTCAGCCTCATCCTTTGACATTCTAGGCTGATAAAAAGGAGGCTTTTTGCATTAAACCCAAGTGTGAATTCACACTAATTAAAGCCTGTATGTAGCTTTGCAAATAGTAATTTGCACTTCTGGGCACCTCTGGTGGAGAAGTCTTTTCAATGGTTAAACAAGGGTGATTACTCAAAATAATTAGAGAAGGCTCCAGCTGGGTAAGGGTTGCCTTTGCCTCATACCATGGGGGTTGATGGGGTGTTTCCACCACAACAGAAACTCTTTTTGACCAGGGAAATCGAATTTTTAAGAGATAAGCTAAAGAGATTCACCAGGCTTTTTTTCTGTATGCCCTTCATTTTCTTTGAGAAATAGAATGTTTTGAACCAAATCGAAGCGTTCGTTAGACACCAGCCCAGTCTCTCTGGTTCCCATGTTGTCCCCTAAAACTGAACCTCATGCATTGTAATAATCAGTCATGAAATTATGGAAACAATCAATGGATTATTACATAGCCGTTCTCCAAATGCATCTCTCTGTAGCTAATACCTTAACTACATTAAGATGGATTCCTCCAAGTCTTTCCATAGGATATTAAGCTCCCCGAAGACTCCCTGCAGATCACACTGCATTAGCCCTGAGGAGAACCCAGCTGATAGAGAATGAAGGAAGCAGAGTGAGGCAAAACTAGCCATCTTACTAAGGGCCAGTTAGTTACTAAGTAATTCAGTTAATCAAACACTATTATTTCTATGTTTGCTTAATTTAATTTTTTGAAGTTAATTTCATCTTTGAAGTATTAGCCCAAGAACATGGGGCCTGCTTTTCAGATCCAGAAGGTAACTCAGAAAATTTTATCAGAGATAGAGAGAGCTAAAAAGCCATGAGCTAGGCGAAGTGAAGGTCTCAGCGGCTGCTGGGAGAAGGACATTATGTTTGTGTGTGCTGAATTAGAGGTGAAGAGAACAAGCCAGCTCAGCAATGGAAGTCTGAGGCAACTCGGAGTGTGTGTGTGTGGCGGGGGCAGGAGGCTCTTCAGAGAAAAACAAGAGTGCCCCAAGTGTCAGGCAAACAGGCTTAGGATTTGGGCCTGTAACTGAGAGAGAGAGGGAGAACCGTTATCATCTAGGTTTCTTGATTATGTTAGTGTTGTTTCTGACAATTAAATAATTAAAAGGTGGGACAAATCTTGAATTCAAAATGTAGCAGTGGAGAAATCTCAAACACAGCAATGAGGAGCAGAGAGAGCCAGGAGTTGGAGAAAAGAGTTTATTGGGGGTGAGGAAACACACACATACAACAGACACACAGAAAAAGACTCCGCAGAGCAGAGGAGACACTCTGGAAGCCAAAAATCCAGTTTCTTCTAGACATCTGAAGAGTTTTCCTCCCCTAATTTAGGGTTGGTCAGTTTGAAAACAGATAGGATGGCCGATTGGTTCATAACTCCTGTGTAACATATCCTGATCCAAAATTGAACTTGTTGATCCAGTCCGTCAGCAGGTGCCCACTTGTGGGAGTAAAGAAGGAGGAGGAGGAGAAAGAGGAAGAAAAGTTGAAGAAAAATAAAGAAGGAAAAAGGAAAATGAAGACAGAGGAAGGAAAAGAGGAGGGGAAAGGGAAAGGAGGAGGAGGGAGGAAAGGAAGGAAGAAAAAAAGAGGAGAGAGATAAAGAAAGAAGAAAGGAAAGAAAGAAGCCAAGGCCTTTACTTTAAGCTGCCCGGCTTTTGTCTCTGGTCAGGAAAGTAAGGAAGAAGCTAGCCATCTTGGAAGTTTGCCATCTTTATTTACTAGTCCTGGCCCCTCTCCCTATCTGTCTGCCTACTGGGGAATCTAACTTTTAGTCACCCAGGACAAGGGAAAAAGAAAAAGTTACACTTTCTGAATTAGAACTCTGAAAAGAGCAACTACATAATGGAAATACAGATAAAACATAGACACACATAAATACCTCTAGTGTACATTATATCTCTGTAAGAGGGAGGGTGTTCCTCCTACTACCTACTGTTTAAGGTGAATCATGTTTCTTGAAGTTTCTGGAACAGAGAGCTTCTAGAGGGATAGTTTCTTGTCTAGATGATTGACAGGTTGATTTGGATGTATTCTCAATGGTAGAGACAACAATATGTAATCATAATCTTTTGTGCGTATTTATCTATTTTTGAACAAAAAGGTCATGTAGTAGTTTAGATAAAAAGCATTAAGGAAAAATTTTAAATAAATTTATCATATAGCCATGTGTCTTGGGGTTTCTATTGCTATGATGAAGCACTTGTGGAGGAAAGGTTCATCTCACCTTACACTTATAGGTAATAGTCCATCATGAAGGAAGTCAGGACAGGCACTCAAAACAGGGCAGGACCCTGGAGGCAGGAGCTGATGCAGAGGTCACGGAGGGGTGCTGCTTACTGACTTGTTCTGATGGCTTTCTCAGCCTGCTTTCCTGTAGACCCCAGTACCACTAGCCCAGGAATGGCACCATCCAGAATAGGTTGGACCCTCTCCCATCAATCGTTAATTTAAAAAATGGCTTACAGTTGGATCTTATAGAGGCATTTTCTCAAATACATTTTCCTCCTTTCAGATAACTCTAGCTTGTGGCAAATTGAGATAAAGCTAGCCAGCACAAGTGAGTCCTTGTCAACTTGAGACACAAACACATCACTATTAAGCCACAAATTTTTCTTTCTTATTCATCCCCAAGGTCTCATGTTAATAGGAACATCACAATATAAAGTGTTTCAAATTTTAAAAGTCCTACAGTCTCTAAAAAATCCAAACACTTGAGTTCAAAGTCTCTTTAAAATGTCTAGACTTTCTTCTCGGTGGCCATCCCATGGCACCGGTATCTCCAAAACTTCTGGGCTCCCTTACTGCAACTGGGCTGCACTTTCACCAATAGTTTCTCCTGGCAGCTCTGCAGAGCCTCCATCCTTGCCACACATTGCCCAAGCCCCAGCTGCCCTCCATGACCCCTTAACCCTTTCAAACCCAGCACAACCTGAGCGACCCTTAAACTACGAAGTTCAGCTGCCAGCTTGAGGTACAGCCTTGGACCCCAGCTTCTGTGTGTCGATCCTGAAGAAATATGTCCCAGAAGACTTTACCACAGTGATGTTAGTCTCTTAATCTCAGCTGACGAACATCCATTGTCCCAGCAAAGCAAAGGTTTTGCTTAGTGTTTTTGGTCTCTTGTTAACCACAGCTGATTCTTCAGCTCCAACCAACCAGACACTGAAGATTCTTCACAGAAATTGCCCAGTAGAGTCTTTGCTTCCCTCTGAGACTTCACAAGCCAGGCCTCCATCTGCTCTCAACATTCTTATCTTCCAAGTTCATTGAGCTCTCAACACTCAATAGACTGTCTAGGCAAAGTTTCCAAGTCTTTCTACAATCCTCCCCAAAACAGCATGGTCAGGTCTGTCACACCAATACTCCGATATCTTGGCACCTTGGTTAGGGTTACTATTGCTGTGATGAAACACCATGACCAAAAGTAACTTGTAGAGCAAAGAGTTTATTTCCCTCATAGTGCCACATAAAAAAAATCATCATCAAAAGCAGTTAGGGCAGGAACTCAAGCAGGGCAGGAGCCTGAGGCAGGAGCCTGAGGCAGGAGCTGATGCAGAGGCCTCAGAGGAGTGCTCTTACTGGCCTGCTCCCCATGGGTTGATCAGCCGGCTTTCTGTTAGACTGCAGGACCACCAGCCCAGGAATGGCTCCACCCACACTGGGCTGGGCCCTCCTCCATCAGTCACTAATTAAGAAACTGTTTTTCAGCCAGATCTCATGGAGGCATTTTCTCAACCGAGGTTCCTTCCTTTCAGATAACTCTAGCTTGTGTCAAGTTGACATAAAACTAGCCAGTACACCAAGCATGCTTCACTGAGAAGAAATAATGATCTCTTGAGAGGTTTCAACAAAGACCTGCTGCCTCCACCTTCCCCCCTTTCATATAATATTTTAAACCATAAGGAAGAATAATTGTAATGTTGTCTTTGTCCTTAAAAGTAGAGCATTACTTCCAAGCCTGCTAATCTCTCTCTGTCTCTCTCCTCCCTTTCTCCCTCTCTTTTTCCCCTCCCTTAAACACACACACACACACACACACACACACACACAAACACACACAACAGGACTCCTTTCAGTGCAAGCACTTCACCGCCGAGCTACATCCCTAGCCTAAGGCAGCATTTAAATTAAAATCCAAAGTAAAAATATAACATCCAATTTCTCTCTCTCCAAACTCCTGCAGTGAAGTGTCCACAGTGAAGCCCAGTGTCTCCCAGCACTTCACTTTGCTTTGATTATCTAAATCTTTCAAAATTTCTAGTTTTCTCTGTCTACTTGTGACTACAGCACTCAGAATCTTGGAAGAGCTCGTTTATGTCCCTTGGGGGTCATTTCATAAATATCTGACACAAACAAGCCAATAAACAGCCTAGGCTGCTACTATGACTCAGCAGTAATTCACCCTTGCCCAAGTTGGTGGTTTCTCTAAATGCTTGTTAATGGCTTCACTAGGGTTGGGCTGTGGAGCTGGGAGGAAGACTTTCCAGCTCCCTTTCTCCTTCTGGCAACATAATTAAAATTCTAGACTAACTCAGCGTGAGAGAGCTTGCCAAGCTAGAAATGGTGAAAGTGCTTATTATTATCATTCTCCACATTATTATATAAAAGTGCCCAAATTATCTTGGGTTATCTTGGGCCTTTTAATAGCCAACCCGTTTAACTTTTATATGTAATCTAACATTTTCCTAATTAACGGGTAAGCTTCTTGGGAATATATCATTAATGTCAGCAGACCCCCAGCCTCCATCAACTCTAAAGCTAAGAATCCTCTCAGATAGCCTCTGACAGCTATGGGGGAGGTTTCAGTGTTCTGCTGGGGCCCCCGGCAAACTATTGGTTCACAGTCTTCTTTTGTAACTCAGCAGTTCACATAACCTCTTTCATGGCTGAACATGCCCATTTTGAGTAACTTGAATGTGTCGCTCATATTTGGTCCAGGATAAACAATTTTCTTATTTCCCTTAAAGCAGAATTGCTGTTTTGTGTTGACAGATTTGAAGTGATATGTCGATTACGTGTGTTTGTCTAAGGTTTTCTGAACTTTCCATTAAGCCTTCCATCAGGGCCTGAGCCTCTCAAAAGATGGGGAGTTTCTCAAAGGGAGAGATTTACAAAGAAGTGCCACAGTCTTGGATAGTACTTTGGTACAAATTTTAAACATACACAGTATTTTTTTTAATGCCCATAATTTAAAAACCAATCTAATTTGTTTCAGATTTAGAACTTTAAAAAGACAGTTAGGACTTAGCTTTGTATGTGGAAGTGCTCCATAACCTGAGACAGTTCCCTAGGGAATATTTTTAGAGTGGATGATGGCCTGACCACTGTCTTAAAACTGGATCAAACTTATGCCATCTACGTTTTGTGATGACGTGACATCCCGATGTCTAATGACAATGGACTGGACAGTCATAGTGTACTCAATAACTGGTGGCAATATGCTCCTTTGTTCACACACCTCTCATACTTTCTGTTGTCCAGTCTGAAAGCCCTTGCCTACCGCCTAGCATTTCTTCACCGTCTGACTGTCAGGGTTAGCAGTGGTTGGGTCATGGTGTGTTGTGCACACTTCACATCTGCTTTGTTTATAAATGGCTCAAGGCTTGTTTTGACGAAGTATATGCTTGTGACACAGGTACTTCTGTGGCTCAACCATATCTCCAAACTGTCAACTAGCCTTAGTCACTCTGTGCATTGTGATGACAGTATTCCTGACAGAAGCAACTTAAGAAAGGAGGCATTTATTTTGGCTCCCAGTTGGATGGCACAGTGCCAATCATGTATTTTGGCTCCCACTGTTCGTCATGGCACAGAGGGCCTGGCATCAGGGTACGAGGCATCTGTTCACAGTCACGAAGCAGTGTTAGAGAAATACTGGTGCATAGCATTAGGACTGGTGTTTCCCGATCAGGCAAAATGAGTTATGAATCTAGAGTCCCCAGGTAAGCCAATTCAGCCCCCAAGCATGGCTCCTTATGAGAGTCTTCTGCTGCACGAGTCATGGAAGAATTCAGAAAGGCAAGTAAGCAAGTACAAGCAGAAGGGAGGATGGGAATAGAAGGACGGACACATCATACTAACCTGCTCCATTCCGTACCTAACCTGGTCTTCTGTGAGAACAAGAAACAAAGGTTGCCATGCCTTCCATGCTGGTTCTATGGTTCACTAGAGTGACTCAAAGGATTCAGAAGTGCTCTGAGCTTACAAGTTCATTTTTGGTAGGAAGCACACAGCCTAGGACCTCCTAAATAAAGAGCTGCAGGAAGCAGGGTCTACTGAGGTCCCAAGTTGAGTTTCCACCATTCCCATGGGGCCAGGTTGATGTGCTGGGTATATCAACATGTTCACCAAGCAGGAAGCTCCCTGAGCTTTATTTTTCAGACATTTTATGCAATCAACTGTTGGTTAAATCATTGATCTCTGGCATCTCCTCGGTGGTTGGGGTTGGGGACCTAAAGTTTCAGCTATATGTGCTGCTCTGGCTGCTAGTCCCATCCTGAAGTTACAGTCAGTTCAGTAGCATGAATTCAAGCATGATGTGAGGACTTGCTATGAATAGCATGGCTTCCTCATCACTCAGGAAATTCCAAAGGTGTTAGAAACCCTGTGTCTGGAACTTGGGAAGTACGTTTTATTATACCATACCCTCTAGTTGTTTCCACAGCCCTGCCAACACCTATTTGCACAAGAGTTGCTTCAGTGAAATAGCTCCTGTAGAGATCCTGGCAGGTAGAATGGCCCTCTTCCAACCATATGTGCATGCATTATCATTGCTAAGTGAATATCACCACATCCCAACTTGTGTCTCACAGTATCAGGGGCTCCTCCTGGCAGAAACATGTTCGCACCCTTTATTACAATCATTCTAGTCCAGTGTTGTTTTGTTTCTTTGTTTAAGACAATGCCGGAGGGCCAGAATCAGGGCCGGGCATGTGATAGGCAAATTCTGTACCTCCAAGCCTCACTTTTCAGAGTCTATATGAAGTCAGTCATAGACACACCCCTCAGCTGATTGTTAAGAATTTTTTAAAATAGATGTTGTGCCTTGAATGGTTTGCTACCTTAAAAGGCGTGTTGTAGCTTAGTTCCGAGGGTCAGAGGGACCTAGTGGCTAGAGTTTGCGTCATGGATCATGGAACAGAGCCCTCATGAGTAGACTAATATCAAGTCATGGTGGTGAGTTCTCCCTCCCAGAAGAGTAGACACCTGACCATGTCTCTGTCTGAAAGTGATCTGTCCTTGTGTGTCTGTGTGCTCACACGCACTTCCACATTCTACCACAATTTGAGACAGCGTAAGCTCTTGTCAGGAGCCATGCTCATGGGCTTCCCAAGCAGTGGGTTGAAGTACGGTTATACATTATTTCACATATTCTGTTAAGCAAGAGTTCTGACCATGTATCTATGCAGCAACCCAAACAGGAGAGACTGCCCCAGGTGTTGATCTTACAAAGAACAAGATGCCACCATATTTGCTAGGTCCTGACACCCGTGTGGGCCAGATACACCATATCAGAGAGCTTGGGTTTCATCTTAGAGTAGATAGAAGGGCCATTTGGAGAGATCTTCATTTCTGCCATACCTAGGACATGCCTCAGAGTTCAGGAAGGTCCCTGTCACAGACTCAGAGACATCTGTGGGATGAACTGATCCCATGCTAACTCAGGGGTGTACTTGTTATATTCTGTTCTTACCTTTCATGCTCCAAGAACCTCATTGGCCTCTCTTCTAGTACCAGGAGTGACTGTCTATTTGCTCCCTGGCAGGTGGTCCTGGGTTGCATAATAAAGCAGGCTCAGCAAGCCGTGGAGAGCTTGTCAGAAAGTGGTGTTCCTTCGTGGTGCTTGCTCCAGGAACCCGATTCCAGGTTCCTGCTTGACTTCCTCTCCTGGCTTCTGCCAGTGATAGACTGTGACCATGAGTTGTACAGTGAAACAAGCCTTTCCTCCCCAGTTGATTTTAGTCAGTGTTTTATGACAGTAACAGAAACCAAACTATGACCTAGGTGATCCTTAGTGCAGATGCTCAGAACTCTGGTAGTCAATTGTTACACTCTTGTTTTTCTATTTCCATCCAGAACGAATAGGTACTGCCTAAGCATTTGAAATCATAACTCTAGGTGCCATGGCTATTAAATAACAAACAACTTAGACCCCAAACTACCATGCTGTCAATCTTGCACATTTGTGGGAACTAATATAGTGCTTTACACTGAAGGAATGTTTGATGAGTGAAGGAGTGCCCTCAGGCACATACACGTGCATAGCTAAAGATCAGCCAGTGTGTCACCAACATTGTAAGTTGAGTCCAAAAGAACAGATACCTCCATGCTTTATTTCAGACAAGACAAGAGCTGAGGCAATGTCATAGCTGGTAAAGGGTGACTGTCAGGCACTCCTTTGTTGCATATCATGTATGGGTGTGCCCTGAGAGCACCTTTTTCCTTCTGAAATATGCAGCTGGCATTGCTTCATAATTACATGATTGTGATTTCCCTTTCACTAGACAATGAAGTCCTTGAGGGTGGGGAGAACCTTTCATTATTCTCTGTGCTGTCAAAGCCTGGCACTGAATCCCTCACATAGTTGGGCTTATGTGGGGAGCAGAGGAATGACTTAATGGTGTGTGTGTGTGTGTGTGTGTGTGTGTATGTGTGTGTGTGTGTGTGTGTGTTGAGCGGGGTATGTTGACAAGTTTACAATGCCATAAATGCCATCAACATCTTCCTTGTTTTCATTCCTTTCTCTCATATCTCATCACCTAGAGGTACCAGAGCAGGCACCACTTGATCTATTTTGGTCTTTGTGTCTGCCAACGCATACATTATCCAGCTTTAAAAAGAGGTGGCTATTACAAAGACTGGAATGAAATGTTCTTTTTGGATGCCTAGAGAGCTAATTATGGGACTTTAAAAAATGCCCTCACCCTAGTAGGAATTATGATGCTTCCTATTTTTTTAATGTAAAACATGAAGTTGGCATGATTGACTGCTGCTCTTAATGCCCTCATACATTACAGAGCCCCATTCAAGATAAATGATTTCCGAGTACCTGATGAGGCTGCCTCAGAAAGCCTCCGTGGAATTAATGTATTACAATATATTCAAAGCATTTCAAGTATGGGCTTGCTTTGATATTGTTTTTCTTTATTGTCACCATTGATGGAAATATAAGTTCATATGAATGTAACATTGCTGATGAGATGTGCTGCACCCTGACTTAAGCCTCACACATTAATTCAAATGCTTATCTAGCTCAATGCAAATGAACAGTGGAGTTATAATGCAAGTCCTTGAAAATGCTTATTGTAACGTAGCACATATACCGTAGCAAGAACAAATTTAAGGGAAGCATAGGAGGGTGAGGAAGGGAGGGGAGAGGAGAAAGAGACACAGAGAGAATCCGTGCATAAGTGTGTACAAGCTTTAGGTAACTACATGTATCTATAAAAGAAATATCTAAAAATCTTTCAGATACAACAAACAAAAAAGAGTTTGTTGAAACACACATGGAAAGCCAGGTACAGTGGTGTGCACTTTTCTTAGCTTTCTGACGCTGTAACAATATGTGAGATTATCAGCTTAAAAAACAAAACAAAACAAAACAACAAAAACCAGGAGAGGTTTATTTTGGTTCACAGTTTCAGAGGTTTCAGGTTATGACTGCTTGGTTCTGCTGGTTTGGGGGCTGTGGCTGGGCAGATTGTCACAGCACAGAGCATGTGTGGGAACACAGCTGCTTGCCTCCTGGCAGTTAGGAAACAAAAAAAAAAAAGAGGAAGAGGCTGGGTTCCCAATATTGACTTCAAGGACATGCCTCGGTGGCTCAGCTTTTTCTCACTAGGCCCCAACCTTCTAAAGGTTCCACCAGTTCCTAATTGTGCCACAGGCTCACTAACATGCCTTTAGCATAAGAGTCTTTGGGAAACAATAAAGATTCAAATCATAATGGCACCTGTAATCCCAGCTATTCAAGGGGACAAGGCCAGAATATTATTTGCGTACAAAAGGTTGACCCTGGTGTGAGCAACATATCGAGACTTTGACTCACAGCATGGTAAGCATCTGCAGATGCAGTTCAGTGAGAAAGCATTTGCTCAGCATGCATGAGGTCTTGGGTTCAACCTCCAACAAAATAAACAGATACACAAGGTTCAAAACTCAAGTAAAAAAAAATTCTATTGAAAAAGTCTGTGCACTCAAAACTCATTCTCCTTCCTTATATTAACAGTTGCTGACGTTTTTCCCAGCACCCCTTTATTCATATGGGGAAGACTACCACACAGGAGGAATGCTAATGGCAGGTTACAGTTGTATTCCTATAATGTGCTCCAAGCTTTCAGTCACTTTCAAATCAATTCTAGGATGTGTTCTCACCATCTCCATGCCACAGGCAGAGAATAAAGTAAGTACAGACTGAGCTGCACGGCTGCTCAAGGGGATGTGGAGGCAGACCTTGAACCAGGCTGAGCAGGAGCCCAAGCATCTACTCTTTCGACTTCTCTTCCTCTCAGAGGAAAGTCTGCAGAGTTCTACTGTCTGGGGTGAAAGGCTGTCTCCAGTAGTTTTCTACTTCACACAAGCCAAGCAGTTTTCCCACAGCGAGCCGTTTCCGCTGCCCGGCCTCTGTTTACCAAACCCTACCACTCCGTTAGGAGTTACTCTTTCTTCATCCTGGCCCTGCCTCAGCGCTCCAAGTAGCCATGACTCTTTGCGGTGCCTTTCTCCGGCTGCGGCCCCTGCAGCATCTGGCGTGGTTTGCTGAGTAAGTTGATCGCTCAGGTTCCAGCCGAGAGCTTCATACATCAGTTTTCCGAGTTCCCTAATCACCGAGGGCCAATCAAGCCAGTGACTCTGTGGCCCAGCCCCAGCATACTCTGTCTGGGAGCCGGCCAAGTTCCTTGTGGTCCACTTAGAAAACATGCTTGTTCACATCCCTGTACTTTGGGTCCAACAGTAACGTTGCCAGTGATGCAATGCCCCTTTCTGTTACCCATGTGCCCAAGCACCAGCCTGCCTTCTCCATATAGTCCCTCTAGTCCTTGTTCCTCTTCTTTTTCCTGTTTCTTTTCTGTTGTGTTTTCAGCGTGCAGATTGTTGTATGATGGAATACCTGCGCGTTGTCCTTAGTAGTAATCTTGTCACCTCAGGTAAGGAAGAAATTGTGCTCCAATCAGTCTGGAAATCGCTTCACATGTCTTTTGTGCTTCCTGTCATGGGACCAAGCAGAGCCCAGACTCCCTGTGAATTCTCAACAAGAGCTAGCTGATTATTATGAATAGATTTCAACTTAGGTAGCCGAGCTGTACCAACACCTAGTTACTAGCCATTCTCTACACATCAGTTTTGCTCTTGAAATCTATTTGGGTGTGTGGGCCTGGCTTGAGGCTGCCTAACTTGGGGTTAAAGTATGCTTTGCTTCCCAGTCTAGGAAGCAGCAGTTTCCAGGGTCATCTGAGGGCAAAGCTGGGTGCCTAGGGGGCAGTGCTGTGTGGGAGGCAGCTAAAATGTGTGAGATAGAGTAGGTGTGACAAGGATACTTCAAGCTTCAACTCTGCAAAGCTCAGAGCTCTGAGCTCTGAGCTCAGTGGTGGCCAAGGAAGTAGGTGGCTGCACTGCTCGAACCTAGACTGTTTCCAGGGAAAAAGAGTCAAGGTCAGGATCAAAGATGGTTGCTCTTCCTGGTCCCCATAATTAGCACTCTTACATTTCCCATCCATCCTACTGTTAGAAAGCACAATCTGCAAAATGCAAGGAGGCCTGTTCAAGCCTGTTCACAGCTGCCACCCTGTGCACACAGCACTGTGGTACCCAGGGGGCAGGAAGTAGATGAAGGGTGCACTCCCATGGTCAGAGCTTGATCCTCAAGGTCTGGAGACGTGATGCTCACTCACCAAGTGCTTTCTGGACTGCTTTGTGTGCAGCCACTGTGCTGGGCACTAGGACAGAGCCATGAACATCTCTTCCTCCAACTGCTATCAAGTCAGTCCTGCTTGAAGGAAGGTGGGAAGATGGAAGAAATTGCATATGAAGGTTGAAAGGGCAAGAGGGGGCTTTTTTCATAAGAAGCCAATGTGGAGAGCGCTAGTCCCTTCCTGAAGTAACAGTCTCCTCAGTCCTTCCCTCAGGACGGACTTACCTCTCAGCAGGCCTCAGCCTCCAGCCTTGTTTGGGACAGGGATTGCATTTCCAGAATACAAACTTTGAGAGACTTTTTCAAACGTCATCTACTCAGACAAACTGGAAGTCAGCATCCTTCAGAGGGTACAATGTGACGGTGTTGTTTCAGATTGTAATTCTCTGGTTGTTGTTTTCGCTTGGTTTATTTGGATCTTATTATGTAGCCTGGGTCAGCTTTGAATTCACAGCCCTCCTCTTCCTGCCCCTTGAGTGCTGAAGCTACAGATAAAGGTCGCCAGACCAAGCTTATGAGGTTTAACAAAACTCTCTTCATCCCAAAAGCCCAGTCTTCTACTTTACCTGCTCCCTTTGCTACCAACACAGTGCGCCTCCACTGGCAAATTCACAGCACATCCGATGGCTTGCAAGCACCCGATCTTGGGAGTGACCTCTTGGGTCCCATTCCCCCAGAACTGTTGGCAAGAAGGCCTTTCCCAAGCAGCCATCATTCTTTTGTTACAACCCCACCAACAATTTAGAAACCACTCCCTGCCCTTTGGGCGTCACAGTGCTGTGTGTGGAGGGTGGGAGCTATTCTTGCCTTAAGTACTGCTCAGTGCTTTCCTGGATACCGGGGACACGTCTCCACCCCCATAAGGGATGTGGTACTGTAACTGCAAACTACTTGCCAATGATACTCTTACAAATCAAAGAATGACCCATGCTATTTTTATTTGAAGAACAAAAGACTAGTCTGATATAAACAAACTGAAGGAGAAAAACCACATGATCATCTCCCTAGATGCCGAAAAAGCATTTGACAAAATCCAACACCCATTCATGTTTAAAGTCTTGGAGAGATTAGGGATACAAGGCACGTACCTAAACATAGTAAAGGCAATATACAGCA
>CM053760.1:55485895-55548513 GCA_028658305.1 Pachyuromys duprasi
AGAGAGAGAGATCCTTTGCTAGAACCTGGGTCCTGCATCATGCTGCTTGAACTTGTGATTGAGTGAACATTTTTCTGCTGTGAAGCAGCCTACACAGGTGTTTCCTTATAGTAACAATAAACTGGTTAATATTAATAACTACCTCCAATTTCTGTCTTCTACAACTGCAAGACAATAAATTTCTAGTGTACAAAGCACTCAGCTTGTGGTAGTTCATTACAACAGCCACAGGGAACAAATATGCTCCTCCTGCCTTCCATCTATTTTGCTGCCAAATGCCCTAAGAAAGAACCAGAATAGATCCATCACACCCTGTCATTTCTGATATGCAGAGACACTGGCAGGAAGCCTAGAGATGCTGCCTTGGGTCAGAAGCCCAGAGCTACTTCTGCCAGTGACAGCAGCATGCTGACCAGTTTTCTCTGGAAAGCAGAGGGTTTTCCTGGATAGCCACCCAGTCCCTCAGTCTGTCCTGAGCCCCTCCCGTGCTGAATGCACTTTGAGTGCTAAATTATTCCTCTCAAGGTTAAGGTTGTATGTTCTAGATACACTTGTAGACTGACTGGAGAAGAGGCAATCTTGGTAGCTCAATACAGGGGCCACAGGTGTCATCTACTCTTTTTGTTGTATTGGCACACACTGTTTGTTTTTCACCTGGTTATCGTGAGAACTGGCCTCTTCACTCCAAACCCAAAGCCAGTGTCAATAGTGCCCTGTGTGTTCATGGCATCAGATAGTGTTGGAAAGATGAAAGATGTGGTTGTGCAGCATGCTAGCATCCTAGATGCTTCTCCAAAAGGCAATGGGCATGCCACTCTCACCCCCTCAAACAGAGCCGACAGAACAGCACTGCCAGTGTCCCCAGCTGAGCCAACCAGAATCATTCTCCTGATGAGCAAGTTGGGGTACATTTGTGTCAGTGATGGCAGACTCAGGCCATGGAGAATCATGGCAGATCTCAGTGGGTAGGTGTGAGGATGGACAGAAAGGATTGGGGGTTTGCTTGGATTATTTGGGGATGTTGGATGGGCTGTAGATTAGATATTGCTGGAAAGCTGAAATGATTCTGTAACTGAGCATTTCAAGAGATTTCCACAACAGGGGAGAAAAGAATGGCTGGAGCTGTATTTGGCAATGTAGCTGTGATTCATTTTGGCTAAAAGAGGGTTTGGCATGTATTTCTCTTGTGGGTGGTACAATGGCCTTGCCTTTGTCCATGCTTAGACTTTCTAACAGCATTCTCCATGAGGATAGCCTCATGGAGAGGAGGGAGGTGAATATTATGTCCAGGCTTTCCCTGCTCTCATGTTGCTTTCTCTGAAGGCCATGCCTTGTAGACTGGCATCTAAGAACATACCTCCCAAGATTATAAAGAAAGGAGATAAGATGTTGATGATGTATCATGGAAGGGTGTGTCAAATAAGTGTCAGACTCAGTTTGTGAGCCACTCCGTGAGTGAACCCCTCTGCCTCACGAACTCTCTGGTGTGCTCTGGCCTGTCTGAAAGCCCTAACTCTCTACCCTGGACTCCTTTCAGGGTGGTCCAACCTCAGACATTATTTATTTATTTATTTATTTATTTATTTATTTAATATTGAAACAGGGTCTTTCTACACAACTCTGATTGTACTGGAACTCACTATACATAAATCTGGCTGGTCTATAGCTCACAGAGAGCTGCCTGCTCCTGAGTGCTGGGATTAAGGGTGTGTGTACCACATACCTGGCCAGACCTAAGTTTTATCACATGCCAGCTGGCCAGTTTTTTGGTAGTAACAGCTTTTCTAAGTTCAGTTTTGTCATGTCAAAAATGCGACCATGCCAACTGCCCCAGAGGGCTGCCTAAGGAATATTGGAAATGCTTGAATAATATCCAGCTCTCCTCACTTCCTTCTCCTTCCTCTTCAACTATACAAGAGATGGGAACTACTCCTGGTTGAACAAGACCACTCAGGGTGAAGCTAAGCATAACTTCCACAGAACTCCTCAAGATGGGCAGGGTCAGATCTTCATTGTGAACTTCTCAGACTGGGAATTGTGAGGAATGAGTTCCTGTTGTTTATAAATCATCAGCCTGGGCTATTTTGTTAGAGCAGTGTCCTTGGAGCACTCACACACATGGGCACATGTTAGAAATGTACATTGGTTTGGCCCAGACCTGCTGGGGTGGCCCATAGAATTAGGTTAACAAGCCCTCTATGTGATTCTGGTGTAGACTTTCTTCTCTTCTCTCCTGGTGTTGGAAAAAGAGCCTGGGAGGATCCATTAGTGAGACTATGGGCAGTTCCTTCCAGGACATGCTCAGACCACTGTTTTGAATTTTAATGAGTGCAAGGACTGGTCTGTGCTGGGAAGGTGCCATATTGGTATTTGGTCCATTTCTCTCTGCAGAAGTAAATTTAGAGATTATTTATGTTTTTCTCTTTCCCTCTTATGTAAGTACCCAGCACAAAATGGACCAATGATAATCAATAACCTTTTATGCTACCCTTAGATGACTTCTTTTCCACAGAAAGCTTGCCTGAGAGCAATAAATCCCTGATGGAGATGGCTCCTGTGATCCTGAGAAAGGTTCTGCAGGCTGGGGAAGCGCTGCCTGACCTGCTCAGGGCTGCCTGGTGCTCTGTCCTCCCATCTCTCTTTTTATCCATCCTTGCCCCTGCCCTCCCTTCTCTTTTAGAAAATAAATATCTGTGTGGCTTCTAACTCATCTCTTAGGTTCCCTTCACCACTTAATGGAAAAAATAAGAGTAATATTAACACATGCACACTTAGCCCCAAGAAGGGACCAGAAAAATGCAGCTGTGAAAGAACATGGAAATATTTTCACAAAGATTGCAACCTAATGTGGAAATGTGGAAATGCTGCTCTCAGGTAGGTGTGGTGGTACATGCATAGAGTCCAGCCTCCAGGAGACCAAGGCAGGTAGAATCAAAAACCAGCCTGGGCTACAAGGTGAGATTCTTGACAATAAAATAAAATAATAAAATAAAATGGTAAAGAAAAAGAAACTGTCTTTCCCAGCTTCTCATTTTTATAGCCCTAAACCAGAAAAACAAAGACAAATGTAACCTAAAGGCAACTCACATACACAAGGGCCAGGCCTTCCCACATGCCCAGTTACGAATGGAGAGCCCAGCCGCAGAGGGAAGACAGCTTTTCTGCTCTCTTGTATCTTGCCTCTCTTCTCATATACACTTTCTGCCACATACAGGAGATAGAAGAGCTCAGAAAGGACTTCCCAGAACACACTGGAGTGGGGGTGGAAGTTGGGATGAGGGTCTGTGTGCTTGGTGTGTCTGTGCTGATGGAGGGAGGTATGATTCTATTAGATCATGTGAGACCTTTGGTCTCCTCCCTCTCCCCCATTACTCAACAGGTGAGAAAGAATAGAGTGGAAGTTAAGGCTGAGAAAAGGCCATGTTCATCTGTATCCTTACTTCCCAGCCTGAAATGGAATGCTCTTCTAGGTTGCCTTAGACCATCTGGATGAGGACAAAGAGACCAGGAGACAGTTTACAGCTCACAGTTGCCAGGAGCAGGGACACAGCATGGCGTGCGTGTAGGGGTTGAGGAAAAGCCCCAGATGACTAGGAGGTAGAGGAGGAAGACTGTTTTCTGTGGGAAGGAACAAGGGTGGGTGAACAAGCTAAGGACCAGCCAGTTTGAATTAATTTCAGGGGTCTCTGGGACAAAGAGAGGCAGATAGTGACCAGAAGGTAAGAACCCAGTGAAGAAGAGAATAGGAAATCTGGATTGGAGGGTCTGCATTTGAAAAGCAGGAGATTACAGAGGAGCAAGGGCGAGAGAGGTTATTGTGCTATATGGGACAAGGCTCCCCCAGGATACGAATACAGGAGTGATGGTAAGAAAAAAACAGGGTTAAGAATCTAGGAACTGGTGAATATATAAAACTAAACCATTTCTTTGGTTCTTGACTGAGAGGGTTTTCGAAGCATGGCTTTTCAGTTTCCCAGCCTCTGCAGTCTACTAAGTCAACCCAGAAGGAAATTGGAATCACTGTGGAACAAACCAATCAGCCCCGCAAACACACCCAAATCCCATTCTCCGCAAGCACACACAGAAAAATGAAAAGTCAACAGTAAATATACTAGGCATTCTGGTATTTTCCTTTACCACTCTGCAAAGGGTCCCTCTGAGGCCTTTGCACAGAGACCACTATTTAAGAGCAGTGGTAAAAAGCTTCCCACTAATGTTTTGTGGGATGGCCTCATACACTGTGGAGGGCCTCTGCCGACATTAATTCATTTTGAACAAAAGATTCACTCATTAAACCAGCCAGGTATTCTCCCAATTGCTACACTAGGACTCCAAGGTCCAGGGATGTCAAGTCACTCATATGGCTGTCACATGGTTTAACTAAGAACAGACCTACAGCTTGAATTCTGTTCATTTTTGGTCATACGCCATAGAGTTACACAGAAATTTTAGTAACGTGTGATGGCCAGTTTATGTCAACTTGACCCAAGCTCAAGTCATCTGAGAAGAGTGAAACTCCATTCAATACCCCCATAAGATAGAGCTGTGGGCAAGCCTTAGAGCATTTTCTTAATTAGTAATTGATGTGGGAGGAAGCAGCCCATTGTGGGTGGTGCCATTTCTGGGTGGGTGGTTCTGGGTTCTATAAGAAAGCAGGCTGAGCAAGCCAGTAAGCAGTTTATCTCCATGGCCTCTGCACCAAAAAATTGTGGCTTAGTGCCTAGGTTCTTATACTTACTTGCAAGGCCATGTTGCAGAATGACAAACAGGTGTTATGGGGATTGTCATTAAGCAGTTTTGTCGTATGAATAGTATAGAGGATACTCCCACGGAATGGGCAACTATGCATCTACATTATATGGTTTGTGTTATTTAAAAAAGTTTTTTAAATCTCTTTGGCTGGGTGTGGTGGAAATGCCTTTAATTCTAGCAGTTGAGTTCAAGGCCAGCCAGATCTACACAGTGAGATCCTGTCTTTTGTGGAGGGGGGGGGGTGCTGGAGAGGTGGCTCAGGGGGTTAAGAACACTTGTGGTTCTTCCAGGGGATGGGAGAATGAATTTTAGCATCCATAGCCTCCACAGACACCTGTAACTCCAGCTCCAGGGGATCTGATACCCTCTCCTGTCCTCTCTGATCACCAGAATTCACATGTACATATGTACATGCATAGATACACCACAACACCCAAATACATGTGAACAAGCACCCACACACTCATGTACACATGTGCTTACACAATTAAAAATAAATCTTTAAATAATTTTTTAAAGCTAAGATACAGCTAGGCATGGTGGTGAACTCCTTTAATCCCAACACTCAGGAGGCAGAGGCAGTCGAATTATTGAGTTTGAGCCAGCCTGCTCTACAGAGCAATTTCTAGAAAAGCCTGGGTTACTCAGAGAAACCCTGTGTTGAAAATTCAAATGAAACAAAAATATAAGCTGGGTGTGGTGGTGCATGCCTTTAAGCCCCAACACTCAGGGGCAGAAGCAGGCAGATCACTAAATTTGAGGCCAGCCTGGAGCAAGTTCCAGGACAGTCAGAGCTACACACAGAAACCAAATCTCAACCCCCTCCCCAAACAAAAACCTTAAGATACAACCACACATATAAGCCTAGATCTTATTTTAGGTCATGATTGATATCACCATCCTCCATCCTTCTCCTTGTCCCACTGAAAGGTCTTTCAGAACAGTAGCATGCACATGGCTGTCACCTATGTCAGCAAGGCCTCTGGACTTTCCATGAAGGATCTACTTCTGGCTGCTTTCTAATTAACTTTTTTTTAAGGCACACAATCTAATATAATAATTGTAGTATAGGAAATATACAAGCCATCCATCCATTTGTTAATTATCACCGAGGACCACATCCTGTGAGCTATTATTACCCGTGCTGTACTATCCTATGACATTATTTCTACCTATTCTATGTATTTTAAAAATCTATTCTATGTATTTCTTTCCACCAGCTCCACACAGACACTTTCGTGAGAGAGGCATCACAGGCCACTGGTAGGAACTGTACATCTTTAGTCTTATTATCATCTTGTGGGTTCCCCATCACATACATATGGTCCATTCTTGATCAAGGCCTATCACATGGTTCACATGGCTCACCAAGAACAGAGAAGGACAACTTCTTATGAACTTAAAAGCCCAGTGCTTTCTTGTGCTGTGATGGCAAAATGTGGAGCACCTGGGGTTGGGGGCAGGGCCTGAGAGGTAGCTCTCCCCCCTCGGCCTTTCAGCTGCTGGCAGGGGCATTTCTGAGGGTGGCTGAGTCTTGTTTCTGCCGCAGAGCATCCTTCTGAGTAATCTTTTCTGCTACTAACCAATTGAGAGCTTGAGAACATGTAAAATCCCAGGCTTTAAATGTCTTCAGTCATGTCAGAGAATTCCAAAATGGAAGACACATAACAGGTTGGGTTCTGCTATGGAGAGCCTGTTGTTTCTAAATAAATCATATGTTTTGAAAAAAAAAATACTTCATGGAGATTAAAAAGAGCAGTGGAAAGATACCCTGAGGGAACCTGGTGACTCAGACTACAGACAAATAAATTACACCTTTGGTTCAGACTAATTCTGTGTGTGTATGTGTGCCTCTGAAAAATAGGCGAACAAATGTAAAGAGTTAGTCAGAGTTTAATTGGCTTAATGTATTAATCACCAGGTGGCAAAACCAGGACACGAGGCTAGCAAATCTAATTGTGAGAAAGGAACCCTAATTGGATATTTCATTTCCCAGGGAAATATTTATCTTTATTTTCTCGAGATTTCATTACAGCAATGAATAGTCCTACGTTAGCGAGACCTTCGCATCACTGGGAAGGCCAGAATGGTCACTTTATTTTCGTATTATCAGGTTGGAAGGGACACAGATCAACTGCCAGGGTCACAACTAACCTCCTGAGACTTATAGGGCCAAGCTGGCTTTCATTCATGATTATGTGTAAGAGTCCCAAGTGACTCCCTAAAGAAATGTGCTTTTGAAAAGGAAAGAGGTCCAATGGGCATTCCTCATCACTTCTGAGAGATGAAGATGCAGTGTTCACACAACGTCATCTTCGAACCAAGGTGGGCAAGAGAGTCAGGGCCTCTGATAGTTCAGGGAATCCACAGAACAGCAGTTTTTACTCATTCTGTGAAGGAAACAGTCTTCAAATATTCTCTTCTAGCTTCAGGGGACTTTGATTTCATTTGCATTTCTCTGGAAGAGTCTGTGTCTCCTAATGAGGAGAGAACATAAAAAGCAACCCGTCTCCATGGGGTTTGACATGTGCCACACACAGGCTTCTTGCAGCCCGGTGGCTCCTCTGCCTTCCTTCCTTACTGTGTCCCTTTATAGTTCCCAGGAAGCACTTGGGAAATGTGATTATGAACAGGAGGTTCAGGAACGGGCCGCAGCTCGGCGGCAGGCTACATGCCTAGCATGCAAAGGCTCTGGGCCCAGTCCCCAGAACCAGGAACTCTATAGGAAAGAGATAAAACTGAAGATGAGAGCAAACAACTTAATTTCTTTTTTTCTTCCGGGTGGCTTCATTCCTGGTAAGAACTCTGTTGGTGTGTGTCTTTGTTGCTCTGTCATATCTTTTTCCTCTCTTGCTCTTTTTATCTTATTTATTTTAATGAGCTGATATATAAATATTGTATACATTTATGGTGTAGCATATGGTGTTTTTAAAAAAGATTTACTGTTTTAATTTTTATTTACATGTATGTGCATGCACATGCATATGGGCTTTCCTAGAAGCCAAAAGAGAGCAACGGATTCTTTGGAGCTGGAATTACAAGCAGTTGTGAGCAACCTGAGCTATATGCTGGGAACCAAAGTGGGGCCTCTTCAGGAAGGGCAGTAAGTGACCTCCGAACCATCTCTCCAACCCCACTGTGTGACATTTCAACACATGTACACATGTGTGATATTCAAATCTAAGCTCACTTATGTCCTCAAACATCGTTTATTTTGACTCCCATTAAAGAGTTTCTTTGTCACTGACTTTAAGCAATTTGACGATAAGATACTGTGTGAGCTCTCTGAGGCTGTGATAAAAATACCTAAGACAATCAAGTTATGATGATGGAAGGTTTATTTGGACTCAGAGTTTTTGGGGTTTCTGTCACTTGGATTGTTGCTGTTAAGCCTGTGTTAAGTACATCATGGCAGGAGTTATGCTACACAGGATCACCTCATGTTGATTGAGAGTAGAACAAGAGAGGAAGGGGCCGTAACCCCAGTAGCCTCTTCAAAGAGATACCCCTCAATTTATGAACTTTTCCTCACTAGGACCCACCTCCTAAAGGGTTCACCTCCTTGCCATGGTTGACAGGCCATGACCCAGGTTCAACATATGACATTTGGGGGTATGGTTATTCAAGCCATAGGCTGGCCCTGCCTGTGTGATTATACTATGAATCTAAATGTCCACTCAGTGTTTTGACCTATGTATACACAATTGATAGAACAATCGAAACAGTATAAACTTTAAAAAATAGTCTTTGGGATTATCAGGACTGTATAAATCAGGTTCAAGCCTGAGTTTGCAGTAGACTTACAGAGAAGTTACATGCTGACAACTGAGTTGAGTTTTTCTCAGTAAAATGGGGCTCATGATTCCTACTTTTCAGAGCAACTATTAGCACAAATAACCCTAAGAAAGGTGGCAAGAGAAAAGTCTGTTCTGTTAGCCAAATTTCTTTACACACATGCTCCTTTTAGAAACATGTGACCTAATAGAGAAAGCACAGACGTGGGAGGGTGAGCATCCCCATCTGGAGCTGTTTACAAGGTTTGCATTGAGATGTTGTATTTAAAAAACACATAGTTCTTATGCATACAGCTAGATGACAAAATATATACATTTCTGAACTTAGAGGTCTAGAAAATGCCCGGACACAATGAAAGCACAATGAAGACTGAAACATTAACATTTTAGTAACAAGAGATGGTCCTTAATTCTTCAAAGGGTGAGGGAAAGGCAACACACAAAGGCAGAAGAATTAAAATTTTACATTTTTCTCAAAAGCTGGGCTGAAAGCCAGAGATTCATACAACAGTGACCCACCGAATGACTGAACCAGAGGAATGGTAGAATAAAGACATTGAATGGCTTGGAACATGCAGCCATATCTTGTCTATCCTTTCTTGGAAGTTACAAGAGACCAGGCCTTCAAAAACAGGGATTCATCAATAACAAGGAAGGAACTGTAGGAAGCAGCATCTGAAAACAGACAGAAGCAAGAGGTCTGGAGGGGTGGGAACAGGGTCCACCCCTTAGCTTGCTCCTGGCAGGAGGAGTAATGGTTTGAGAGACATATACCTTTAGAAAAATGAAATTGATAGGTAGGTTACTTGATATGCTTGATCTAGAGGGACACCACTACATTAGAAGTGTTTTATAATTCTGCCAAAAATTCATGGAAGAAATTAACAACGCAAACAAAGAGAGATTATTAGCTTCAAAAACTATTAGATCTAAAGGTTTCTTCCTTACTCTACATATCACAGCACCAAAACCACCTGACAGTAACAACTTACAGGAAGGGAGATTGTTTTTAACTGGTGGCTTCAAATGATTCTGTACATCATGGCAGACAAGAAGCTGGAAGGAAATGCAGGAAGTGACAGGACAAACTATAGTTCCCAACGGCATTCCCTCAGTGATGTACTTTCTCCAACTAGGACCCTTCCTACCTTTTTCCATTTCCCAATGATGCTGTTATCTGAATCCATCCAAGGATGACTCTTAAACACTAGGTCAGAATCCCAAGATTTGATCAGCTCTGGAAATGCTCTCCAGACCCATCCAGACATGTGCTTCACCAATGTCCCATGGCATTTTTTTCTTAATTCAGTGAGTGTGGCAACTAAGGTTAACCATCATAACAAGGAAAAAGATAAGTAAGGGGCAGATTCAGTCATGGTTCCTGGATGTAAGGGAAATATAGATTACTGATGTCACCGCTGTCGGGATGATGGGGGAAAAAGAACTGTGGACAAAAGCACTGTGATGATTCAAGGCACTGTATGACCATTTTCCATTTCAGGAAACCCGGAGATATATCTTGCTTAAAATGGACAAGTGAAAAATAATGGCCTAGGGCCTAGAAAGATGACCCAGTGGTTAGGAACGTGTACTGTTCTTGCAAAAGAACTCAAGTTCAGTTCCCAGCTCTGATGGCAGGTAACTTGCATCCACTGTTAGGGAATCCAATGCCCTCGCCTCATGTGCGCGCGCGCGCGCACACACACACACACACGCACACGCACACGCACACACACACACACACACATAGAGGGGAGGGAAAGATAAAAATAATAAAAGCAAATCTTAAAAAACGCAGTCTAATGACGCTACTTAAGATTATAGCTATTAATACTGGCATAGTAAAAATAATTAAAAGGTACCGTTTTTAAATCGCCAGATTGGTAGTACTGTTTGATTTTGAATAGTACACATGTATTTCTTTGATTTTTTTTTTTTTTAATTTCAAATCGAATGGGAACTGTGAGATGGCTGTCTTGAGAGGAAAGACTTTTGACTTGCTGGAGTGTGAGTTTGAGGATCTAAAATGGTATTAACTGCGGGTACCACCATAAGGTAATGCCACAAAAAATAATCAGGAAGAGAATCAAAAGCCATCGTGTCAATGCCTAAGAACTGGGTCAAATCTGAGATGATGACATCAGAAAGGAGTTGACAGGGAAAGGTTCTGGGCTGGCGATATTTTCTACTTTGTAGAATAAGCATCTATTAAGAAAGAACAATAGGATCCTGTAAAAAAAATTGAGAATTTGAGAGTATAGAGTCATATGCCCCATCCCTTGGGGAAGACACAAACCTTGTAGAGACCATTACCCATCCTGATGTGGGAGCAAAAATTCCATAATGGCCATGTAGCCTGGGTATACAGGCTCAAAGAACCTCTCTACCTCCCATGGCCCCAAAGAAGAGAACATCCTAAAACTTCTTTCTTCCCGATGACAGTTGGTAAAAAGCACCTCCTGCTACATTTCAGTGGTTAAATAATAATTTATTTCTTGCTCTTGCCACTTGTCTGCTTTGCACCAACATCACTCAAAGGCCTGTGAATCTTCCAAAGAGTCCATATGAAGCAATCCTGATGGGGGAGGCAGGGAGCTGGTGATCTAATCCCTGGCTCTTACATGCTCCTACTTAGAAGTGACACATAGTCTTCTGCTCATGTTTCACCAGCCAAAGCATGTGATAAGGTCACTTAGCCTCAAGGGATGGAAAGCACACTCTCATCACAACACCTACCCAAAGGAGAAACTCAGCATTTGGTGAAGCCATAGGAGCTCAAGGTCAGGGCAAAGGGGATAAAGAAGAGGGGAAGAAAGGATGCCTAGACCACCGTGTAATGCGTCAAGAGGCCTTTAGGGATGACGGAGAACAGCCACGCTTCCATGTGAGTGTAAGCAGGGTCGGAGATAGCTCAAATTGGACTGTCCTCCCAAGAACCCTTTGGTGCTGTGTGTACCACTCAGCACTAAAGCATGGTGGGGAGAAGGAGACATGAGCGAAGTGAAGAGATTTTAAAGGAAATGATTAAGAAATCTTGAGTACAATTATGATAGAAATTTTTTGTTATTATTATTATTATTTGCCTCTAAGTGGTGAGTTCTTGACCTTTCTTGCACCCTGAGTTTTAAGCCTCTTGACATCAGCATCTGCTGTAGGTATGACTCCCCAGTGCTTCCCATCACCAGGCGGGGAGCAGCTAGCCCCTACATCTTCGTGATTCTTGGTATTGTCCTTTCATTCTAAAGTGCGTTTACTGTTCCATAGCTTCCAGGCCAAAGACCCAAGATAGAGTAACCAGGCCTCGATGAGGGAAGGCAGCATCTGGGCAACTGAAGAATTCTGGCTTTGAAGCATGGAGATTGAAGGATCTGTGCGCTGCCTGCCGCCTACATCCTTAGGCCAAACAGGCTGAGTTCCCATAACTCTTTGCTATCCTTCTGCGTCTGAGAAACCCTTCTCCAGTTGAAGTTCCTGGGGTACTGTATGTTTGATCTCAAACTTTGAAGAGACGATGGAGAGAGAGAGAGAGAGAGAGAGAGAGAGAGAGAGAGAGATTGATAGATAGATAGAGACAAATAAATCTACTTGTTTTTCAACCAAAACAAAATATTGAAAAATAGTGTCAATATTTCTTCAGTATAAATTGTGGGCAATGTGAGCAGATAACCTTGGAGATGCATGGAAAGGGCATCCTGGGGTAAGCTGGCTCTGTCTGCTGCCACCTGGGAAATGGCCTGGCACAGGGCTGCTCATTTCTGGATTTTGATTGCTCATCTGCAATCATGTGTGGATTAGGCACATGATCTACCAAGGTCAAATCTGCTTTTAACATTCTGGGCACTGATGACTGCACAAGCCAAAGGAAAGGCAGGCACAGAAAAAGAAAAAGAAAAAGAAAGAAAGAAAGAAAGAAAGAAAGAAAGAAAGAAAGAAAGAAAGAAAGAAAGAAAAAGAAATGATAAAGGGGAAAGGAAGAGCAGAAAATGAACTCAGGGGGAGAAGAGGAGGGAAATGGGAAGAGAGGAGAAAACCTGCCATGATGTTTGTTGAGAACAAAAGTGTTTGCCTTACGTACCCCTGTGTGTTCTTAATGGAGGGTTATTAAATGATGTGACTGCAGCTGAGTGGAAAGCCCTCAGCAACATATCTCAGAAGAGAAGCCTCAGTACTTATTCGAAAGGCTAATTTCATTTTCCAGGGAGAATTTTCAGTTCAAAGAATTTACATGGGCAATTAAATTCTTACCTTTCAACATGTCTGTCTAAAGGCTGTAAAAATAGGGACTATGTCTCATATTTCCACTTTCTGAGTGCACATGTTCCCGAATTCGGTCCTCACAACAGCGCCTTGAAATAATGAATACTGAAATCCCCTCTCACTGATTATACACAGGATGGACCAGAGAGGTTAACCTATTTGCCCAGCCAAAGCCAAGGCACCAAGACCCAAGTCAAGGTCTGCTTTCACCCACAACCCACATTCTTTCCCTGTGGTACCCCGGTCCACATCTGTGATAACAGGAGCTTTCACCAAGTAGCACAGCCGCATGGGTCATGTCTTTGTGTTCTTCGTGGCTTTTTCACCTTCTTCTTAGTACTTTCCATCTTCTCTTCCTCCTCTTCAACCCTTCACATCTTTTGGAATAGGTACAGATTGAATATCCTTTGCCTAGAGTACTTAGGGAGATATGTTTTGTGTTTAGGATGTCCCCCTTCTGATTTTTAGAATATCTGCACATACACGATGAGATGGAGAAAGACTTGGGCATAAACACCAGCCTGAGCTGTGCTTCGTGCGCATACCTGCTTGGTCACATGGAAGGTCATTTTATACAGTATTCTTAAGAGCTCTGCATTTTGAGTGCCTTCTCTTTGAGTACCTTCTCACATGACATCAGATATGGAAAATTTTACTTAAGGTATCATCCTAATTCCCAAAATCTTTTGGATTTTAGAGCACTTTGGACTTCGGAATTTGACATTGAAGCTGTTCAGCATCTTAATTTAGTCAAAGCCCCAACCAACGGAGACCATGTAAGTGTGAGATCATATGCTTCCCTTTGCCTCGTCTGCCTCAGCTAGCCTTACCTTCTTTTTCACTCTTTCAGGGTTCGTTTATGCAAAACAAGGAAACAGAAATATACATTTGCGTTTTCTACTTTCTTCACAGAGTTTCCTTTTTCTCTTGTATTTAGCTATCTTGACTTTGGTGCACAAGGTGCTTTCCCATTCCCACTCCCAGACCATTCCATCCTATAAGTAAATCATAAGGTTTTTTGTTTTTGTTTTTGTCTTTGTTTTTTTTTTTCAGTTCCACTGACATGGTCACCAGGGTGATTTTCAAGGTGTCAGTATCACAATGCTGGGGTGAGTAAAGGTGTCGCATCAGTTTACAAATTGCCAAATACAATCCCAGGAGTGGGGTTGCTGGCCAAAGGGAGTTGATATGAAATGCTGGTGACTACTATCCTGGTAAGGCCTGCAGTATTTTGCTCTCCTATGAAAGAAAAGTGACAGAGCCTGTATCTCTGACCACTTGCCAATAGAGCATTTTTCAAACTTTTGGAATTTTACCAATCTGATCAAGGGAAAATTGTATCCTAATATAGCTTTAATTTTTCATGTCTCTGATTATGGATGCTTGTATTTCAGTCCATTTATATTTCTGATTCTGTGAACCACCCCATGACCCTTTGTCCACTTTCCTATTGATCTTGTGGTCTTTCTATTTTTTCATCTCTGGGTACTTTTCTCATGCTTTGGAGAAAGGCAATTTTCTGTGTTGTGAGCCACAAATATTTCTCCCAGCTTTTTTGTCTTGTGCTTTGGTTTTGTTTCCTGTGTAATCTTAAGAAGTATTTTATTTTTGGCTTTTAGATCTTGTGACAGAGTTAGATGTGCCAATCCACTCCAAGGTTATCCCATCAGTTAGAGCCCCAATAGAAAGCAGATGGAATACTTAAATTAGGATAACTTCAGATGGTTTTATGTACAGGGAGTGACTGCTTAGTCCCCACAAGGGCTTATTAAAAGAGTGTGAGGAAGTTTTAGAGGGATCCTAAGGGATGGTACTAGAATCAGAGGCCAGAGACAACAAAGACGTCATCATTGCTGAGGCTCAAAGGATGAGGGAGCAGAGTTTCTGTATTCTAGCAGGAGACAGAGCTGGGAAGAGCAGCCTCTAGAGCAGACCCTCTCCTCCGCTGTTGGAAGAGAAACCTACAGGAGGAGATCCTGGAAAGAGAGAGGCCATGCTTTTTTTTTTAACCTTTCTTTATGGTCTTATGATACCCATGGCCTGTTTGTTTTCATGTTGGGGCTTTCCTGGCTGAGAATGAGGAGAGCGGCTCGAAGCCCGGCAGAGGTGGGGAATTTGCATCCCTGCTTTCTGGCAGCACTTGTAGGCTTTTACTTTTTGCCATTTAAAACTTAGATCCTTTAGTGAGGCTCTCAATGTGCGTAATGTGGTTTCCAGTTCACTTTTCTCTAGATGGTCACCTTCCTGTCCCAGTGTTGTTTGAACAGAGTCCATGGTCACTGATTAGATTATTTGTGCAACTCCAGTCTTCTGTGTCATTGGGCTGTCATCTATCAATTCATGTGCCATTTTGTATTCATCACCAAGGTTTTTGGGTGGTATTTGACAACTGAGAACAGAAATCTTCCTCCTTCTCATCCTCTTACGCTGTAGCCCATGCTAGTTTTAGCTTTGAACTCTTAGCAATCCTCTGCCTTAATTCCCCTTCCTCCCAAAGACCTGGCACCATAGTTGTGAGCCAGCATGCCAGACTCCTCCGTTTTCTTTTGTCTTAGAGTTGTCCTGGGTTCTACCTGCTTGATTATTTTGGAGGCGTCTGCTTATCTACCTCTGAAGGTCAGAAACTTGTTGGGATATTTTGAGAACATTAAGTCCCTAAATTTAGAAAAATCCTAGATTTCTCCTTGCAAGCAATAATTTGTGAGGAAACTCGCAAATCATGTCTTACCACATGAGACAGGCTACCATCTGAAGCAGTGGGGCCAGTCAGCTTCAGATTCCTCTTGAGAGGAGCAGACACTGAGAAAGACACATATTACACAAATCAGATCTCTCCAGGAAATGCCAGTACTTCAGCTACCTTGGGATATTCAGCAAGACAAACAAACAAACAGTCATTATTTTTCAGGATAATGACAGGCTGAGGAACAACTGTAGACCAAAGTACAGAAAGAAACAATAGTTACATACAGCCCTTCTTGGATTCTGGCTCAAGGAAGAAATGTCCTAAGAGGATGTTAATAGAACAACTTGATGAAAATATCTTGCCTCAATATACAAAGTGGAGAGTAATCAAAGAAGAAACCCAGATATCAATCTCTGGCTTTCATATGGATGTATGCACACATGCATGCACTCATCTGCATATGTGCACATTCAAACACACATGCATAATGTCCACCTACCACAGACAAACACATATGCAAAAAAAATTAAGGTGGAGAGCAATATAGGAAAGCAGCTGACACTGACCTCTTCCTCCACACATGCGCTTGTGCAGTCACACACAGGCAGATGCAGAAACAGAACAGGTCATCTGTGTGAAGACTATGGAATTTCTCGCAATTTTGGTAAGAAATTATTTGAACGGAAGGAAGATGAAAGAAAGTTCATGTGAGTAGACTGTGCTGAGAAAAATGTTTAAAAGAATGATCTTTCTTATAGTCAATTCAAATTGGATTTTGACTTTTAATATATTGTTCAGAAACAATCAATTCATGCCAATAGACCTTATTTTCAATCGCCTCAATTAATCTTTGCCAGTTTCATTAAAATTCACATGCCTGTGCATATATTCCTCCTCCACCCCTACCCCCTCCAGCAACTTCTGTCTGCAGCAAGACAGCTCATCTCTCTTGGGTACCTGTCACGTACTGAGCAAAGACCCAGGAAAGATGTGTCAGAGCTGAGCTTGCTCCTGGGAGTTGGGTATTCCTAGGAATGGTGATCAGAAAAATGATATTTGATCTTGGATTTCAAAGCCATTATGAAATCCCCCCAATACTTTTTTTGGGTGGGGCTGCAGGGCTGTCCACTAGCATCCATTGCTGCTACCATAAATAGATGCTCACAGTGAACCCGGCTGATATTGTGTGACTCACATGCTTGATTTGTTTACTCAGACAAGTTCGTGTGTTCTTCACCTGACATGCAGGAAGTGAATAAAGCATTCCCTGGCAAGCAACAGGCAGCATGCCTCTTTGTATGCTCTGCCAGGTTCCTACTTGCTGAACACTCAAGTGCACCTTAGAAGCTGGGCCATGAGGTAGCTATCAGATTCCTAGCTACAACTTGTGAGAAAGTCCCAAAGTCCTGGGGATGTAATGGTCTTTGCCTTACAAAGCATGGACCAAAGATCCAGAGAACTGGTCTTCAGGGGACAAGGAACTCCATCTCCAGGGGTCTGGAGTCTGCAAGCTCCAGGAAAGGATTCACAAACAAACTGTGTGCCTGTCAGGGAAGCCACAGGAACCATGGCAAAAGGAAACAGATGCTGGGCTTCAGACAAACACAACCTCTAAGAGGTGGAAACAGGAAGGCTCAGCAGGAAGGCAGCAGCATGATCCTGACCCAGGGACTGAGAGGAAGGGCTTCTACCTGGGCTAGCCATTCATACAGTTGGTGAGTGCGACCCTGAGTTCCTGCCCTCCTGCTACGGTGCTCCTCCTTCCCTCCTCCCTCCCATGTGTATGTGTGTGTGTGTGTGTGTGTGTGTGTGTGTATGAGATGAGGGAGAGAAAATTGAAGTTCACCTCATTAATGAATGAATCAAAGATTTTTCTAGGTTATTAATCCCTACTTCTTGGCAGAGACATGTAAAGGAATGGCTCATCGGTGGGCAGCAGTTCCTCAAGTGCCACTCAGCATGATTCAGCAACACAGTGCTTCACCCAGCTTCTGGTATCTGACTCTCCTTGTCTTTGTGTGCCTGCTGTGGTTTTGGTCAACTCAAAAGAAGTCTCAAAAGGAATGGGAGATAGTTTATTCTGGAGCTAAATAGGAGTGGCCATGTCTCAGGAATACAGTTTTCCCCAAATACCATGTTTCACAGTTACATGAGATTGTATTAGCTGCAGAACAGAGAAACTCAGAAATTGGTGTTTGCCAAATACATTGGTGGGGACACAGGTAAGTGAGTGGCTGCAGACAGGGAAAGCTCTGCTATGCTTGGGGTAGTAAATTCCTAGCAACTTTCCATAAGCTTGAACTTAGTCATTTGGTCCTAGAGACTCTCTAACACAGGTGTAACCCCCTCACCTCTTGTTCGGTAACATAGCTCACAGAATGAATAACATAACAGAATGAATGTCATTTGCTCCCTTCGAACCTCACATATGATATTAGAATTTCAATTTAATGGCATTGGGGAGTTGTAGAATGTTTAAGGGGCCCTAGGACATAGCCTTCACAGGTAGATCATTGCCTCTTCTGAGAGGCTTTGGGCTAATTTTCTTAAGGCTGGATTAGCTACTTCAAGAACAGATTGTTGTGAAGTGAGTCAGGCGCTTCCATTCCCATGAGGCATAGATGTGCCTCTTCATGCGACTGCACTCTCTTCTGTCTTTCCACAGTGAGGTGAATGAGCACGTTGCCTTTGCCAGGTGCAGCCATTCTGCTTTACATTTTACAGCCTCCAGACTGTTGTAGCCAGGCTGTTCCAACCCAAGAGAAGATCAGGTTGAACTCTTCATGAATTTAAAGGTTCTATTGAGCCACATAGACCCAGACAGAGGCACACACTCTTGTGATTACAAGTCTAGAGGCAGCCCTAGGTTGAGTGAGCAGGGGTTTGTAAAGGTAAAAGCTACTAGTTTAGTACCTCCAGTTGACAGAGTTGTGGCAGTTGTTAGCAAGCATGACAGGATACAAACTTCAATAAGATTGGACACAGTTGTGTCACTATGGTATCTCTGTTTGATCAGGATTAAAAAAGCAACCAATGCAGGTTAGCAAAAGTTCCCATAAGTGCTGTATATGCCGAAAGGTCAGACTGACTTTAATTTTTGCTCAAGGTCAGGTCAAGATTTAGCAAATGTTTTCCTCACTTCAAAACCATGAGACCCTGCTCCCCAACCCCCGCCCCCTCCATTTTACCCCAGTTTTAGGTATCTTGTTTTCGCAATAGAAAAGACGAAGACAGCACCACACTCCAGCATTGCTGTGTTTCATTTTTAATGGCCAACGCCTGTACATCAGCTGCCCTCGGGTAACTAAAACCAGTTTGCCTCCACGAGTGGAGTTCTGTCCTAAGCAAGGACTACTTCGGGAAGCAATATGGAAACCTGTGTTAGAGCCCTTGTTTTGATGCAGGAGAAGCTCACAGAAGGGGTAGTTTTCACTGAGTTTCTCATTAGGTAGGAGCTATAGTTTGGCTTAGGGACCTTTCCTTTCCAGCTGGGCTGTTTCCACTCTCTCATGAGTTCCTTGGGAGAACTACCTACAAACACCACTTGTTCTCACAGCCTGGCCTTAGGACCTGCATCTGGGTAGCCTGGCCCTAGATGAACCCTGACATAGCCTTGGAATTATAAGGAGGAAGAGGAAAATGGCTCTAGATATTACCAGAAAGGACTGGAAAGAATCTTCGGAGTGGGGCTGGCACAGATTCTTGAACTGTGAGAAACATGACTAAGTATGAGGTTTTCAAGAATTTGACAAGAGTGAAACATTTCTGAATGCAGAGCAAGCAAAAGTTAATTAAAAAATGAATTATGTAACAAAGCTGGAGAGTTTCTGGCGGTGCTCACCCATGTTGCTTCCCGTGACTTCACTGCACCCTTGGTTCTGAACATGTGTGTGGGTTGCTCTCTGGATGCCTTCACACCACTCAACACTGGAACACCTCAGCTCAGATTCGAGACTTTGTGTGTTATAAACCACAGTGTTTTTCTGTACCTACAAAGTCTCCTACCCTTATGGAAATATTGTGCTTTAATTACAGAAAACAAAGACTAAGCATTTTCCTTCTGCCATTCCTGGGCATTCGGTGTATCTTTGTATTGGAAGACTTTCCTTCCTATAGAGACAGGGTATTATGCATCCGAGGCTGGCCTCAAAATTGCCAGAGCCAAGGATGAACTTGAATTTCTAGTTCTTCTCTCTCCATGCCCCAAGTGCTGGGGTTTCAGTTGTTTGTCACAATGCTTGTTTTACATATTAATTGCCTAACTTCATGGATGCTAGGCAAGCATTTCACTGACTAAACTACATTCTCAGTCTTACCATATTTGATTTTTAAAGATGCTATTTGAATTATTGACTATAGTTTTATAAAAGCAAAATGAAGGGACTGGGAAGATGGTTCAGTAGATAAGAACACTCACTGCTTTTGCAGAGGACCTGAGTTAGGTTCCCAGCACTCACATGGTAGCTTACAACCACCTATAACTTCAGTTCTAAGGGATCCAGTGTCTTCTCCTGACCTGCACAGTTTCCAGCACAAATGTAGGCACACACTAAATAAATATATAAATAAATAGAAAATGACTTTTTGCTTGGGGTTAAGAAGGAATTTCCAGTGATGTCTGAAATGGTCCTAAATATACTTCTGTAATTTTGGACTATGTATTTCTGCAAAGCATCATTCTCAGCATTAATGAGTATAAAATAAAAATACTGACCAACTCTGAAAAACGTTGAATATGGGCTCCATCTTCCAGTATCAAATACTCAGCCAAGATTTAATCACATTAGAAAACTTAATTTCTTTTTAATAAATGACATAATTATATGCATACCAAAAAATTTTAATGACTTATTATCAGTGAATGTTTGATTTGAAGATCTATTTTATACGTGTATGTACCCAGAACAGTACATAGGTATATTCAAATGTTGTGGGTGAAAAGGGCTTGGAAAGAAAGAGTTTAAGACACCCTATTCTAAGGAATGTATATTTACTTACTATGGGTTCTCTTATTTTCTAGTCATGATGTACAATGAAGTCTGAGCAGAAATGCTTGGGACAGTGATGGGGGCTTGAGCGTCAGTGCAGGAGGAATAAGAAGAGCTTGTGGTAGTTTCAGCCCCTCCTTTGAACTGAATAGAATTAAATTTAATGAGAATGCCAGCTTCTCAGAGTCAAGTTTCCACCAGTCTCTGCCTCCCAGCAAGAGAGGACAGAGTTATCTAGGCCCTCGTGTAGAAAGCAGGAAAGGCACAAGCAAACAAGACGGATGTGTCTGAAGGCCTTTTGGACATTTTTGATGGAGGAGGGGGCACTGTGAGGGCATTGCTGTTCCCTCTCCTGGCGGTATGTTTGCCAAGGAGCACCTCTAGTACAAATGTGGAGAACCATCTTTCCTCTGTGGAGTGGAGTTGCTGGGGAGTTTAGAAACGTTCAGCTCAGGAGTCCATCCCTCCCACCTAGCCATCCACTAACCCTGCGTTTGAAGTCTATCTTGCGTGTCATGAGCAAATAACAGCATATATTATAATATCCAGCTAGGGAGCCTGACAAACATCTGAAGGATGTGGCAGAGGTAATTCTGTGGCAATGGGCAATTACCAAATGTATGACTCACCCAACTGTGTAGAAACCAGTTCTCAAGACTAAGTGAGTGTACTTGCAGATGTATGAAACCTAATTTGACCTGTCAGGACAAGCTCTGAGGCTCCTGTCAAATGGAAGGAACCAGGCTTGATCTGCTCCTTCATGGTCTTCTTAAAGAGGCAGCAGACTCACGGGACTGCCTTCAGCATCAAGGAGAACTGGGAAGGCATAGTGGAGGTAGGAAGGTGAGAACCACTCCTACTGAGCAGTGAAGGTACATGAAGTGACTTCTAGCAAGAGCTTAAAGTTACAGTGGGTTGCCTAAAAGTACAGTGTTTTTGCGTATTGGAGTAATAAAAGTACTTGCATTGGAGTGCTGTTGTGAAATCAAATAAGAGAATTCAAAGCATCTGGAAGACAATACGGTGATACATTAAGTGTCAGTACATTCAAAGTGTGCAGAAGAGTAGCTGGTTCAGAAAAGAAATTGTGAACCATGATATATACACATAGAAATATAATTACACACTACCATAATCATGATATATTATAACTCAGTAATGAATAATATTAGACTATAATACACTACCATACAATATGCATCTAAGATAATATTAAAACATTATATTTAATAATGTTCTAATCATCTATTAATATATTATCCAATATGTTTATTACTAAACACTTCAAACTTTACATATTAAATTAACATGATATGTTATATCAATATACTATATGCAATTATAATGTATACTATATTGTCTAATAATGTTTTATTTCTTATTTAAATTAATATAAAATCCTATCAAATATTATGCATTCATTTAAGATATACGTATATTATTGTGTGTCATATATAAACATTATAGAATTATAATTCTATATGTATATTTTAGCAACATTCTCTAATTTCTTATTTGCTATAATGTTATATTAAATGCTATTAAACTTTACATATTAAGCTAATGTATAGGTACATTACTACTTTAAGTTGTATAAATTTTAAAGTTATAATGTATATGTGAATTGTTAAATTGTATGTTATTATGTAATATAATGGATACTGTGAATAATTTACAGCCATGTTACCACTAGTGAGAGTCTCATCGTGGGAATAGTCTAAATCTTTGGAGATAGAAGAGCTCTTAGCAGTTAGATGGGCTCTTAGCAGACATGTTGACAAGGCATGGGGAAGAGGCATGGGAAGGAATCTCAGGATCACACTGGGAGGGGCTTGGGAGGCTACAAGATATTCTATAACAATGGGGATAGTCTCCTTGGTTCACATTGAATGACTTTTCCCTCTATGTTAGATATTGTTGCTACTGTTTTGAATTAGACCATCACATATTGGGTCCATAGCATTTTCTCTTGGGAGAAGGAGAAGGCTTGTGAGGTCACGAGAGCTCTTTTCTCTCTGAGCATATCTGAGTGGTTAACAAATGCCAGGAAGAGGAAGAGAGGTGCATCTTGGGTGTGTTTCTGCCTGTAGGTTACCCATGTTCTTGAAAGTAACTCTAAATAGTCCCAGAAAACTCACTGACCTCCAGGCTGTCATGCAGAGACACAACAGAACCAAAGATAAGTTTGAAGGAAGTAGCTCCATGTCATCTTTGAGCCTGGCAGATCCAGGGCATCTATCTTCATTGTCAGACCAAAAGAAGTTGCAGCTGAGACTGAGCCATTCAGGATAGAGTGCCTTCCCCAGGTGATACAGAATGTGCCTCTGTGTTATAGAAGTCACATTTCCCCTGATGTAGGTGTACACAAGAAAAAGCGTTTCAGATAAAATGAGGGCTCATGTCATGGTACAAGGGAAATGGGACTTCCCCTGGAGGGGCTAGAAAATAACCAACTGGACATGGACCTAAGGAGCAGGAGCCAGGGGAGCTGAGGGATGTGGTGAGACTCAGCTGCAGGAATGGAGGGATATGTGGGTAAGGGACACATAGCCCAGCACCAAGTTCAAATGCAGCCAGGAGCTGCCAACAAAGAAGCAAGGTGGTGGATGCACAGTGATGGTGACTCGAACTGACTATATCCTCGAAAGGTCTTGAAAGGTGGGCAGTTGGGATGAGACCTTGTGGGCCCAGGGAGCTTGGAGCAGAAGACTGAGGCATGAAATTGTGAATGGAAGTAGGGCAGAGGGTGCAGCAAGTCTGACAGGAGGGATACACGAGACAGTGACAGCAAGGTTCAGGGCTCAGGGACACAGAAGGCAGACATCATTAACAGGGTATGTATTCTGGGGAAAAGGCTGGCTTTTATTTACTACTCTCACTGTTATCATTTGAAAGTTGCTTGAGCTGGTATAAGGCTTAGGTATCAAACAGTTCTGAAAAATAAATCGAGATTTTTGGAATTTGTTGTTGAATCGAGTAAAGAAATCACTGGCTTGCTAACTGTTGGTAACTGGCAAGATTATTAATTTAAATAAGACATGAGTTCTCATCCTTCCTCTCTCCTGTGCTCTCACCTACATGCGTACACACATGCATACAGCCTCTAAAAGATGTTGAAAAGTTGTAGCAAGTTGTCTTCTGAGAATCCTGGGAAGAGTTAAGGTGGTGACCTTCTGATTGAGTTTAAATCTCTCTAAGCGGACGAGTGGACAGTGGAGATGATATAGTGCTTCCTCAGGCATTGTTCAGAGCAGCTTGACTGTACAAATATATCCTACCCAGGACCCAAACAACTAGATAGCCCCCATGATCACTCAGCTCAGAGCCCTGTGATTTCAGGACCTTAAAGAAGGGACCTTAGATATTTCTTTCCTGCTTCAAAGTTTTGCTCTCTATTTCGGTCTTTTTCAACTAGCCTTCGAGGCTTGGCCACCCTGGACTAGCAGTATAGTTTGTACCCGATGGGCTATACTTTCCCAGCTTGTTTGTGGGACAGCTTTCTCTGAAATACACAGACACAGCAGGCATGCCTTGGAGAGTCTCATGCCCCAACTCTGGCTGCCTCCTTCCTTGTCTACCTCCTTATCCCCTGAGGCCTTCATCCAGGGCAATAGAATGCACCAAGGTTAGGGAGAACAGTCTCTGCAGGGGTTTCTACGGGCAGGCAGAGGGCTCTCCATGCTGCCTCTATGAACCTCAGGTGCCCTTTACCCTTCAAAGTGTTCCAGGGTGACGTCATTCCTTCCCAGGACAGTGAGCTATAATAGACATTAGGAAGAGCAGCCTTCCTGAGATCTCCAGGAACTGGCTAGAAGGTAGCGCTACCCTGGACTTCCCTGTTCTGGCCTTTTTTAGTAAGCCTGGCTGCACGTGCTCCTCCATCACCCTGACATGGAGGCAGTTTTTATTTCTAAGCATGTCGCGGGCACCACTGATTCCCAGCAACCGCCTGCTAAGCAAAGTAAGGGCAGCACGCAAACCCACATGGTAGCACACAAAATAGAGGCAGGAAAATAACCCTGAAGCTCCAGAGCCTGCCCACTTGTGTGACCTGGGGGAGGGGTGCCAGGGTGAAGGCATGAAGAGTCGAAGCCTGCTGCAGGCATTTCTCCGGCTCCTCCTGGGAAAGAAGGGATTGGATGGCTTGCTCTCTGAGCTCCAGCGTGTTAGCCAGTTTCCCATCACTAGTACAAATCCCTGCAGTCACGAGCTTCTAAAGAACATACACTTACTCAGGGCGGCTCATATTTCTAGAGGTTTTATGCTACGATTGGGCCTTTGAACCTATGATAAGGCAGCAGAGCATGGCAGGAATCAGAATGAATCACTCATTTCACAGCTGGGAAGTAAGAAGTGTTGCATGACATTTTCTGGGGTGTCTACTTCTATTCACCCCAGATAGAGAGGACAGTATCAGACCAGAGAATGGTTCTACCCAAGCCCACCATGGAAAAGCAGTGAACTTACTGGAGTGATCTACAGGAGCATGAGCAACTACCAGCAGCTTCTCCCAGAGTCTCTTTCTCCTCTAGCAATTTTTAACCATTCTCATCACCTTGGGAAGGGAGGGGCGTAATGAGCCTCTCTGCCCCTTCTGTAGGAACGTTTATAGGCTCGGGTCTTCTGATGGTTTCAGGCAGGTGATCACAGCTGCTCTGAGTCAAGTCTGCAATGATCATGTCCAACTTGGATGAAGGGATACTGGGTTCTCATAACATCTTTTGAGGGTACACCCCCCACCCCAAATAGCCTAAAGAACCTCAGGGGGATTGCTGGGGACTAAATATTTGACACGTTATTGTGTGGGTCCCTAAAATGTAACCCAGCTGTAGCATCCAGCCAGCTCTGAGCCTCATTCATCAGACCAAATAGAATTTAAATGAGTGTTTACTTTTCCACACTGCTGACTTTTTTAGTTGGGTTATAGAATTAGGTTATCCACCATACCTGGTCATGAAGATTCTCTCCCAGGGTAGCAGCTGCTGATGGGTTCTAGATGTGAATCATTTTATTAACATACAGTCATTGCAGAAAATAATAGATTTCATTGTGATGTTTTCACAGATGCAGTTTATGCACACTGATCTTCTTAACCCTTTCATTACCCTATGCTGCTGCTCCTTTATCCTTCCTGAGGTTTTCTTGCTCTGCTAAATTGTCCCCTTTTGGCTTTTATTTTAAAAAAGTCTAGATTCTGCATATGACTGAAAACGTGATGATTGTCTTTTTGAATCTGGCTTCTTTTGCTTAACATGATGATCTTCAGACCCATGTACTTTCCTGCAGACAGCATCATTGTGTTCTTCTTTGTGGCTGAATAAAATGCTGCTGTGTACATATACCAGAGGCTCTTTACCCATTCATCTGTGTCTCCAGGCTGCTTCTATAGTTTGCTCTTGTGAATGGTGCTGTGAAGGACATGCATGTATCTCTATGGTTTGCCCACTCAGAATCCCTCAGGTACATAGCCAAGAATAGTGGGTTCATGTGGCAGTTCTACTTTTAGTTTTTTGTTAGCATCTCCATACTAATTTCTACAGTGGCTGCGCTGATTTACATTCTTAGCAGCAATATATAGTGTTCCCTTTCCTCTATATTCTTTCCATCACTTGTTGCAGTTCGTTTTCTTGATGATTTTCTTTCTGACGTGGGTGAGCTGTAGCCTCAGCTCAGTACCGATCTGTGTTTCCCCCGTGGCTATAGGGGTTGAACATTTTTTTCAGGTATTTCCTGGCCATTTTAATTTCAAAATTTTAAATAACTGTTTTCTTTTAGTGGCTTCTTCACACTTAAAAGGAACGACACTTGATGTTTCTTCCCACACAGGTCTGTAGGTCCCTAAGCCTCTGTGACTTTTAAGGTGACAAGGCATAGGTAAGGACCTAGTTGACTTCTGGGGAAACAGGAAAAAGGAGAAATGCACTGAGCCAGCTTAAGCTAGAAAGTCACCATGCACTCCAGAGGGAGTGCTGGGGTCATGATGGGCTCCATATGTGAGTCAGCAGGGGATGATAAGCAGGCCTGATGGGTCCTCAGCCTGTGACTGAGTGAGACTAGTGATTGCTCTAGTGCAAATGGGAGTCAGGGATTGGTGGAGGGAAAGACACACCACAGAGGCGTGAGGTGTCTGGCTCTGGCAGTCCCCTCTCACGAGCCTGCTGGTGAGAGGGAAGCCAGTCCCTGTTCATTATAGAAACCTGAGTCACTGCTGTTGCCTTTGATACAGGCTGGAGGTGAGCCAGTGTGGGAGGAACAGGCAGGATGAGGAGGTGTGGAGACGGTGACAGGCTGTGAGCATCCGTCAGCAGCTGTGGCATTTGCTGATTTCTGAGCCGGACAGTGTTTATGAGCAGCCTGAGTGTCCCCTGCAGAGAAAGAGACTGAGCCACACAGCTCTAGAGATAACACCTTGGTTTTTTTTTTTTTTTTTGTTGTTGTTGTTGGTTTTTTTTAAACCAGGTGGTCCCATTGTCCAAGGAGAGAATTATTATTTTGCCAAAGAGAATATAACTCAGGAGCTTGAGGCACAAAGTACCTTCTAGACAGAAGGAAAGGGTTCTGTTTGTTGTTTTGCAACAGGGTCAGCTCATGTGAGGAGAATACAGGCTTTTCCTCCTTGGCTATGTCTGGAATTCATCAGAGTTAGACTTCTGGGTACAAAAGAGAAACGAAACATGCAGTCCTTGAATACTGAACACCACACATCCTAATGGCTGTGGTCTTATATAGAGAGAGGTCTGGACATGTCCGCCCTGGTACAGCATGCCATTGTTAACAGCCAAGGGTGCAGTTCAGCAAACAATTATGAACTGGCAGCTATAACCAGGCTCTTGTTAGTGTCTCTGATGTAAGACTAAGACTCTGATATATTCAAACCTTTCCTCCCCACAACTCTTCATTCCTTTCCTTTCTTCACCCCTCTTACTCCCTCCCTCATTATTTCTCCCTTCTGGTGATTTTAATGATTGGCAGTTCATATCATAATTTCTTAGCCAAATAATCTCATAAGACATCACTGTAATCTCTGAAAAAATGAACAATCTTTTTATCTAAGTTTTATCTATTTTTATAGAAGAACAGAACCTAAGGCTGTTAAACCTTAAGTAAATGTTTCGAAGAAGATTGTTTCTCTGAAGATATCATCATCCGCAGATGTTTTTCTGAGCTAACATTTGCAGGGTGGAGTTTTATATCTGGGTGCACACTCCTCTCTGTGGGTCTTAAGTTTACAACCTATCAAGGTTTCCTTCCCAAGGAAGATGGCATTCTCAAGCTGCCTCTACTTCCCCTCTTTTTTCTCTCAGCTTTAATGAGTAAAATTATTACTATGGTTGTTGAATATTCCCCCAGACCCTAACATGTTCAAGGTCTAACCTCTTCTATATGTGCTCTTATTTGGGACGATAATTCAAGGGGTCAGTTAAGACCAGGTTATACCAGAAAACAGTGGGCCCTCAGCCAGTGCCTCAGGAGTAGAAAAAAACTGTAACCAAATAACCTGACCAAAAGCAGCTGAAGGAACAAACAATTTATTTTAGCTCACACCTCAGAGGCATACAGTCTGTCATGGTGGGGAAAGCACAGTATGTGAGAGAGGCTAGGTCATGTCAGAGAAAGGAGAATGCCAACTCTTTAATGCAGTGGTTCTCAACCTTCCTAATCCTGTGACCCTTTAATATGGTTCCTCATGTTGTGGTGACTCACATCATAAAATCATTTTCATTGCTACTTAATAACGGTAGCTTTGCTACTGCTCTGAATTGTAATGTAAATATCTGATATGCAACCCCTGTAAAAGGGTCATTTGACCCCCAAAGGGGTCACGACCCACATGTTGAGCAACACTGCTATAAAGGCTTTCTTCTTCTTTTTCTTCTTTTTCTTTTTATTTAGTCTGAGACCTAGGAAAGTGTGTGGGATTCACCTAATCTGAAGCCTAGCTGGGCAAGCTGTTGTATAACTAGAGCCTAAAACCCAGGGCAGAAGACCTATGTTCCAGCTCAAATAGCTGGGCAGACAACAAATCTGAGCTGGGGGAGGGGGCTGTGGAGACTGATGCACCAACCAAGGACCTTGTATGGAGAGCATCTAGGCCGCCTGCTCAGATGTAACCAATAAGCATCTCAATCTCTATGTGGATCCCAGAGTAAGGGGACCAGGGACAGGCAGTCCTGAAGAGGCTTGATAGTCTGTGGCCAGTTAGTAAGGGAGGAGGGCTCCCACTTTCTGAAGACTAGGCAAGGGGTATAGGGGGAAGAGGGAGGGAAGGTGGGACCAAGAGGAGTTCAGGGAGGGGGCTACGATCAGGATGTAAAGTGAATAAATTAAAATTAAAAAAATGTTGGGCAGAAAAAGAGAATTTCCACTTTCTCTGCCTTTTATTTTCCTTGGTCCCTAGGGCAATTGGATGTTACTAGTCACCATGGCTGGGGTTGGGACCCGGAGTGTGTGTGTGATCTCTTTGCTCAGCCTACTAATTCAAATACTGATATTTTCTGGAAACATTTCCACAGAAATATCCAGAACACTGTTTAACATATTTGAGTTGCTCTTGGTCTATTCAAAATGACACATAAAATTGATGACCATAATTGTTACTTAGTGTAGCAGTAAAGAATTTAGTTCCTGGAGTCAGAGACAGGCTTGGACTTCATCCCTGCTGCTTGCATGCGGTGTGGCTGTAATTAAAGTCACTTAACCTCTGTGTCGTAGTTTGTTCACCTCTGAGATGGAAATGAAAAGAAAAGTACCGTAGAACCTGCTGAGCAGATGAAAGGTGACAGCGACAATGTGAACCTGGAGACTAGAATAGCTGAAAGCTATCTTAGACTCCATCTCATCCTGCATAGTCACCATAGCTAAACAGTGGAGACACATTCTGAGAATAGCAGGTGTGTCACAAGCACACATCCTGAAGGGACATTCCCAAACCTGGATGCTATAGGTCAGTTATTCATGTGGCCTCTGGGTGCAGCCAAGAGGCACAGCAATCCCGTGATGTGAGGCTCTTTGCAAAGCTTACCGCTGCCTCACTTTCTAAGTAGAAGGCGGATACCCAGAAATAATGATAAGCAGTACAGGAGCCCTCATCCAGTGCTGTGTGTACATGCTGCACCTTCAGGCATCTGGAAGAGCAGCAGGTACGCTCACACCGGAAGACTATAGACCTGTGACCTGTGCATGGTTCGGTGTCAGGGGTCGTGAAGTCCAGGCAATGGGAGTTTTGCAGCTCCTTTGCAATCTTCAGGGACGGTCTCCGTTCACGTGGTCTGCCGTTGCCTAGATCATGCTTCTGTAGCCTGCGACCGATCCTGCAGGAAAATCAAACAGGAGCACAAGAGGACTAACTTAGGTGATGGCGGCTGCGTACATTGCCCATGGGTGGATTTGCTAGGAAGAGCCAGGAAAGGCCTGGAACTTGGACCCAGGTGCCGGCTGGTTGATGATGCTCTAGACAGTGTCTTGTGTGGATGTGAGTTTGCTGAGGCACTGACCCTTATCCTCAGATTGCTCATGTTTATATTTAACTAATGGGGGCATTCATGCCATTCTCCCTTTGCCCATGAATTTATCCTGCTTCCCATTTCTCCCACATCCACTCCCCTACCCTTGCACACAATAGCCCACCCCCCACTGCCAAGAAAAAAAGAAAGAAAGAAAAAGAAAAGAACCCCCTGCCAGTCCTATTTTGTTGCCCATATACTCATTGCAGCATGGTTAAACTCCAAGTGGCCAGCTTCTTAAAGAAGCCAGCAGGCAGGGCCTGTGTGAGCTCCAAGCTGCTTCACACCAGCATGACCATTGTGTTAGCAGCCCCCTGGCTCATTATCTGTCTCCACGGCCACATCTCCAGTTCTGCTTCTTTCTGTTGTGCGCACTGCACCATTCCTCCATCTTTTTTCCCCCTTGGGTGTGGAGGAATTTTAAAAACTTAGTTGGGCAAGTTCCATGGGAGCCTTGCTACCACCAATAGTCACCACACCTTACTCATCCCCTAGGCCTCCTGAGCCCCATGTCTCACACATGTCTGTTGTTACATAGCCTGGGATGAAGTCATTAATCCTCTTTTTTTGGGTTAAACATGAAGAGGTGGGTACAGAAGTGACCTGTTTTTCATTAAGAGGCACTTGGCACCTCAGTACTGCAATAGAGGGATCACTCCAAGCGTCCCATTCCAAGCTTGTCACCTCACCCTGAATATGGCATGGGTTTCTGGAGGGGAAGGAGGCACCCATCCACCGCATCCTACATCGTCAATAGTACATCTCGGGCAGAGAATGAGAGTGTTCCACACTGCTGCATAAATGTTATAGATGTGACAGTGTCCTGGCTAGCAGCTACTCTGGGTGTGCAATGGCGTCTGAAGAAATTGCTTTGATGACTTTAAGCTCAAGCTTAATCTCAGTGTCTTTACAGCCATAACTTCTACTTGGGCATGCTGATGTGCTGTTGTATGGCGCATCTATACCTAATAGGCACAGACTGTTTTCTCTGTCTTTCCCTCACCAGTGCAGTTTAGCAACTATTGATGGCAGCATTTAGCATTTGCACTGCATTATGTGTAAGTCATATAACCATGGTTTCAAGGTCACAGGAGGATGTGCAAGATCTGTGGAAGTATAATAGCTTTTTGCACAAGAGCTTTTGTGTCCTCAGGTTTTAGCATCCATGAGGATCTAGAACCTGTCTCCTCTGGACACTGCATGGTAACTATAATTTATTAGATTAGAATGATTAAAATGTGTGGATGGAGGAAGGGGCAACTGACAAGCAAAGTTGGGTAGGAGCCTGTACTGAAGGCCTTATTAGTGATAAAAATGAGATGTATGAATTTTCTCCCCTCTATTACACACCCTGCCGTTTTCATCATGGCCCCATTCTGCATGTCCTCCAAGTCAGGAGTTCATCCTAAACTATAGACAATTACCTTAGAGTTGGAGACAGTCAAGCTTCTCTAGTATTCATAAGAAGACAAAGCAAGTGGTGAGTGTGGAAGCATACCACTGTAATTCCAGCAGCAGACAGGAGAATCCACATTTGAGATCAGTCTGGGATATGTAGCTGTCTCAAAGGACCTAAAGCTGGGATGTAGGACTTGCTTATCATGGACAAGGCCTGGGTTTACCCTCAGCACAAAGAAGAAGGAAGAGGAGGAGGAGGAAGAGGAGGAGGAGGAGGAGAAGAAGAAAAGAACCCCCAAACTGGAAAAATATTTTCTACATATTTAAGTTGTCAGAGTCCAGCATCCAAAGGATAGAAAGAATCATTTGTAACCTAATATCTCAATAATAACAAGTTGCTGGAGAGATGGCTCAGTGTTTAAGAATGCATACTGGCTCTTTTACAGAGGACCCCAGTTTGGTTCCCAGTAGTCCAAATACTTACATACCAATAACTCCAACCATGAGATCTGAAACCTTCTGATCTCTGTGGGCACTTGTTTTCGCATATACACACCCCTTACACATAATTAAAAATTATTTTTAATGAAGCATTTTGTTTAGTTTATGTCTGCTCTCTCTCTCTGACAGCCCAGCCAAGCGGAGTTCTGGAAACACCATCCTGAAGCTACTGCCATAGCAGGGTCTCAATTTGGTTCCAGCCTCAGCCCATACAGAATCTTTCTTGTCTCATTCTCTCTTCGGTGTAGAGCAGTGGTTCTCAACCTTCCTAATGCTGGGACCCTTTACACCCTTTAATGACTCCCAATCATAAAATTATTTTAGCTGTTACTTCATGACTGTAATTTTGCTCCTGTTATGAACTGTAATGTCAATATCTGTGTTTTCCGATGGGCTTATGTAACCCCTGTGAAAGTGTCTTTTGACACCCAAAAGGGGTCATGACCCATAGGTTGAAAACTGATGAAATAGAAAGCTATCTTAGTCTCTGAATATGTATAAAAATTTTAACCTCTGACCTTCAGCAAATACTTTCTGAGTTACCTGGAATACCCTCTCATTCCTTAGAAAATCCCTACTTATCCTTCAAGACCCAAAGAAAATGTTCCCCTCTGTGACTTGTTAAATGCAGTCCATCTGCTGTGCTTCCATTGTGCACCCAACAAAACTCTCCCCTCTTAGGACACGAGCCCCACTGTGCTGTAATCCTTTCGTAGTCCTTGTTTTCTATCCTGTGAGTGAGTGCCTAAGGGTATGAATAACATTTCTTCACCTTTGTGGCTGGATGTTGCCTGACCTTTGAGGAGTGAATGGATGGCTGTCCTCTCCCATGCAAATGAGCATCCTTATGTACTTTATAGAACAGACCAGGCAGCCTGTAAGGTGATGAGTGTCCAGGAAGAGACTGTGAAGGATGGCAGCATGGTTGACTTTCGTTAATAGTTCATTTTGTTCCCCACCATTGAGCTCACATACACAGCTGAACACGCTTTGCAAGAGAGGAGGAGGAATATTTTCAGCATTAATCCAATTTCTCATTCCCATAGCCTTTGAAGAAGTTTGTGAGGCACACAACTCAACATGTAGAGTTCAGTTGCTTCAAAATCCCTGAGTGATCCTAGACCACAACTCTAGTGGTTCTGAGGGAGAGAGGGAAGCAGTTGGTCTCTTGTCTGTGAGCTAGATTGTAAGAGAAGGCCCAGCAGCCTTGAATCCTGTTGATGCCTCGAAGCCATCATCACTGTTATCAAATGGGTCATTTATTAACTGAGTGTTTCCAATGGTGATCAACTCAGTTTCCTCAATAGGGTGTGATACAGGAAGAGGGAACCCTTGACACTTAGGTACCTTGGCAGTGACAACTAATGGAAACTACTGGACGAACTAGGACTTAAAGGAGGTCTTGAATGAGACCACATGTGCCACTGGATGATGAGGAGCATGATGGAGGAGCATGTTGAGGGCCTTCATCAGACACCACATGGCCTAGAGCATCTGAAAAGAAATGCAGTTTCAAAGACACATGGCAGGAAAAATGCTGGGTCCAGGCTTTTTTATGCAGTGGCTTTTATTGCTGGTCGCATACCTTTGCAGAGACTGCTTACTTAGAGGATACTGCTGTATCACAGTGCACTGTCTGTGGAATGAGCTGTGACTCACTCTGGGCTTCACAGAGGTAGTTTTCCCTGGTCTGGCAGAGAAATCTGTGTTTGGTTGGGGACATGTGTAGGACAGTGTTTCCTACCACACTTGAAACCAAATGACCAGTGAAGTAAGTGGTAAACCCAGAAAAGACAGATAAAGGCCTCCTGTCCTATAGCCTGCTGTTTGGGGCCCCAGGACCAGTGAAGTAGGAGGAAGAGAATCAGAGGGTAACCGTCTCTGAGATACCAGCCTGGAGTAGATGGTCCCCAGGAATAGTTGCAGCAGCCAGCACCAACTCTATTCCCACTGCCCCATACCTGGTTACTGCAGCTCATAGAAGCACAGGCAGCTCTCACCTTAAAAGTGGCCAACAGGGCTTCAAGTACTATGTTGAAGAGATATGGAGAGAGTGGAAATGTCCCTCAGCGGAGGAATTGATACAGAAATTGTGGTACATTTACACGATGGAATACTACTCAGCAATTAAAAACAAGGAAATCATGACATTTACAGGCAAATGGTGGGAACTAGAAAAGGGGTCATCAGGACAGCTTGCTATCTCCCCTGAGGTGATCCCAGGCCAGATGTTGAAGCAGACACACCTGTCTTCAGTTTTGTAATGCTGGGCACACTCTGTTTGTTTATATCTTTATGCTGATGGCCTTTATCCACATCCTGCTTCCCATGCCTATGATACATTCCCTAATCTATCTCAGCAGGGAGCCCTACCTAGGAACATGAATTTGTGTAAGTGACCTATCTGTGCCTCAGTTTCCTCTCTGTGACTCAAGGGCATTTGTGACACTCATAGGCACTTTGAAAGTAACCTATTTAGCACAGGTGAGTGTTCCATTTGTTCCGTTGTTGTATCGCTGTTCGACTGAGGACATTCCAGTGCTTTCTGCTGGATCGTTCCTGCTTCCCCACTTAATAACATCTTATTTCCACTTTATATTCCTGGTACTCCTCATATTTTAATTCTCTGAGATTCAGAATCCCCTGGAAAAATAAGAATGAGTGAGAGGAATGGAAAGAAGTTGATAGTTGAATACTAAATGAGAGCCAGACAGGAAGCACTTCTGGGGCGCTATTGTACTCTTCTGGGCTAAGTCACAGTAAGGTGACTATAGCTAATGATCATACAGTGCATCTTTCAAAAAGCAAAGGAAAGGATTTTGAAATATTTTCATTGTAAAGAAAAGCTAAGTGTTTGAAGAGGTAGAGGTACCTCTACCTCTAACATGATTCAAACATTGTTTAAATATTTAAACATTGTTTAATACATTATATCAAAGTATCGCCTGCTAGCATTGTGTTACTCTTCTGTTTACTTTATAAATGATCACAACCAAAGGAACTTATAGAAGAGTTTATTTGGGCTTACTGTTTCAGAGGAAAATCCATACTGTTGAGGGAGGCATGGTAGCCAGAGCAAGAATATCATTTCTTCAACTGAAAACATGAAGCAGAGAGGACCTGAAGTGGAATAAAGAAATATACCCTCAAAGCCCAAATCAAGTGGTACACTTCCTCCAACAAGACTCCACCTCTTAAAGGCTTTGCATATGATTTTGGGGGGGGAGGGGAGATGTCAGAATTCAGCCTATAATTGAGCCCTTCTTCATGATACAGTCTCTGTTGACTACAGTATGATGAAATGGTAGACAAAAAATTTTAAATCCGTTGTTTTGGTTCTCAGTTTGACCTGAGACCTGAAGTGTTAGATAAATCAGGCCGTGTCTCTAAACGTTTGTTTTACCATTTATGGTTGTTGAGTTCATGTGCTAACTTTACTAGGTCATGGCTGGGTATGGTGGCACTTGCTGTTAGTTCTGGCATTTGGGAATCAGAAGCAGCAGAACTCTAGGTGGAGGCCAGCTTGGTCTATATAGTGAGTCCCAGGCCAGTGAAGGATGCGTCGTGAGACCCTGTCTCAAAAAATCCAGAACAAAATAAAACAACCAAAACAACTTTACCAGGCCGTGGGCTGCCCAGACATTTGGTTAATGTTAATGTGGTTAATAGAAATGTTAGTGCGGATGTGTCCATGTGTCTATGAGTTGTATTTCTGGAGGGGCTTAATATTTGAATAAGTTGACTGAGCAAAGCACTGGTAAGCTCCATCTGTGTAAAAGACCAAATAGTATGCAAAGGTTGACACTTTCCCATAGCCGGGCTCCTCCTGCCTAACTCTTCCTGCTTTGGAGCTTGAATTGAAATCTTGATTCTTCTTGGATCTGGAGCCTGCTGATCTTTGGGCTAGAACTTATACCATCTGCTCTCCTGGGCCTCCAGCTCGCTGACTCACCCTGCAAATCTTGGGACGTGTATGCCTCCATCATGGCACAATCCTATCCCTCGCAACAGAACTCTTTATATATAGACACATCCTGTTGCTCCTGTTTGGAGAAGCCTGACTAATACACCGTTCTTATAACTGGAATTAAATGTCTATCATACCAGCTCCCCATGGTTCTTTCTATGCTTAAGAGAAAGTTTTTTTGAAAGTGAATGCTAGTTCCGTGGCAGTCATCATCCATGTTGTCACCAGTCAATTATCATCATCAACAAAACATCATCATTGTTGTCATTGTCAACAAAGACCTCTGAGTTGCTTCTGCTCCAAAGTCAACTTTCAGTTCTGGTCTTACCCACTAGTACCACCTGACACAGTGGCCCATCCTCTTCTAGATCCCTCCCCACCCCCATTCTAGTTGCTCCTTACTGACCCTCCCCTTCAGCCTCCTTGGTCCCTCAGTTCCTCTCTTCTCCTCTGGACCTCTAAATTCTGTAGAATCCTCAGTCCTATCCCTGGGATCACTGCTTTTTCATCCACAAGTATTTAAAGATGTGGCTTCCCAGGGAGCAGCTTCTTAGAAGGTTTGGAAACTGTTCCAGGTACCAGCACCTGCTGAACAGGTCTGACTAGGGCTGGAGACCCCCTGGTCTGACTTGCAGTGCTAGAGCAAGCAATTAATTTCCAGTTGTAACTATGCAGCCAGGGTGGCCCTTAGGAACCACTGCGCTGGAGGGAGGGTCCTAGATCACCGGGTGTGGCCTCCAGAGGAAGAAGAACGACCACAGGGCAGGCTACAACCTTTGGCAGAGGGCAAGCCAGAGAGAGAGACTCAGCTGACTGCCATCTGCCACAATACTCCTGTGGCTGAGAGACTGAGTCCCCTGTCCTCAAGGGGATGAGCGGGATTGGGAAACCACTTCCCCCACTGTCAGACACAACCCTGGCTCCAAATCACTAGAAGACTGAGAGGCTCCAAGAGTTAACTCATTTTGTCATAAAGATTATGGAAGATGGAAATCCCAGGAAAGCACAGAAGGCAATTCCAGAAGGACCACGTTTATATCTTAGACACAAGAGACAAGTGGGCCCAGGGCTGTCTGTCACACTGAGCCCATACGTTGCCTATCCACAGACATCATGCGTATTTACGCACAATTTATCGTCTGCCTTGTGTTTTATTTCAAAAACATCGGGCTCTCCTTACATCAGCTCTGATTCCTCCTTGCAGTGAGGACTTAGTGCTGATGGAATTAGATTTGTGCTGTTTGCCTTCTCTTCTGAGATGCAGAATTTAGTCAGCACCTGGGGCTGTTAGGATAGCCATGTGATTCAAGCCCTCTGCATGAGGCTGAAGAAAGGCCTTTTGCGGCTTGGATTCCACAGGAATGAGTGTGGGGCTCAGTACAAAACATTGCTTCCACAGTTATTTTTAACGCTGGAAGAAAAACCAGGCTGCCATTTCTAATGAAGAGAATTAAACGTGAAGCACCTGCTCCCCCAGCGTTGTTAACTAGTCAACAGTGTGTGGGAGGGCTTTATCTGTGAGATCTGAGAAGCCTTAGGTCTGGGGCTTGGGGGAGGGTCATCTGACACAAAGTCAGCTTTGCAGTATGAGGCCTTGCCCTGTGGTGAGAAGGTTTCAGGTCCAGGGGACTCACACCTTTCCATACAACCTCCAGCACCTTCCTTTTATCAGGTAAAATCAAGTCAAAGTAGACAAGAAAGAGCCTTTACAGCAGTTATCAGAGAATTCCCAAGAGTTCTTCCTCATTGTTTTCATATAGGACATTTGGAAATGCATGCCTGTCATTACTGTCCCCAGAAGTTGCCCAGACTTCCTGAGGCCCACAAAGCATTCAGAGGAATCTATAGTTAGTGACCCGTCACATTCCCCAGAGTGTGGAAGGATGAAACTAGGTTTCAAGCTGTGTGATTTGAGTAGGAATTCAGCAATCAGAATACACCATCCAATTTGGGATATGAAGAGGCAGTTGGCCCCGTTTAGATTTTGAAGTTGATCTGGGGGAAAGTAGCTGTTGCTGCGATTCTTGGGTGGAATTCAAGCCATGTGCAGAGGAGCTGAATCACAGAGCTGTAGTCAAAAACCTCAGAAACTGGTCCTCAGTGGTGTCTGTCAAACATACCTCCTTATTTGAAGGTGAAGCTTAAACCAGTGCAGTGAGGCATGAAGCTGGAAATTGTTATTTTTCTTTCTTTGAGGAACACAAATTCTGGTGCTTGACAATCTGCATTAAGTCCTGTTACCTACAAACTGTGAGATCTTAAGTAAACCGATGACAAACTCAGATAAGAGACAACAATAACCTTCTGCTCCATATAATGCCAAGATGGCTAAGTACCTATCTGAGGGTGGCCCAGGAGTCCTGAGCCCAGGGGAAGCTCTTAGGTTGTGGCAAAGCTAGGGATGGAAAGCTTAGTTTCAGAGGCACACACCGGATGTTCATCCATCACATCCACAAGAAAGCAGAAGATGGAGTTCCAGGAAGGCTGTGTCTCAGTTTTCCCTGGAGCCAGAAGTAAGCATCCTTGGTGACTGTATTAGCTACTTTCCTGTTGCTGTTATAAAGCACTGTGACCAAGACAACTTGTAAAAGAAAGTATTTAACTGGGCTCATGGTTCCGTAGGGTTAGAATCTTGGAATCCATGATGGCAGAACAGGAACAACTGAGAGCTCACATTTTGAACTACAAAAGGAAGGACAGACAGACCGACACTGGGAACAGGGGAATGGTATGAGTCTTTTGAAGCCTCAAAGCTCCCTCCCCGTCACATACCTCTTCCAACAAGACCATAACTCCTAATACTTCTCAAACAATTCCACCATCTGAAGACCAGGTATTTAAACATGAACCCCTGAGGACCATTCTCATTGAAACTACCACATTGTCAAAGGGGGTCACACTAGCCTTGGCACTGTGCTGGTGGCAAGAACAGTGTCCATCTCTTCTCTCTTCTGCTCTCTAAGTACCATCTACTTTTGGGATAATCTGGAGAGATACCAGATCCTCTGCTGTTAGGGTTGACGCTCCCTTTGAATCTACTTTTGATTCCTGGGTTTAATAACTGCTCTCAGAAAGGCATGGTAACTGATTGGGACCAGGAACATAAGCTGTACACAAAGTGTAAATTGGAATGTGGGAGGGAAGTAATGGAATGGGGCTAAGTCTGTCAGGAAATGTATGTTTCTGAGGGACTCTTGTAGCCTGGATGGAGCTTTGTTTGATCTTTGTTAATGCAATCAATATCTGTAGGAGGTAAGTGTGTAAACCATGGGCACAGGCTGTAGGTGTGAGTGCTGGGACAAGGCAGAGATCTTCCCTCTGGTATGGAACAGAAGTCACATGGTTTGACAAGGGTTTAGATCACCGAAAGGCAAGACTATGCCTACACTCTGCTGGTTTTTCTGTGTTTGTCCTATAGAAGCAACTCAGATCCGAGCCAGCAAAGCTCATTTTCTTTTGTCTTTGGTTTGAACGATGCAGTGGAGGCAGTTGGGGGTGGAAGAGAGTGGAGTGGAGACCAGGCCTGCAGGACAACTCCGCTCTCCAGTCTACAAGCTGTGTGACGTAAGGAAGTGCTTTGATTGCTCTGATCTCCATTATTGTATCCAAACAAGGAAGGTGCAGCACGGGCTCTGTGGATGGGATGTGAAAATTGTTCAAGAGATACGCCGATAGGGTTGTTAAAATATAAATAAACAGAGATAGAATTCACATGAATGCATTATGTAACGGTGCCAAACTAGTATCATCCTTTGATGCCTCAGACTTAGACAGAACCAACTATATGGCTCATCTCCTTCCTTCGTTCCATCCCCTCGTGAGCTGTCTATTGCCTCCCCTGGAGGAAAGAAAGCAGGATAGCCTTAGGTTCTTGAAAGCAGGGCTGAATGAATCTTGTTTCCTTCACTGTGCAAATGGGTCTTGAAGACTTTCACACGTTCAGCCCAACCGCTGAGGCCTGCTGAGGAAAGGGTCGGGCAGACAGGTAGGGACTGTGGGTGGTCTGTTTATTTATTTCTGACTTTTATCCCAAACACCTTTAAAAGAAGGTGGTTTAAAAGAGTATATGGTTTCAGGAGCAAAACCTCCGTGAATGAGACGCAAGGCAGTGCTGCTCCTGTGTCTGTGGTGATTAGGATTCATTCAGAATGCTTGGAAGATTTAAGGAAAGTTAAGGACACTGAAGGTTTACAGTCACTGGCTGGACACCCATTGTGGGAAAGAGGGAAACTGAATATTACCCACTAATTAAAGGATGCTCTCCTCAGTTCATCTTCAGCATCCCCCAAAGATTTATATGCTAAGGATTGGTCCCCAGCTGTCCCTATTGGAAGGTGGTAGGATCTTTGAGAGGCAGGACCTTGGGGGAGATGGCTAGGTTATTGGAGGCATGCCTTTAAGGGAACTACAGGACCCCAGTCAGTCCCTCTCTCTTCTTTTCTGGTCACAGGGTGAGTGGTATTCTGGCCTCGCATGCTCCCTGCTGCCTTACCATAGGCCTAAAAGCACCAGAGACAATTGATCACAGACTGTAATCTTCAAAATGAGAAGCCAAATAAGCCTATTCTCTGTATGAGACAGTTATATCAGGTGTGTATTACAGGAGCAGAAAACTGCCAGCAGCAGCATGGAAAAGAGGAGAAAGATATTTTATTACCAAGAGAACACGACTCTTCAAATGTTTTTCTGATGAATTTTCTATTCCATTCTTCCTGCATTTCCCCGTGTTCTGATTAGCTGATTTGCGAACCTTAAAAAAATGTTCATGGTCTCCAGGTGTTAGTCCTCTTTTGAATAAATAAAGATTTGGGGTTCTTACTGTAACTCACCACCACTCAGAAATGCAGAGGAAGTATCTAATTTGCTCATGATTTTGTGTGTTGCCTACTGGTTAGCAGAGAAAAATATCTCCAATGTATTTGTTTATAATTTTAAATAATTTGATGTCCAATGCCTTTCAAATTTTCATCTGAAATGTAGAGATTTTTTTTCAGGTAAGTCCTACTCTGAGCAAAAATAAACAAACACGCTCTCTCTTTGATTGCCTTAGTTTTCCTCTTTCCAAACAATAAGTGGAAAAGGGGGTCAGTTAGTGACCTCACAGCAGAAGATCTGGCCATCTCTGGCTGTCACCTTGGTCCCACTTCCTCTTCTTAACCTCGGGCTGTCATTCAAGGTCTGGTTTCCTCCTTGCAGAGCCCAGGCTGTCTCTGCCAGCGAGGAGCTGTCATTACGCCCACTGTCTGCAGACTCTCACAGTGTTGTCCTTGTCCAGACCTCTCACCTAGTCACCTAGGCTCTGCTGTTCACTCACAGCAAAGCTGTGACAGCTGAGATGTCCTCTCGGCTTCTACCCTGCGTTGCCAGGTTGTTTCTGCCTTGGATGGCCAGGCTGCTGGTTAAGGTGGCCACAGCTGAGTTTGGTGGTAGATCTGGTGAGTGGGCATTTTTCAGAGCCCTAGACAAGGAGTGGGCGCAAAACCCAGCACAGTCCCAATACTACTTTTCTGCAGTAAATGGACTTCGTCTCCCCCAGGGGGGATCCAAGTGTGGGGGAATAGACCTACCCATCCTACCCATCCTCCTCCTCTTTCTGTCTTGCCCTCCCTTGTTCTTTCTATCCTCAAACAGTCTCTGACACTGAACTACAAATCTCATGTCCTGATCATCACAGAGACTGAGTGATGGAAGGATACCTCTCTCCATGACAAGAGAGAATACACAAGGGGTTAAACACATCTAGAGGATTCTCTTCCAATAACATACACTTATTTTGCACGACAGAGCTGACTGTTGCTATTTTTTCATTTTTTTTTTCTGTAACAAACTCAAATCGTGTCCAGGCAGGCCTAATACTGATCCTCTACATGCGGGATTACATATTGAGGTAAAGAACTCATCAATGCTGTGTTAGCTTTCTGTTGCTATAATAAGCTACTTGACATACCAAACTTTAAGGAGGAGAGGGTCGTTTTAGGGTATGGTGGCAGCTTGTGGCAAAGAGACACTGTTCATATCCTGGCTGGAATGGAAGTGACAGTTGACAGAATAGGGGCCAGGGGCCAGGAGCCAGGGTCCCAATCTCTCTTTCTGTTTCTCTTTTTTTGTTTTGTTTTGGTTTGTTGTTTGTTTGTTTGAGATAGGTTTCTCTGAGTAGCCTTGGCTCTCCTGAAACTCATCCTTTAGACAAAGCTGGCCTTGAACTCAGAGATGCACATGTCTCTACCTCCCAAATGCTGGGATTAAAGGCATGTTCTACCACTGCCTGGCTTCCCTATATCTCCTTTAAGAACATGCCCACTGTGGGCTAGTTTGCTCTAACTTGGTCTCACATCGTAAGAGTCCTTAGCATCTCCTTAGCTGTAGTCATGGACCACAGTGTTTGTTTGTTTGTTTGTTTATTTTAAGACGGGGTTTCTCTATGTAGCCCTAGCTGTTCTAGAACTCATTCTGTAGACCAGGCTGGTCCCCAACTCAGAGATCCACCTGCTTCTGCCTTCCATGTGCTGGAATTAAAGGTGTGCACAGCCGTGCCTGGCTTGGGACCATACTTTTAACACATGGACCTTTGGGGATACTTTTCCGACCACAGCAAATAGTATGTGATATACAGTCGTGGTGTGGGGTGTGTGTGAGAGAGAGAGAGTGGGGGGGGGGGGAGAGACAGAGAGAGACAGAGAGACAGAGAGAATAAGTAGCCCTCTAAAAAGGAGAATAATTTAAAAAGTAGGAAGTTCTGCAATTTGCTTTACACAATGCATACATTTTTCACATATTTCTATGTCAGTCCTTGGAGAAGACCTTATTTTGAATGGCCTCATGCCAGTACTTGGTAATATAATTTATTTAATCTTTTCAGTTATTTAATTCCATTGGTTCTGTGAGTTCATAGATTTTTTTTTCTTTACCAAGAGCATGGACACTGAGTACACTTTAGTGTATTTATCTACTCATGTGTTTCTTTTCTGGTCACTAGTCTACCTTCCCCAAACAGAAGGAGGTAGAAGTGTTATCTGCCTTTGTTACCGTGAGCCCAGGAATAGAACATAATAAAAAGACAAACAGAAGTGGGAGCGTAAACAGAGTAAACGGTTCGCTGGCGCAGATGAGCAGATGGATTTCTCTGCCGCTGAGCATGCTGTCTGTGGAATTAATTTTCACAGGTGGAACTGCAAATCAAGAGCTATGCATGCCTGCATTTCATTGGGAATCCCCACACCAGACACATCTGTGGAACAGAACTAGAGAGCCTGACTCTTTTTTGCAGGAGTCTTTATTTGGGAAGCCATTCCCAGATATGTCATGGGAAGGACAGGATAATGACAGGGAGTAGGAGGCCATTGGATTAGCATCCAGGTCTCTGTCCCCATCAGGAGCCTACGAGGCACTTTTTGAATTGCCTTAGAACCTTCTTCTTAGACATGTAAAAGAGCATGTCTCTCTAGCTCCTTAGTCTTAGCAGACAAGAGTACCAGAGGGCATGTGACCGACTCCCCTTTCAGGATGGCTCCTGTGTTCAACTGACAATTCTTTGAGTAAGAGAACAGTTGATTGGGCTCCTCAGGGCAGAGGCCTCACCCGGACACACTGAACACTGTTATTGTGGCTGGAATGAAAATATAGGCTGGGGCCAGGCATGATGGCTTGTGGTTATAACTCCATCTCTCAGGAATGGAGGCAGAAAAATTATCATGAGTTCCAGACCAGCCTGTTCTACATAGCAAGATCAAGGCCAGCCTGGACGACATACTGAAATCTTGTCTCAGAAAACAAAACCACACAAAACATGACCCACTAAAAAGGAAATAAACTGGGAAGAATCAAGGTGGTATGCATGTGACTGGCATACCCCACCATCTGTTGCCTTGCCAACAACCTAAGATGCATTGTTTTCATGTATCTGTTGCTATAAGACAGATAACCTGTAAGTACACAAACACACACACATATACACACACACACACACACTCCCTCTCTCTTTCCCTCTATATGCCTTATTCAAACTGCTTTTCACTCAGAACTGTGTCTTGGTCATTCTCTGTCAGCACACACATAGCTCCTTTGTCCTTTTAAAGGACACAGTGTGAGAACCAAGAACAGTTCCCACCTTACTGCTGGTAAATATTAGCTTGTTTCTAGCTTATTACTGTTGTGAACAAGGCCTTGGTGAGCATGCCTATTTTACACATGAACTGTATCTCCTTGAGCTCAACATGCTGCATTAGATGTAGGAGTTCCACACACATAGCTCACAAAGTCACTTTTAACATGGGTCTCGGGACAAGAGATGAAACTAACCATGACTCTAGTTGATGCTGTTGGGGCCACAGAATGGACTAGCCACTGACAGAGTCCTGATCTAAATTACTCTATAATTGATGAAGAGGCAGGCCATCTCCAGAGAGGTCTAAAGAGAGATGGTTTGCTTGCTCTTGGCTCAGAGACTGAAGCTGCCAGACAGAAATCCAGCCCTAGGAAGTTCTGGACTCCTGACTGGGTAGGGCTTCAGAGTCAGTGGATTCCATTTGGGAATCCACCAACAGTGGTGGAGTAAAGGCATGGATTTGCTGATATCCCTGTGGCCCAGGGAGAATGTGTGTGTGTTGGCAGTGGGGGGGGTGCATCATCTCATTCAGTACAAGGTGACCTGTTACCTGGGTCCTGCTTCTATTGACCATGCTGGCCTGGTCTTGTCTGCAGTTCTTCATGGTGCCAAGAGATGCACCCAGTATGAGTTTTGGTGATGGATGACCAGTCTCAGTGTCAGTGTGTCTGAGAGCATGAAATCAGACTTACCCAGTCAGCAGCCAAGTTATCCAGGACTACATGTAGTATTTCTACTTTGGGGGTCAGAATCTTTTCCCCTCTGTCTCCCTAGTCAGAAAGAGATCAGGGGGTGATGGCAAGAGGTGAGACCTGAAGCCAGCATGATTCCACAGACTTTCTCAGAGGGTGGGATGCCCCAAGCACAGGGATAATGTGGTACAGGAAATTCTGTGTAAGATGCTTGCCTAAAAACACGGCTAGGGCAGAGGTCTCAGGGAGCAAATTTCTGGGCTGTCCTTGTGAGCTGAGCCCTATGACTGGAAAACTGTGCTTTCAAATGCTTACTGACAAATTATTGTACCAATTTACCTCCCATAGGAGTGAAAGACATCCTTTTTCACATATTTTCACCTACAGTCAACATTATTTCCAGTCTGATAGGTGAATAGTGGCTTCTTTCTACTGAGATCCTTTGTCTGTTCCTGTTTGCTATTTACATCTCTACATGTTAAAAAAAAAAAAGCTCATCAGCTTCCTATCACTGTTATACAATAGCTGAGATAATTAACTTATAAAGACAAAGGGTTCATCTTGGATCACAGTTTCTCCAGTTTCAGTTCATAGTCAATTGGTATCATTTCTTAAGTGCCTATGATCAGACAGCTACCATGGCAAAAGCATTGGAGAAAAGCTGAACCATCCACCTTATGAGCCAGGAAAGAAGGGAAAAGACAGATACATAACCAATGATCTAGAGACCTCTCTCTGGATCCATTCTTTATAGTTAGCAGTCTCTTCTAATGGCACCATCTTGAGAAACAGATTAAGCGCTGAACCTATGGAAGACATTTAGGATTTAAACTGTAACCAGGGTATGTATAATCCCAGATGTCAGGAGGGTTACATGAGCCCATGGTAATATGATATGGTTCTGTGTGTGTGTGTGTGTGTGTGTGTGTGTGTGTGAGAGAGAGAGAGACAGACAGACAGACAGACAGACAGACAGACAGACACAGACAGACAGACAGAGACAGAGACAGACAGACAGTGATGTTTGCTAGCATACGGCATGCATATGGCAGGACAGCTCTGGGGAATCACCCCTCCCTTCCACTTTTATGTGGGTTCCTGGTATTGAATTCAGGTTGTTAGGGTTTGAGTGCCAATCACTTTTATCTGCAAAGGCCTTGCTAGCCCACTGTAGAACATTTATTAGTCATTTTAGTAAATTTTAAAATTTTATGTCTTATGGGTTTTATGTCACACACAGAAAGAATTTTCTACAGGGGGATGGGGAAATAGAGAATTCTTACATTTTACATAATTTTCTAGTATATTGACTTATAATATTTAAATGTGCAATTATCTAGAATTCACTTTCTATCACAATAGCAAGTTAGAAGGTTGGGGGAGTTCTTACATTCCTCCTTCTCATCCCACTCAGAGGAAGTAGATAGCTAGTTCCTCAGCATCTTTTAAAGAGTCTGTCTGCCTTTTCCTCACCTTCCAAATGACCACATCTGCACTCTGGCTGAGGTCCTGTGGGACCATGGTGGATGCATCTCCATTCCTGCTTTTTGTCTGATTTCCCTTCTTTTACTTCTCTCCTAGGTCTTCCTCTAAAGAGGAAAAGTTATGCTTATCGTAAATGTATGGAGGCTGAAACCTAAAACACAGCTCAGGCAGGTGGCATTTTACCTTAAGTTACTTTGTGTGTAGTCTTATGTCGTGTTTACGGTCCCAGGATTAGCCACTGGCAACCCCACCTCCTCACTAGGCTTCTTGCTGTCTGCAGACAATTGTCTGGGCTGAGCCCATCCTTTCTTTCCATCTTCTTACCTCTGGCTTCACCCTGGCCAACAAGGGCATGGTCAACGGTTCCTGGGTGATCCTATGAGATCCAGGCTATAGAGTGCAGAGATGGAGCTAACTGCATGGACTCTATTCTGGAGACTCCTGAAATCCAGGTACTTTCATTCAGCTATAAGCTCTAAGTTTTTTGGCCTCTTCATTTGACAATCTTTGGAAAGGAATCTCAAAGGGAGGAGGTTTGAGTTGTAGGACTTGGGAATTTCCCTGGCACATGCTGAATATGAACATATATGCCCACATTCCCCCACCACATACACTTACACATGGGATTCGTGTCTGTTTCTGTCCCAGGCTCTCTGTATGTGTATTTCTATGTCACTGCCAGATGTGATTCACACTATCCTGTGGCTTGACGGCTTAGGTAAATGTTAAGCTCTAAAGTGGACCATGGGAATGTAATTTAATAGAGATAGAATTGCAGTAGAAAACCCCTTAGCTTGGCTATAAGATGCAGTGTCAGAGTTCTGAGCTCAACAAACAGCGTGGCTGGGTGTAACTCCACCACTCTCTCTATCTAATCTTCTTTCTATTTCAGCCTTGGGAGAAGAAGATTGCTTTTCACAGGAACAGTGTGGCAGCAAATGTGTCTTGGCTGCCACACATGGCTCAATGAGAGCCTCATGTCAGGAGGAATCCAGAGGGAAAGGCTGTGGGGTAGCCCACATCTCACTTGCTGTGGCAGACAGGTTTGCCCGTGGGTGGACAGAGCTGGTTTCTCCAGCTCCCTCTCCCTTGGCTTTCAGACAGCAACTTTTCCCAGGGTCCTTTGTGTGTGTCCTAGATTCCTCTTCTTAATTCATGTATGGAGGCTAGGCAGTCCTTGAGAGTGACTGGGGCTCTGTTAACTCAGGTGGGCAATAACTCAGGGGAATAGGGTCCCGGACAATCAAAGCCCACCAAAGCTATCCCAGGGTGGCGCTGCTCAGATCCTTTGTCACACAAAGGCAATAAATTCATTTCACAGACAATAAGAAAAGAAGTTTGTTGTATGTTTGTATTTGTCAGGGTTCTCTATAGGAATAGAATAGTAAAATATATATTTCTGAGATATACACACATCATATATCACCTGATATATGTAACACACACACACACACACACAGAAGAGATTCATTAGAGTGGTTCAGCTCATCAAATTTACAGGTTAGCTTAGAGGCTATACCATGGCATTTATATATTAATTTTGTCAGAGAATGTGGCGTGCTTAACTCATATCTTTTCATCCACCTATTTCTCTGAGTTTGTTAAGATTCTCTTTTATGGCACCTTTTAGGAACACTTCGTAAAATAATTCTTGAACATTTGGAAATTTAAAATGGATTTTCTTTCTTTCTTTTTTTGTACAAAGTAAAATGTCCACTCAGAAAAGCTCATGGTGTACCTCAGATACCCTAAGGCTAACTCTGTATATGTTGGAACTGTCAAATTTTTTATAAGTATTTTGAAGTTAATTATAACCTTCTCAACATAACCTTGAATACCCCCGCCCCACACATTCACACACACATATTTCTCCTTCCTATTTATTTTGGCCTTACATATGCCCATGAAATGTGGTTTGATGTTTAAATGTTTGGACTGCTACCATTTCTTTAGAAATTCCATTTTTATTAATAAATTTCTTATTGGTGTTTGAACTTTAAAATATACTTTGTATGATATGAGCACTTCACTATTGACCATTATTAACATTTCCCTGACACATCCTTGCTTACTTCTTGGCTTTCATTTTCCTTTATCATTTTTTTAAAGCACATGTCTTAAAACAGAAGTTGACTGATATGAAGCCTAGGAAGGGAAATGACTTGATCGAGCACTGTTCACTTACTGTAGTTAATGATACAGTTAATACTTCCTTGGTTTTATTTCATGCTGTAAATATTGTCATTGCTTATTGCTCCATTTTTCAATTTTTCTTTCTCTTCTTTGATCATTTGTCTTGTTTCCCTCCTCTAGCAAGGTGGAACATCATTTTGTGTATCACTCTAACAGTAGTTGTACCTTCATCACTGCAAAGACATTCTGCCCAATGTCTGTCTGACACAGTTAAGAACTGCATAGTGTCCATGACTGCCAGAACTCACAGAAACCCTAAATTGCTAATGTGTCTTTACTCCACTATCTTTTACCTTATTTCTTAGTCTTTATTATATATAAAATGCTACCTATTCATATTCCCCCTTTTCCATTCATTTCCGTAAATTAGTTTGAAATATTAATTTTCAATATTACACAAAATGGTGAAGATTATATACTATTTTAGCATTTTAGGGTAAAGTTTTCCTGCAGTCAGGTTCCTGCAGAGAAACAGAACTGAAAGTCTTTTCATTATCTACCCTCTGTCTGTCTGTCTGTGTCTGTCTGCCTATCTGTCTGTCTCATCTACTTTTTCTGTCTACCATCTCTCTGTCTCCTCTATATCTGTCACCAAGATTGTTAGGACACAACAACACTGTCTTTAACTTTAATTTTCAGCGCTTTGCTGAATCTGGGCACAGTGCTTTCAGAGTGGATTTTTGCTGAACTTCTTGAATCTATAAACTATGTCTTTCACAGATGTTGGAAATTTGGTAGCCTTTTTTTTTTCTTCAAAAACATACTTTTCAGCATCAGTCTGGTTGCATTTCCTTGATTTATGAAGTTTCTAGTTTTCCTCTAGACAGTAGAATGCTGATTGGCATGTCTTTGGGGGTTGATATTGGCTGGACGTAAATTATTTTAGGTTTCAGTCACTAAGCATATCTTTATTTCTCTTTAGTTCCTACAGATACTTCTAGGAGCTCTAGCATGCTTGCTTTAAAGGCTTCCCTTGCTTTAATCACTTAAAATTCATGCTCCATCATCTCCCAGCCTATATGATCTCTGATGAGAATGCCACAGTAATGAAAACTTAAAAAAAATCAGAATCATTTTCTTCTTCGTTATTCTTTTAAAAATTGTGATTATTGAAGACAAAATTATGACATTTCCCATTGGGATTTTTTTCAGTATATATAAATGTAATTCATTTAACAATAATGATAACACGGCAGAGGATAGTGCACTCTCTTTTAGAGTGTCTGTGAGCCTGCTTACTATGTTTGAGGTCAAGGAGAGAACATTAATTCCAAAACATTGGGACAACATGCATTGTTGAAATGAGAGAGGAGGAGTGATGTCCTCACACTTGGAGGGAGGGTGGTGGCGGATGGGGAACCTCAGTGTTTGGATTGAAATACTCACCAGGAGCTTTGCCATGGGGATGAGGAGAAAATTAGGGTGGAGGGACCAGTTGGTGCTGAAAGAGAGGCTGGGAAAAGAAGCACGTCTCAGACAGATGAAGAAATCCTGGGAATCTCCTGCAGATGAGGAGCCTGTTGGCCATTACAGGGGACTATCTGGAACTCAGGAAAGGGGCCAGGGTGGGGGTAGAGTGGGAGAACTTGGTTGCTGATTATCAGTCTTAGAGTGGGGAAGAGTTATAGTTTGTAGAGGTAATAGGAGAAGGCCCGTTCACCTTAGGAAGATTAGGAAAAAGTAAAATACTCCTGCTCAGAAGGGCTGAGCCCTTGATATCTTTAGGATGGGGTTGGGTTTCAGCATCAGAAAGTGCTTTAGGAAAAGGCTTGAAATTGTAGACAAGGTAGAGTGGGGAAGTTCATGAATAGTAGTGGTCTATGTAGGAGGAAGTTGGGATGGCTGCTGTGGAAGATGGGAGGATGGTAGACAAGACTGGGTCAGATGACCTCAGGCTGTCTGTTAGAAACATGCTGGGTTATTGGAACCATCATGATAGCAGAAGAAAATAAATAGTCGGCAAGAAGTTCTGCTTGGTAATTTGTCCTAAGTATGGTGTTTACAATTGAAGGCACAGTGGCTACGTCAATTGTGTTAATTACTGCTCTAAAAAGCAGCGGTCATTCTAAACTAAAGGGAGCTATTCTTTGCAGGTCTTTGTTGGCCTGAATGATCCCACTGTTGTTTTTTCAGGGATGGGGGAGTGAAAATGCCTGATATGGAGCACATATTTTTGGTTTTTTTGGTGACGAGAGGTTTTGGAATTCAACAGAGATGATGAAGTATCAATACTACTGAATTACATAGTTGTTTTTCATGTTGTATGTAAAGACATTAAATATTAATCTTTTCTATCAAACACTGTAAAACTTGTGTTGATGACAAGGAGTTTAGATCTCTTACTCTTTCTTATCTTGTAAAAGCTTTATGAAAATATTTGAATCCCATGCAATGTTTCACTCCACCTACCCAGTAAAACTTTTGTTTATTTGTAAAACCTTTGCTGCATTCTCAGAAAGTAAGTGAATTAAGTGGCCCTTCCCTTCCCTTTTCCTTTATTTCCTTTGCCCTGATTCTTTTAAAACTAGCCAATTTCAAAAGACTGAGAGATCAGAACCTCACCCAACGGGGGAAGAGATATAGTTACCACCTGTGATAAAAACCAAGTGCAGGTTGATCCCAGTATACTTGCTCTTTTGAGCACGTCCTCTTGATCAAAAGTAAAAATATCCTGTCCTGTTACTTGTTTTCTCAGGAGGACTTTGCAGCCATTCTTGAAGACACCTGATAAAACAGGGTCAGATGAAAGGGGAGGAGGTCCTCCCCTATCAGTGGACTTGGAAACGGGCAGGGAGGAGATGAGGGAGGGAGGGTGGGATTGGGAGGGAATGAGGGAGCAGGATGCAGCTGGGATACAGAGTTAGTATAATGTAACTAATAAAAAAATTTTTTTAAAGGGGGGAAAAAAGAGTAAAAATTTCTCATCTATGCCTCAGGGTATATTTTGGAAGAAGGGGTAGGAAGTATGTAAGAGCCAGGAGATAGAGTGAGGGGCTACAGCATGTCATCCTCTAGACTCCTACAACCATAGCTATCATTAACTCACAACAGCTGTCGTTACCTTTACTGGACCTATAGGAGAGCAACAATAAAGCAAGGAAGGGAGAGAGGCTCATGGCGCCTCGCCCTTTCCCTCTGAACTATTAGCTATTAGTCATTTTCGGGAGAACAAAACCACAGTCTTTAGTTGTGTACAAACTGCTGAGCCTGCCATGCTTCATCTGGGAGCTCCGAACCCATCGTCACACAGATAGCCCTGGCTTATCTCCGTGGGTCACAAAACAAACCGTATAGTCATGAATGAGAGAAGAGAGTTGAGGGGAAGAGGCCATGGTAAAGGTGGTAGAGAGGTGCAGAGAGAGAATGGTTGGTATGCATGGAGTCCACGTGCAAAACTGTCAAAAAATTCAATTAACAACAACAAAATAAATAACAATAGCTTCAAACAATTAAAAGTTTATTTTTCCTCACCTAGCACTTTTCTCTAGCCACAAGAATTACTGGGAAATGTGTTTTCCTGCAACTGTGTCCTTGCATCCCAAACAAATTAGAATTTTGATATGTTTTTTAAAGGAAGGGGAGAATGGGTTTTACTTGGTAGATTGCTAAAAGCTTTGTCGTATTTGGTTAAAAAAAATAGGTCTAAGTCCCAGATCCATACAATCAGAAGGGAAATGGCTGATGAGTGCTTCAAGCTTGGGGCTGAGAGTGCTGCTGGGTTGCTAACAGCTGTCCTTTGGATCCTGGTGTCATTAGACAGGATTTCAAGCCAGAATGGACTCAAGATTTTGTTGGCTTTAGCCATCAATGAGACTTCAAAATTCAGTTCCATTGGGTCATAAAATGTGATTTGAGTCCATGTGTTTTGAGAAGTTGAACCACTACCTAATTTTACCAGGTCCTCATGAGGATGATTGAAAGGAAGTGGCATGAAGTGAGTGCTGATTAAAGCTGAACATTTATGGCTACTTCTCCCTTACAATGCTAAAATCACCTATCCATCGTTCATCATTTATCAAGTACCCGCTGCACATCAGATCTGATGCCAGGCACTGGGGAGTCACAGGTAAAGAAAGGAATGGTGTTTATTTCTGACACCCTCGGTGTGACAAGAGGGAAAGGCTGTGCCTGGCCCATAGCATCAGTGCACAGGTGCTGCTGTGTGTAGGGGTCTTTGACACTCTTCTGTAACTTATGGGGAATGATTTGAGCATTTCTGGCCCTTCTACACTGACCTATTTGTTTATTCAGAGGAGGGAGGGATGGAAGGGGAGGAGAAAATGTAGGTTTGTAGACAGACAGACAGACGGATGGTAGCTAGCTAAAGAGAGAGATCATATAAAAACCATAAATCTTCTTCTTCGTCGTCTTCGTCTCCGTCTCCATCTCCTTCTCCTTCATCTTCTGAGATAGGGTGCTATGGTTAAAAGTCAATCCCTAAATTTTAACATTTCTTCCGATGTCCATCTCGTTTGCCTTTCTGAATGAGGATTGACCATCCTACCCAGGGCCCTCTTTCTTGATTAGTTTCTTTAGGTGTACAGATTCTAGTATGATTATCTTATGTTATATGTCTAATGTCCAGTTATAAGTGAGTATATACCATGTGTGTCTTTCTGCTTCTGAGATACCTCACTCTGAGACTGATACTCCAACCAAGGACCATTCATGGAGATAACCTAGAACCCCTGCACAGATGTAGCCCATGGCTGCTCAGTGCCCAACAGGGTGCTCTAGAATAGGAACAAGGACTGTCTCTGACATGAACTCAGGAGCTGGCTCTTTAATCACCTTCCTCTGAGGGGGGAGCAGCCTTACCAGGCCACAGAGGAAGACAATGCATCCACTCCTGATGAGACCTGATAGACTAGGATCAGAGGGAAGGGGAAGAGGACCTCCCCTATCAGTGGACTCAGGGAGGGGCAGGGGTGGAGAAGAGGGAGGGAGGGTGGGGTTGGGAGGGGACGAGGGAGGGGGCTACGGTTGGGATACAAAGTGAATAAACTGTAACCAATAAAAAAGTAAATTAATTAAAAAAATTAACATCTCAGCAGAGGCACTTTCTCACTGAATATGGCCGGTGAGAGAATGAAAACTTCTGTTCTTGAAAGCCTTGCCTGTTTAGGACCAAGGCTTGGATTTTATTTCTGACATAATTTTTTCTATTCTCTTTTTCCGCATCTTCAAATCTTCACATCTCCGTGGGCCTGCCATAGTAGGATTTGCATGTGGACATCCTCACTGAATTGTTGAGGTATTCTACAGGGACAGCAGTGGAGCCTGTTCACTACCTGTGAGAGACGGAATAGCCCATGTGGGGACACGCAGTGCTTGGTGGGGGGGGGGGGGCTGGACCAGTTGTAGCAACTTCTGTGAGAGTATACCTGCTCCTTTTTTTCCTTCCTCCCTTCTTTCCTTCAAGACAAAATTTTATGTTTTTACTTTTTCCTCTTGTATTGTCTTTAAAATGAAGTCTATATACACATGGAAAGAAATTTTAGGAGCAGATTTTCAAAGTCACCTGAGAGCAAAATGAAGACAGAGAGCACAGTTGCCTGCCTGCAATCCTCTGGTCCCTGCTGTTTGCTTTCTGTTTTCTGCATCACTCCAATGCTGGCGTTGACTGGGTTGTCCTGCAATTGTCAATCTAAACAGTGGGAGCGGGCTGGTGGATGGCCAGTGGTTACAGAGCTGCTCACATAAGCACAAGGATTAGAGTTCAGAACCCCAGAACCCACACAAAGGCTGGGCAATGGCCTGCCTGTGGTTACAGAAGGGTGGAGATAAGGGAATCCTTAGGATCTCTGGAGCCATCTGATTGCATCAGTGAGCTCTGGGTTTGATTGAGAGACCCTGGTTCAATGATTAAGAAAAAAAAAGTGATGGAGCACACTATTCCTGACATCCATATGAGGCCTCGGCCTGCATGTGATATATATGTGCACATATGCCACACACAGACACACACACACAAGAAAAATAAATAAAATAAAGCAAAACAGCAAAGGTTGGGAGCCAATTCTGCCTGTGAGTATCAGTGGGGACAGCAGAGAGGAGGTTCTGAGAATGATGTGTAGATGTATTTAAAGCTCATTGCAGCCTGGAGGCCTTGGCAGAACTTTGTGAGTATAAACTGGTTCGCAAAAACCCTAGTGAGGCACGGATGCGGGCACAGAGAAGGTGACAAGCGTGGGTAAGGCCAGGGAGCTAGGAGAACACTGTGCCCCCAGAATGTCTTAAACAGCAATGTTATAAAGGAGATAAATAGAAAAAGAGATTGGCTGCTTGCTCCCGTGTGAAACCTTCATGCTATTTCGTGGCTAATATTGGCTGACAACGTGACAGGATCCAGAGTCACAGAGCAGGCAAAGCACGGGGCATGCCACGTCTATGAGAGCTTTTCTAATTCTAGATCAAGTTAACTGAGGGAAAAACCCACCCTGTTTGTGGCAGCACCCTTCCGTGGTCTGGGATCCCTGACTAAAGAAGAGCAGGAAACAAGCAGAGTGCTAGCATTCATCTGCCTTATGTTCCCACCACTACGGACTCTATTCCCCTGAACCGCAAGACAAAAGAAAGCCTTTCTCCCTTAAAGCTGTTTTTGTCAGGCGGGCTTATTGCCTATCAAAGCAACGGAGCATCACAGAGAAGACTCAGGAGATTGCAGAGAAGAGGGAAGAAAAAGATGACTTCAGGGGATGGAAGGGAGGCTGCTGGGAGAGGGTCGCTGTTGCCAGTCCTCGGCACCTGCCTTTTGAGGACATGGAGCTATGAGAGGGTGTGGGGCCCAGAAGGAACAGCTCAGGGGTGGGCAGCAGCCGGCCACACCTTAAGTCCCCATCTTGGAGGTTGTAAAGCATTGCTTCTATCATGGTCTAGAAGCCAGGCCACCAGTCCAGGTTCCTTGGGGGGAGTAAACATCACTTCCTCATGCGCATGGGGATGGGCGGGCAGAGGGTTAACAGTATTTGCATGTATGTTGAGATGGGTGGCGCTGTAGGTCCTCTCCGTGTTTCCGCCGTAGTGGATTAAACTTCATAGCGGACTCACCCAGGAATTAAACATTTATTCCCCATAATACATTAGCATGCCCATTTACAAATAGAATGGAAAAAAGGAATCATGGGGGAATTATGTAAATTTTGAGACCACTCAGCTATTTGGATGTGTGGTCACGAGGCTGGGGAGTTGGAACCTCCTGGAGTTTGGTAGTATTTACATCCTTGATTCCTCTTCTCCCCTCCCGCCCCCCACCTCAGGGAAGCACAGAGATTTACATGGAAGAGATGCTGTTAGCCTGGAGCAGCCTCTGAAGATGCCTGGCTTCACCCGCTCCAGGTAAAGGAAAAAATCTTCCTTTGATGGGAGCAGTGAAAGGCGGCCCATTGATGTTTGCCTTGACGGGGAAAGCCGGTGCTGGGAGCCTGCTGGAACCTGCAGGCTTCAGTGCCTTCCCTACCACCAAATAGAATGTGTTAGCTGGCTCTGCTTCTGTTCAGAGAAGTGTGTGGGTGTGGGGGCTGGTGGTGTGTGCTGTCACGCTGCAAAAGGAAACCTAAATGTGAAAGCACCCTTATTTTTAAGAGAGTACCCCTAAGGGTCGCATCACTGCCCTAATATCAAGCTTTCAATATTGTTGTTGTTTTTCTGCTACTGCCTTTAGGGTCATTTGTCACACAGAAAGTGATCGCCAGATATTTGCTGAAGGAATCAATTATTTAATAGAAGAAATGGGCCACGTGTGAGACTATGGGAGGCTTAGGTCTTCAGTGACAAGTCTCTCAGAGGTCTCTGTGGCTGGAGTCATCTGTCTACACACTGAGATGGAGAGGTTGGTGGAGGAGAGTTCCAGGGAGCCAGGTTACTGGTGCCTTCTGCCGTGTGCACACGGGGACCCGCCTATGTGGAGGGCCCCTCCGAAGCCACTTCAACATGATGGACTATAACAGATTCCTGCATAGAGATAAGAAAACAAAACAAAATGCCACCCATAGAGAACACATTTAAAGCCACCACAAGATCCACATGTGTGTGCCTGTGCCTGTGCTGTGCCCCCTCTCTCCATATCGCTTCAATATAGTTCTAGAAGTTCTAGCTGGAGCAATAAGACAACTAAAGGAGATCAAAGGGATACAAATCAGAAAGGAAGAAGTTAAAGTGTTGCTATTCACTGATGATATGATAGTATACATAAATGACCCCAAAAATTCCACCAGAGAACTCCAGCAGCTAATAAACTCCTTCAGCAAAGTGGCTGGATACAAGATTAATTCAAAAATATCAGTAGCCCTCCTGTATACAAATGACAAATGGGCTAAGAAAGAAATTAGGGAAACCACACCCTTCACAATAGCCACAAATAAAGTATCTAGGGGTAACTCTAACCAAGGATGTCAAAGACATGTATGACAAGAACTATAAGTCTCTGAAGAAAGAAACTGTAGAGATACCAGAAGATGGAAAGATCTCCCATTCTCAGTAGGATCAGTAGGATTAACATTGTATTTATGTTCTAATGCTGCTGAAAAAAGGATTTTTCACTTGCTCTTTACGGTGGCTGAAGCCTTTCTAAATGAACTTGCATCAGTACTTACAGAATGGGCTTCAGATACTCAGGCATCAGAAATTCTAGACTCAATAGAGGAGCGTCCTCCAAAGAAGCATAGTATTAGCTGGATACGACGGCTTATGCCTATGATCACAGCACTTGGGACCTGACAGCAGGAAGATCCTGAGTGAGTCAGATTCTACTCCTCAGCTACACAGCAACTCAAAGGCTAGCTCCCCAACCCATCCTCCATCAAAAAAGAACATTCAGGGTCAACAAAGCTCCCTTGCTCTGTAAGTACAACCCTTTTAAGTTTCTCTTAGTTGTCCGTGAATAGCGGGCATGGTATTTGGTTCGTGGTTATTTTATAGTCAGTCAAAGGTGGGGCTTTGTAACCCCTTTGTCTCTTACTGAACTGGGAACATCTTTTCACATCCTAACACTTGCTGTTTGCCTAATCTCTAATATTCCGCTGCCTCACTCTGTCGACACTCCTATGCCCAGCGCCCTGCTGCTGGGTACCCACGTTGTCTCCACTCCTGGTGCTGTAACAAAAGCTGAGGTGTAATTTCCTCCATCTCTCACATGTGTCCCAGAAGTGAACTCGTGGGCCAGGCTGTGTTCCATCTTAAAAACATGCTACTGGTCACCTTCCCAAAAGGTTGGACCCATCTCTCCAGGAGTAACTGGGCGCCAGCTTCTCATCTTGTGTCTTATGTTTTCATGATTTATCAATCTCCTGCCCTCAGTGATTCTACCTACTCTGCCCTCCAGGTGTGTTATTTCGACTTGAGTCTCCTTGATTATTTAAATTAAAAATAATAATAACAATAATACTAGCTTTCTTTTATTTATCATTGGAGTGTGTGTGTGTGTTTGACATGTGGGTGTATAAGTGCCATGACACACATGTGGAGGCCTGCGGATAACTATGTGGAGTCATTTCATTTCTCCTTTTATCTTTACGTGGGCGCCAGCGACCAGCTCAGTCATCAGGCCAATGCTTCACCTGCTGCTTTACCTTCACATTTTCTTCATTCTTCTTTTAAGCTCAAGGAGAATTTTTATTAACGTTTAAAAGAAAAGACCCCAAGGCAGGCGAGCTGTAAATCTTAGCAGCTGCCTGGAGGAGGAGAAAAAAAGAGAAAGAAAATAAAAAGGCCTTGCCCTTTGAGTTAAACCTTCGTGGAGGTCAGCCACCTGGCAGCTGGCAGCTGCTGTGGCAGGGAGGAGGACACGTGGTAAAGAGAAAGGAAGCCCAGGGTGTTAGGGAAAACCGCTTAAAACTTAGGTAGGGAGAGATGTTTGCACTTTTCTGAGTAATGAAGAAGCCTCATGCTGTGGTCCTGCAAAAGACAGCCTTGTGAGCAGGATTCTCAGAAGTACATCATCTCGTGGAAGGGCTAATTGTTCCACCTAGCTCTTTAGCAAGGCAATGGTTCTTAACCTTCCTAATGCTGCAGCCCTTTAATACAATTCGTCATGTTGTGGTGACCACCAACCATAAAACTACTTTCATTGTTACTTCATAACTGTAATTTTGCTGTTATGAACTGTAATGTAAAAAATTTTTTTTGGAGTTAGAGATTTGCCACAAGGATGTGTGTGTGTGTGTGTGTGTGTGTGTGTGTGTGTGTGTGCAACCCCCCGCTTAAGAACCACTGTCTTAAGGTTCCTATGGATGGTTCCTTGGCCTGGTGATAGACCAGCCCAACTGGAATGCTAGGTCTCCACCCATGCTGGAGATTTTATCTAGCTTCCCATCAGTGGACCTTTAGTGATTCTGTGTCATCCCATCCAATGAAGAAGTAACCCTAAAATCTTTAAAAGGCTAGGACTGAGGGATAACTATAACTCATTTTCACCATGAGCAGCTAGAGAGCCAGTTCCGAAGCTGTTTTCCAGGAGGGATTATTTATTATGCTGGGGCTGGAATTCTGGTTTCCTCAGGTCATTTGTAGCCTCCAGGCAGGGTGCTCATTGAAGAGGATAACCAATACTCCCTTCTGACAGAGAACCAAGAACATCCCTGGAATTGTTGATTTTGCAGCCCCTGCCCTGAGCAGCCAGTTTCTACCTCCCCTTCTTACTATTCCCCTACTCTGAAGAGGCAACCCTAATTGCTATTAGGGAATCTGGGCAGTGACCATACTGACTCCTTGGAGCTGAATCTGAGCATTGGGTATGACAAATGTAGTGGATTTTGATCTGCACATTTAAAAAATATCCTCTGGGGGCTGAAGAGATGGCCCAGTGGCTAAGGGCACTGGGTGCTCTTCCAGAGGACCTAAGTTCAGTTCTCTGCACTCACAACTGTCTGTAAGTCCAGTCCCAGGGAACCTGGATGCCCTCTTCTGGCCTCTGTGGGCGTTAGCACACATAGTGGTACCCAGACATACACACAAACAGAATACTCATACACAAAAATTAGATAGATTAAAAAAAAATCAATCAATCAATCAGTCAGTCATGCCTCTGTTCTGGCTTCCCTGGCTTACTACTAAGGACCTGTAATGGCAGTAGCTTGTTTCTTAACCTCCTCTTCACTTACCTTTCCAGGTGCCATAGACTAGGCCTTCCTTCCCTCTATTTGACAGTTACACCAATAAAACCACTGACGCACTTTGGGGGTCTTTTCATTTCCTTGATTCTTATTGAAGTTGGATCTAATCCTTTTCTTCCTCCTCATCCCCGCCCCCTCCTTTTTCACTCAGCTCCAAGGCTCAAAGCCAGGGTCTCCCACTTGCTGGGCAGGAGACTGGCTATTTTCATGTTGTGTCTATCTGTTGTTCCTTGGGCAACCTGTGCTTTCTTAAAATTTTTATTTTTATTTAAAAGAGAGAGCCTTCCACTAGCCGGGAACTCACTGATTGGCCTAGACTGGCTGGCCAGTGAGCCTCAGGGAACTTCCGGAATCTGCCTCCTTAGCTATGGATTACATGGACACACTACCTTACCTGGATTTTTTCTTTTTCTTTTTCGATGTGGGTTCTGGGGACAGAACCACATCACTGCCTGAGCTATCTTTCTGAAGCTGGGTATTTTCAAAACATGTTGGCCGTTTGCCTTTCTCCTTTTATAAGTTGCTTTTTTTTCCTATTCAACTTTACTCCTTTTTTTTCTCTTTTTTCCCCTCACATATAGCATTATATTTTCTGTACTGCCTGCCCCCTTCCCCCTCAAGTCCTAACAGGTCTTGCTATCTAGCTTAGACTGACTGCAAACTGGAGATATCTCTGGCGTGGGTTGGATTGCCATTGGATTTGGCTTAACTATCCTTTAATTACCATGATGCCATGTCACATCCAAACCAAAGACCTAGCTGTTTTAAGACCTCCCAGCTGACCAGCAGCACTGCCCTCAGGTGAGAGTGGCAGGCCAGGGCAGGACTATGGGCCTATCTGATGTGCACTCTCAGTGGGTGAGCTCCCCACACAGGCAGTCAGCAGTTTCAGCCTGCTGACTTGGGAAGCAAGAGGCCTCAAGGGCAAGGACTCTGTGTATGGCTCACAGGAGTGGAAGTGCATCAGGGGCCCAGGCCAGCCCCTGTGGACCGAGGAATATAGGCTTGAAAGGACATCAACTGTGGCCCCCCGGAGAGCCTGTTCACTGGGCAGATTGAAACCCTTGGCTCCTACTCCTCTTTGCCGTCTGGTTGTCTACAGTCTTGACCGATTATTCCTGGTGCCTGTACTGCAGACTGGATCCATCTGTCTCTGGAGTCTCCCCTGGATTCACTGTCTCTGCTGGCTCACTGTGACCCGGGTAGCTGGGCACAGGCCGAAAGATCTCTGAGTCTAGAGCTGTTCCAGTGTCCCCCAGGGTTCCTTAAGATGGTGGAGGATGGGATTTGAGGTAGCTAAGTCTCCACCCAGGATGCTCAGTAGGCCACAGTAAAAGGCAATAGACTCTTTGAGAAGCCACTGAGAAATTGCTCAGGGCTGCCTAAGTCATCAACTGAACCATCATAAACCTTTTCCAGGGCCCCAGAGAGACCCAGGCTGGCTGTGGTCCAGGCTCTCATGGCTATTGCTTCTGAAAACTAGTGACATGTTTGTCTTAGGAGACCTCTGCAATCATTAACAAGGTCTTGTTTGTCAGGGGAAAGTAAGGGGAAGGGAGCTGACATTTATTAAGAACCTACTGCCAGGTGCTACACTCAGCACTTTCTAGTAGGCAGATTCAACTAAGAGGAGAGTTCACCTAGGACCTGCATGGCTCAAACAAACAAAAAGACTTATTATTCCTTAAGGTGTCATGCTTAAAATAAGGAGGAAAAAAAAAACCAAGGATCTAGAAACCAAGCTGCTCTTACCAATCACTAAAACATAATAAAGGCTAAGGATGGGGGGTGTGTGTAGAGAAAGGTGGGTTAGTAGGTCCGTAAGTGCAGCTAGCTAGGAAGACTACACACCAGCAGTTTACAGTACTTCAGGCCACTAGCACTAACAGGAACTTACCATGTATTTCAAAATAACTACAAGACATGATGTTGAGGGCTCCCAGCATGAAGAAATGATGCTGAATATGGCCATTCATCCAAATTGATCAGTGCGTGGTAGGCCTGTGTCTCAATATCACACCTCATGTCACAACACATGGACAATTGCCAGTTAAAAATTTAAAAACCGAATCACACTTTTGCCCCATATGGTTCTATGTGTGTGTACATAGCATTTTATAGTGACAAGTCAAATTTATTATATATTTACATTTGTAATACATTCATATAAAGCATATATTTAGTATACAGCATGTTGTATATAGCATCTCACAGCGTCAAGTCAATTTTATTGTGGTTTTATACTTATATTTCACATAAAGCATATATTTAACATATAGCACATATTGCACAACATGCGTTTTTACAAATGTATTTGACTTGATTCCACTCAGACCCTAAGATTTCTTACATTTTTATATCTAGCCCTTTGAGAATTATGAAGGACCACAAAAGTTTGGAAAGGAATCTACGTATCCTGCAGGGTTCCCTCTCCAAACATCCACAGCTTCCAGTTCCTGGGGCCGGTATAACTGTGTGTGCTATCTGTATCTTTTCCTCTAAGTGCAAGGACAACTTTTTCAGGTAGGTCATACCCTTGTGTTAGCCTGCTGTTGTTGCCTAATACATTATCCTAAAACGCAGCCGCTTAAAACAACAAGTGTTATCTCACAGAGTTTACTAGGGCCAGGAAGCTAAGCTATCAGCTAAGATTGCTGGCACCCAAAGGCTTAGCAGCTCAGGCTGGGCAATTGTCCCTGAGATTACTCACGAGACCGAGGCAGGAGACCTAGGGTTGGGAGGGCCTCGTGGAGGAGGTAATGATTAATCTCGACAATTTGAGATGATCTAGACTCACCACAGAGGCAAGCCTGTGCATGTGCCCTGGAGGGAGTTTCTACATTGGATTAGCTGAGGCGGGCTGGGGTCCCTGACTGAATAAGTCTGGAAAACCAGCTGGGTACCAGCATTCATCTCTGCTTCCTGGCAGCAAATGCAGGCTCCTGCCGTGACTTCCCTGCCACAGTGGACTGTCCCCTCAAACTCTGAGCTCAAGTACACAACAAGGACATTTGCTCAACCATGTTCGTGGCTGCTTTATTTGTAATAGCCAGAACCTGGAAACAACCCAGATGTCCCTCAGTTGAGGAATGGATACAGAAATTGTGGTACATTTACACAATGGAATACTACTCAGCAATTAAAAAGGAGGAAATCATGAAATTCGCAGGCAAATGGTGGGACCTGG
>CM053760.1:55548613-55606351 GCA_028658305.1 Pachyuromys duprasi
GAGGTCCTCTGGGGAGGTCAATGTAGCGATGTATCAGAGTAGATATTAAGACTCGAGATCAAGCTTCTGGCAGAGGGCGAGAAGTAGTGATAGACCTGGGGGAGGCTGGTAAGACTTGGGGAGAACAAGAGCTCCACAAAGACCAAACTGAGCAGGGCACAGGGGTCTTGTATGAGACGGTTTCTACAATCAAGGACCATGTGTGGATGTGGCCTGAAACCCCTGCACAGATGGGGCCCATGATAGCTCGGTGTAGGACTGAAGACCCTAGTGAGGGAAACAGGGACTGTTTCAGTCAAGATCTTGATGGCTGACTCTTTGACCCTACCCCATACAAGCTGGGGAGTGACAGACTGGCTAGATCCCAGGGGAGGACATTGCAGCCAGCCCTGAGGAGACAGGATAAGCTGGGGTTGGATAGAAGGGGAGGAGGTCCTCCCCTGTTGGTGGACTTGGAGGGGGCGGGGAGGAGGGAGATGAGGGAGGGAGTGGGAGGGTAAGAGGGAATGAGCGAGGGGGCTACGCCTAGGATTCAAAGTACCTAACCTGTGATTGATATAAAAATAAATAAATTTAAAAAAACAAAAACAAAAACAAAAAACAAAATAAACCCTTCTTTCCTTCCACTGCTGTGTCAGCTACTTAGTCATAGCAACAAGAAAAGTAACTAACAGAGGATACTGTGCTGCCTAGTTTTGTCAATGACACAGCTAGAGCATCTGAAAGGAGGTAAACTCAATTGTAAAAACACCTCCGTAAGATCCAGCTATAAGGAATTTTCTTAATTAGTGATTGATAGGGGAGGGGCCATTGTGGGTGGTGTCATCCCCAAGCAGGTCCTGGGTTCTATAAGAAAACAGGCTGAGCAAGCCAGCAAGCAGCACTCCTCCATGGCCTCTGCATCAGCTCCTGCCTCCAGATCCCTTTCCTGTTTGAGTTCCTGTCCTGACCTCCTTCAGTGAGGGACTGATGTGGTGTAAGCCAAATAAACCTTTTCCCCTGTTTGTTCATGATAGAATAGAATAGAAACCCTTCTTCTTCTTAATAGAAGAATAGAAACCCCAATCAAGACAATACTAAATCATGAGAGTTCCATTCTCAGGAGTGGGTCAGTGCTATTTATAAAGGGGCATTAGGTTTCTGCTTTGACCTCTCTTACTGTGCCTCTTCATGTGATGGCCTCTACCGTGTCATAGCTGACAAAAAGTCCCTCACCAGATCAGGCCACCAGAATTATAAGAAAGAAATCTCCATTCTAACAGTTACCCTGAGACATAGAAGTCTGCAGTAGAGAGGGATGAACTTTGCACAATTACTTCCTAAAAGGACTTTTAAAAAAAATCCACTTTACTGTAAATACATTTCAAGTGAGCCCTTGCAGCATTTCATTCTCGGGAAATTAATGTTGGGCTTTTCAGGGACACATATCTAAGTCCAACAGTATTTAACCAAGGATTTAGACTCCAGTGAAATGTCTAGCGTATTTTCCTGACTTCTTCATTCTCAATGATCCCTAAATAGCCATGAAATACAGAGCATTTTTGGGGGTGTGGTTGGTCTGAGAAAAATTCCCTATCCTTTTCCCGACTCATTTCTAACTTAGAGAGAAATAAAATTGAAGTAAAAATAATGACAGCTACCATTTATTGTGTGTTTATTATATGCCCTTCTCTGGGCTTTTTTCCTGCTTCCATATTTCACAGTGAAAGGGACCAAAGAAGAGGGGGTGAGTTTGCTTGAGGTCTGCAGCATATGAATGATGTCTGAGTGCTTCACCCAGTGGGCTATCCATCACAGCCTATGGAACTATAAATCTTGCTTCAAGAACAAATGGTACTGAGTTATGGAGTTTATTAAAACTTTGTATGAGAAATGACTAGGCATCTTTCTTGTAAAAGATAGTTTGGCAAACCAGGTCTCATTATTTAATACTTGAGATACATTGGGGTTTAGCCCAGTTGATACTTCCAAAGAATGTGCTTATGGAACAAGCGTAACAATTTTTTTAAAAAAATATATTTATTTCGAACACATCTGTAAATGTTTGTGAGGCACAATGAAATGTTTTGATTTATGGGTGTGTTGGTAGCAATTAACGTTAATTAACAGTTTTGGTCATTTACTTTGGTGAACACATTAAAATCTACATCTTCTGATTGGAGATATAAGTGTATTATTGCTAATTGTAGTCTCCCATCTTATGCCACAGAACACCAGAACTTAACAGTTCCTGTAAGTAGCATCGTGTCACTGACTGACTCCACCATCTTCCCTCCTGACTGCTCTCCCATCTCCTTCCCCTGTCAATGTGTACCCAGGGGTGGGGTTGCTGGATGCATGGCAGTTTTATTGTTTGCAGACCTCCTGTTGTGTTCTCCACATTAGCTACACTACTTTACATGCATGTTAACAGGGAGTAAGGGTCCTTCCTTCTCACATCCTTGTGGCTGTGGTTATTCCTTGGTTTTATAATAGCTCTTCTCCATGACTTCTGATTTGCGTCATCCAGATGATCAGTAGTAGTGGTCATTTTGTATGCCTGATGGCTGTGTATAGTATGTCTCCTTCTAAGAAATATTTTCCAGATTTTTAGCACATTTTAATTGAGTTATTTTGCTAAGTGGGTTATTAGGTTGCTATTTAACAAAAGCCAGATATTCCCCTTAATAAGCTTGATATTGGTAGGTTGAAATATTATAACAAAAATGAAATCAATAAAAGCAATTGTTGCCAGGATTTAACTTACAAAGGAGATTTTGGGTCAGTCTAGATGTCTGAAAGTAAATCTAAAGAAACAATGACAAACAAAACCCAAAAGGTGGATATTCCCATCAGCCCTGTCTAGCACAGCACTGCAATGACCAGCACATCTCTGGTTAGATGGTTTCTACTATGTTGAAATGGCCTCATCACCTTTTTATTGAGCTTTTGTTCTTCCTTTATTTGATGAGTGTTTATTGTCCTTGATACTCCAATTACTTTGTGCAGTCATCCCCATAAGAGCAGCAGTTTCTATAGTCATCCCTCAGTATCCTGAAGGCATTGGCTGCAGGATCCCCAGTGGACACCAAAATTCATGGATTGTCAGGTCTCTTATAAGAAGGAGTTGGCTGAAGAGATAGCTCAGTGGGTAAGTGTGCTTGCTGTGTAAGAGCAAGGATCTGAGTTCAAATCCCCAGGACCCACACAAAACATAAACAACCCAACAGCAACAAACTCTGTGCATGGCTATGTGTGCCTATAACCCCAGTGCTGGGAGCAGACACAAATGGAACTCAGGAACCAGCTGCCCAGGCAAGCTTCAAGTTCAGTGAGAGACATTTCTGGGGTCATTCTGGTTCCTGGACTTCTGGCTACCTGAGATGAAAGAAGTAAAGAGTGACTCTGTCTGTGACCAGTCCTCACGAATGTGAAGCCATTCTGAAAAGTTCTCTGATTCTATAAGATGAACAACAGCTTCCCAGGATTCACCATGTGAGAGGCAAAGCAAGGTTGTATCCAGTATGTACATACAGAGAGCAGAAGGACAGTCATGCCTATTCATGCTATCTGACCATGCCTCAGTTTTCTCATCTATGAGGTTGGAAGAGTATACAAGTCCCTTTGCCACTATTCTTCTGTGAGAATAAAAGTAGAAAGCATACATAATGAACTTACAATAGAACCTAGAACATAATGATACCCTGAATGTGAGGGCTGTGGGTCCCCACAGCTGAGCACAGCTGTTTCAGGTGGGAAGGGCTGTCTTGTAGCTTAAGATGCAGTATATGCTAAATCAACCTGTTCTCTGTGCACCGTGCTAAACAACATGCACATTCTTTGCTCTGTATGTTTCATGTCATAGCAGCTGTCATGGGTGCCAGTTACCCCGGCACAGATGTCTGCTGAAATGATCCCAACTTGAGGAATTCTGGAAGCCGTCCCCTCTCTGCCCTTACTCCCCATGAACCACTGCAGCGGTCACAGCACAGGGACACTTTCCCATTTCCACAGGAGGGAAATCACAGAAAGGTGCAGCCATGCTTTCCTGCCATGAAATTCTTTGGCAGTCTCTATCCGTCCTGGCTGAGGACCAGCGAGGTGGCAGAGACACTGTGTACTGCCTAAGCCGCAGGTGGCTCGGGTGTGTGTGCAGCCCCACTCCCAATCCCCAAGGGGGTCGCTGCCCTTTGATCTCTGTCACACGGCTCACCTTCACCCAGCTCAGGTCTGCAGCATGTGATGTTTGTCCAACACTCTTTGTTGACCATCCCCTGGGAACTTTGGCCTGCCCTGGCTGGCTCTCCATCCACACATGTTAGTAATCAGGAAGTCAGCACATTGTAGGGTGGCGGGTGGGGGGTACCAATCCTCTAAGCTCAGTTCTTGTTCTACTTGCGGGGCTCTGTCAGCATGTTTCTCCAGCCCTTACTGTGCATGGGAATCCCCTGCAGGCTTGCTGTAGTTTCCGACCTGCTAAGTCTGAATTTGGACCGTTTCCAAGTGGTGACTTTGTTGTGGCTGCTTTGCTCTCAGTGACAGTGGAAGCTGCCAGCCTGGAAGGGAGGAGAGAAGTTTGGTCACTACTGTCTGTGACCAGGAGTTGAAGCTGGTCAGCCCGGCATGCAAAACACAAAGATCCCTCTGGGCCACAGAGAGTCTTCCAGCTGTCACTCACAGGGCAATGCCTTCCCGGAGAGCTTGCTTGTTTTCAAGGAAGAGCTTTCTTCCCTCTTTCTAGAGGACACAGGGACAGCATGTGCTTTGAAGGCATTTCTGGGCACCATCCTGCATCCATGATGTAGCCTCTTTGACCACAGAATGGACCACTCATGACTCTGCTGGGACCTCCAGTCAGATGCACCCAGCTTCCGAAATTGCCTGGGTGGAGAAGGGGTGCAGAAGGCTTAAGGAGTATTAACAACAAGGCCTTGGGCCTTTATTCCCCTCGCTCTGGCCAGGAGAGCAAAGAGGACGTTCTGCCAGATAGGACAGAGAGCAAATGAGTTATTCCCACAGCCAGGGGTTTCCTCACTAATCTCCTTGCCCTGAAGGTTTCCACCAAAAGTCCTTGGCAGGTACTTGGGAGAGGGGGCACAGGACACAGGGCAGTCATAGACCCCTCACTTTGCTGGGAGAAAAGAGGGAAGAAGAGGCAGAGGGAGTCTTAGATAACAGTGTGCCCACTGCAGACATATTTTATTGTTTCTTTGTGTTGGGAACTTTCAAAATCTGGTCAGAGCCTCTGAGATGGCTCCGCAGGTGTCTGGTGTCTGCCTCCAGCCCAAGGGCCTGAGGACTCACAGGGTGGAAGGAGAGAACTGACTCCTACACTCTGCCGTCCTCTGATCTCCACATGTCCACCGTGGCCTACCACTCCCATCACACACACACAATACATAAAAATGTCAGAGGACAAATTGCTGAAGTTACCTCTGTCTCTCTCCCTCTCCCTTCTCTCTGTCTCTCCATCTCACTCTCTCTCTGTATGTGGGCCATTAGTATGGAGCTTGGGTCATCAGTCTTAGCTGTAAGCCCCTTTACCTGTTCAGCCATCTCTCTGGCTACCAGCTGTTTTGAATACTCGTTAGTTACTGTCAACCACTGTTCCAACTGAGTTCTAGAGCCCTGGATATTATTCTTCCACTACGTGCTCTTCTTATCTACCTGTGTCCCTTCCCCTCAATACACTTACCAGGTTTTAGTAACTGCTGTCCCAATCTATTTTCTTGAAATTCATCTTCCAGATACCACATGTAGCTGAGGACAAATTTGTCTTTATGTGCCTGACTTATTTCACTTAATCACTTTGTTTTGTTTTTAACAGATAGATGCCAGTTCTGGGCTTTGGAAGACTCTCCTTTGAGAAATTTGTGGGGTCTGTCCACTAAGTCAGTGGGTCTGCTACATCTGAGAAAGGATGACCAGGCATCCTTGCCAAAGGCAAGGTCCTCCCCCAAAACTCTTAGATGTCCTGCCCTCAGAGAGATGGCAGTTTTTACAGACCGTGCTTAGTACATGGCAACTGGAGCTCTGGGGAAGCTTCAAAAGTCAAAAGAGGGTCTCCAGCCCTGGATAGCAAGGAAGCAGATCTTTGCTTTCCAAAATGAGGCTGGCCCCACAGAGCAGTTTCAATGTTTCATTGGCACAGAGGGGATTCTCTTCCATTTCCTTCCAGAAGGATCGCTGTCCCCCAGTTCCTTTTGTTTTCTTTTGCATCCTAGATAGAGAGTCTTGATAAGGTTCTAAGTAAAAAAAAATTAAATACTGAGGTGAGTCTATGCAAATATCTGAGCATTTTAGTTTTTTAAAGCGTAGAAGTAAGATGTCTCTGAAATTAATGGCACAAATGCTCACTGAGCAACTTCTCTGCGGCAAATGTAGTTCTAGGTATGTGATGCACGAATAAAAGGAACATTGAGCTCTCCTGCTCATGGAGAGTGGAGGGTTGGGCAGACGACAAATGATAAAGCAAATGGAACACGGAGCACAAGTTACAGGGTTTGGTCAGGCTGAGGTGTGTGTGTGTGTGTGTGTGTGTCTGGGACAGGCGGTTGTGAAATATGCCTGAGTCTCCGGTCTTACTGGAGAAGAACTATTGGTGATTTTTTTATAAGTCAGAGACAAGGGTTAGGTGCAAGGACAGCAAGCAGAAATGCTCATGTGGTCTTGCCGGTGAAGAGGATGAAGGGCGAAGGAGAAATTACAGGAGGGAAATGTAAATAAAAACTGACTGACACCTGGTAGTCTGTACCCCTTTCCCTCATTGTCCCTTGGAGACTTATACTAGCAGTGATTTATTTCCTAGGACCTTGTCCTGTGCTGGAGAGGAAGACACAGTCACCGATGTTTGTGGGAAGGACAAATATCTTTGTACATTCAATGTGGATTTTTTGTGATTCTGGGACTAGGACCCAGAGCCTTGTGCCTGCTAGGCAAGATCCTTACCACTAGGCTACACTTTAACCCAATCCAATGTTGAAATATACACATACTTCCAAGTCCCACTCCTGTTGAGTAGGAAGCTAGCTATGAGGAATACTGGGAAGTCTGTGAGTACTTGGGATTCCACAGCAGAGGATCCATTGGGACTCCCTTTTCTGACTGGCCAGAGGACATGGCTGCTTTCTTCTGTATTATCCGCAGCTCTTGGCAGCACACATATCCACACCATTAACACCAGTGTAGAAGGTGACTTTACACGTGATGTAAAGCCCTCAGGGGGCATGAAAAGTAGGAGCTGTTCTGTCAAATTCCAATTACCATGATCATTAATGGCACCACAGGAGAAAAACAGAGTCGTGTAGCTCTACCCCTGCTGTGTCTAACTTGAAATATACGCTTTAAGAAATTCCCTCAGTGACAGAAAATTCTATAGAGCTATTTGGTAGGGTACACACTGTTAGAATAATTGCCTCTAATTCAACAGTGCGGGGAGTTCTTTAGAAACATCCTGGTGATGCTTGAAACAGGGAATCTAAGGCTTGACACAAAAGAAGTTTGGACAGTGATAAAAATATTTTCTTTTTTGATCCCCAGTTTTGAGCTTAATTTTTATTCAGAGAGATACTCCTTAGAGAGTGTTAAACACCAGATTTTTTTCTACATCTGTTTCTTATGCTTCCTTAATTCATAGCATAGAGGCAATACTATTCTTTGGTTCAGGCAGAAAAATGTGTGTCCACCATTCTCTAGTAACTGTGGATGTTGGGAGGTAGCATCTTGAGCTTGTCTAAAATCCTGAGTGTTTCAGTCTTTGCTTCTCTCTTTGAAATAATTCCTAATCCACCACCCTGACCCCTGCAGGTGGGGTTGACCAGTTGTCATTGGCATAGCAAGGTAAGTACTTTACCCCTGAGCTATATGTGTTCCTAACCCAATCTGATCATCCCAGAGGAATGGCCTGATACCAGATCATTCACTCACTGACTTTTACAATACTCCTTTAGCAGAATAGCAGAAAATCAAAGAAACAAAATGATACTATGGACTGAGACTCAAGTTGTATGTGTGAACAGAGTAAAATTCTATTAACTCTGAATTTTTGATAATTTGGCCAGAAGATAATTTGAGATTTCTCTTTCTATTATTAATTATCAAAGTAGCCTGTTAAACAAATTAAGTATACAAATATTACCAAGAGAGAGGAAAAAACAAACAAGAGAGAGAAAAAAACAAACAAGAGAGAGAAAAAATAAACAAAAAAGAAACTAAACCAGAGCAACAACAACAAAAACAACTAAAATCTCTGAAGTTCTTATCCACAAATGCTTTGTCTGAATTTCAATAATTCTCCATCAATGATTAAAGCATATGCATGTGGTCTCCTGTACTTAATTGTGTGTGTGTGTGTGTGTAAATGAGGGAATGGAAAGATGGCTCGCTGATGGTTGCTTCACGATCATGAGGACCAGAATTTGGATCTCGGTACTCACATAATAAGTTTCACATCTCTAGGGCCAGCTCAGGAACGAGGATTACTGGAGTTATCTGGCTTCCAGCCTAGCTGAGAAAATATGAGCCTCAGGTTCAGAGAGAGAGAGAGAAAGGCCCTACTTCAAAGGAAAGGGTGCCTTCCTGGCCTCTGCACAGATGTGTGACATGCATACATACACACAAATGAGTAAGTGAATAAATCTTTAAAAACTGCATTAAATGTATCTTTAAAAAAACCCCAATACCTTTGGAATGGTTAAACTTTGTGATTGCCATTCCAAAATGACATGTTGGCAAAACTATGCTGTACTTTCAATGATACTATCTTTAATTCTGATGAATAAGTTGCTTACTTAAAAAAAAAAGTGCATGTGCTTAACTTACCTCCATGGTCTCCCCGGAAGGCCCTCATTTCTCTGTTTATAATTATTTTTACTTTATTTTTTATTCAGTTACATTAATTGTACATATTAATGAGGCCTATCGAATCATCTACATACATGTGGATAGCATGACTCATCCAATATAGCCTTCAGTAGTGTGTAGACAGGCAGTGGAGGTCGTGAATTCTCTTTCGGCTCTGAGCAGGGCTGTCGTGAGGCTTTTCCTGAGGAGACTTGAACAACTGTCTACCCAGCCCAGAGGACAGAGGACAGACAAAAGAAATGATTCCACCCCTGTCTAGCTTAGTGAACTGGTGGGGTGTGCTGGGGTCACAGCTGGGAGGGAGTGATTAAGAGGCTGTTGAACCACCAAAGCCCACCCCAGCATGGTGAAGTAGCTCCCTGCCAAAACTTGCAGGTCACTTGGGGGAGAGACTGTTTCCTCTCCCCAGCAATGTTACTGCCTGAGTCACCTTGAGGGGAAGCCCAGTGAATCTTATTTGAGGAAATCTCTGAGACTTGTGAGTTTTGTTTACTTCCTGGGCGTATCTGACCTCCCTCTGGACAGAGTGTTTCAGGCTATAGGACTGTTCCGTGGTTCTCTGACACTCTCACCTGTGGGGCAGACAATGTCAGATTGTGCTTCACTTTGGACCTAGAGTGTCTGTTGTAAATAAAAAGAAGAGTTGGGCTAGATATTATTTCTTATTCTTAGCCCTATAATTATTGTGGTGGTATTACTTGAACCACTATCACAATAAGTCACAGGTACCTGTTATATTTTATAATTGACTTGGGCCAGGCAAATATTTCTACCTACACTATCTCAATAACTTCACCATCCATCTCCCAGCCCCTATCCAATGCCATCTGCCTTAATCACTCCTATCTGGGCTACCTTTCATCCATAATCCCAAAATACTTGCTTGTATTCTTCACTTGGGCCTTTTCACACCTGGGAGGAGTTCTTCCTCCTACGGACATTTCTTCTCCATGCTAACCCATCGTGGTGAACTCTTTCCTCCTCTCTTCCTGTCTGTCTGTTCTCTGTGATTCTCTTGAACCAAAGCCTGGGTACCTTAGCCATGCCTACCTCATTTGCCCTGCCCAGGTATAGGCTATTTAATCAACCAATCAGGTATAATGTCTTAGGAAGGCTTACAAAACAAGGATAGATGTATCTGGGCATTAACCAGATCTTGAGGGCCAGCATCAGAATAACCCCTAACAAGCATCCCATAGAGAACGCATGAGATCCCTGGGTCTCAGCCAGTACTGCTACTGGGATGTGGTAGAACTTTTAGCAGGTTGACCTGCTGGGGGAAAACGTTACATCACTTGGTGTGTGCCCTGGAAGGGGATATTGGAACTCTGTCTGTCCTTCTCTGTTCTTCCAGGCCTCCATGAGATAAGGAGAATGCTCTACATACTCCCTCCCTCAATGTTTTTCCTCACCAGGGTCCCCCAAACAACAGAGCCAAGCAACCATGAGCCAAAGTAAATCTTGCAGTTCCTTATCTTGGAACGTACTATCTTTGTCACAACAGGAAAAGCCGTGTAGCATGGACAGTCCGTATTCTGTGAAAAATTATTGTGGTCATAGAACCTTTTCACCAAACCCAGCCTTGTGCATGAAGCCCAGAACTGGGAACAAATAGAGGGAGGCTGAGGTTTTGTTATTCTTTCATTTTTGATTGCTATTATTTTTTCTATTTTTGAAGTAGGGGCTGGAAACTGAGTAAGGTGACCCCTGAGATACCTTTTTCAGAGAATTCCCATTGTTCCATGGCAAGGTTTAAACTCCACTGGGATTAATGAGGTCTTTCTCTTGATTAATCCCTCTGACAGGTTTTTAAGCCAGAAAGAACTTTGTAGTAAAGCATGCTCAAAGGGTCAAGATATTGCTACACAAAGCATTGTTACAAATTTAGCTTTTTATATTTTGAATCTCTTTAAAATAAAGTATACTTGTATAATTTTTAAAAAGTAAAATTGTGTTTACAATAAACGAGGTGGCTTTAGGAGTTGTAGGGATGCGTTCAGCTTGGCTGGAAAAAATTGCCATAACAAATAGCTCTTACTATAGCCATGGGATAAGAGCTGGCAGGGATGCAAGGCTGAAGAGTCTCACTGAAGCATCCCCCTCCCTTCCAGGGCCTCAGTGCTGGGTGCTAGTGAAGCATAGGAAAGCCATCTGGTCTTTATGTCCCAAAGGACATGTCTGGGGACAGCCTCAGGCCTTCAGGTTGCCTCTGAAACTATGTAGCAGTAACTGCAAAACCAAGCAGAGGAAAGCTATGTCCTACACACAGCCTTTCATCAGACTTCTCTCTGTCTATAATTATTTTCTTTTACCTTTGATTCACTTCTATGAGTTGTGCATATTAAAGGGGCTCAATGGGATTATTTCTTCAAATGCAGACATCATGCACTGGTTAAATTTGACCTTCTCCATTTGTCATAATCGATATTTTACTTTCAGGTCAACTTTTCTTTGTTTCTATGGTAGGAGAAAGAACACATGAGGCCTGCCTTTCTGTGTCTGGCTTCTTTCATTTAACACAGTGTCCTCTGGTTCCATATTGCTACAAATGGCCAAATTTTCTTTTTCTTCATGTCTGATTAGCGTTCTCTTGTGAGTGTATATGTGCTTGTCCTGTGTATTATGTATGTGTGTGTATGTGCACCAAATAATGGCGGCACTGAGCGCTTTAGTGTGTGTCCATTGTCTGTTTACATTTCTTTAGTTCTTTCTTTCCTCTTTCTTTCTTGTTTGTTTGTTTTTGGAAACTGGGTTTCTCTGTGTAGCCTTGGCTGCCCTGGAACTTGCTCTGTAGACCTAGAACTGGCCTGGAACTCATAGATATCTACCAGCCTCTGCCTCCTGAGTTCTGGGATTAAATGTGTGTACCATCATCACTGACAAGCTGCTTACACTTCTTTTGAGAAGAATTTATTCTGACCATTTGCTCATCTTGAGATTGGATTGCTTTGGGGCTTTTTATTTGAGTTTTTAGGTATATATTCTGGATATTAATTCCTCATCAGATGAATACTTAGTAAATATTTTCTCTCATTCTGTAGTGAGAATAGTGGTCTATTTTGTTCATTATTTCTTTTGCTCGGCAATTTGTAGCTTGATATAATCACATTTGTCAATTTTTGGATTTGTTGTCTGTCCTTTGGAGTCATACTCAAGAATGCCAGTATCTTGAAGTATTTCTGAATTGTCTTAGAGAATTCCAGGCCTATAATTTATCTGGAGTTGATTGTTGGATGGGCGATAAATAGAGATTCCATTTAGTTTTCTGCATGTGACTATCCAGGGATCCACTTATTCTTCAAGTCAGGATGAGGTACAAAGAGTGTTGGGATTGTGTGCACTGAGTGGGAGTCTGGGTGTTCAAGCATATTAAAGGTTATGACTTAACGCAGGAAACAATAGCAATAAGAAGATGTTAGACTCCTTCACTCTCTAGAGATTCAGGGATTGTCCAACCAATGCCTGGCCCAACCTGAAACACACCACATGAGAGAGAGCCAACCCCTGACATTGTTGCGGACACTCTGCTTTGCTTGCAGACTGTTCTCTTTGCTAGCATCGATGTTCTCTGAGAGGCTCCACCCAGCAGCGGACGGAAACAGATGCTGAGACTCACAGCCAAACATTGGTCAAAGTACAGGGATCCTTCTGGAAGAGTTGGGAGAAGGATAAAGCAACACAGAGGGGACAAGAACTCCACAAGAAGACCAACAGAGCCAACTAACCTGGGCCCCGGGGGGCTTGCAGAGACTGAACCACCAATCAAGGACGATGCATGGAGTGGACCTAGGCCTCCTACACATAAGTACCTGTGGGTTTTCTAGTAAGGGGAGCAGGAGTTGTCTCTGACATGGACTCTGTTGCCTGCTTTTTGATAACTTCCCTTTGGCAGGGCTGCCTTGCCAGATCACTGTGGACAAGAATGCACTCAGTCCTGATACAACTTAATGTGCTGGAATGGGTTGGGGGTGGCGGGGCTCCCCTTTTCTGAGGAGTAGGGGTGGGGTGGATAGGGGAAAGGGGGAGGGAGGATGGGACCATGAGGAGAGGAAGGAGGGGTCTATGATTGGGATGTAAATTTATTGAATAAATAAACAAACAAATAAGTAAATAAACAAAGATATAAAAAAGAATTCTTTGCTCTCACAGCTACCCTTCAATGCACACATTGCTGTTTTCATATTAGGGAAGTGAAAGTAAACTCAGTAGCATGTGTGGTACATAGTCAGAGGTTAATAAACAGCTGCTTCTATTTTGGCAAAACAGTCCATTGATTGGACCTTGGAAAGGAGAGGCGATTCTAGGATTTCACAGCCCTAAGTCCAGTTCTCTTCTCTGCCCCACCCAGGAGAACTCCACAGCCCAACCTGTAGATTCTGATATGAATTCCCCAGATCTCACACTGTCTCCCAGACAGCAGATGGCTGCACCATGAGCAGGATAGGGGAGCTTTTCAGAGCTGCCTCTGATGTGAAGTCCCTCAGTCAAGAAGGCAGGACAAAGAAGAGTAGGGCTCTTGCTCACTCCCAAGTCACACACACACACACACACACACACACACACACACACACACACACACACACACACACACACACCTGGGAAGGCAGGCGGGTGCTGAGCCCTGTGGGTCAGGGAATAGTTGAGTGGAGTTGTGGGGAGGAAACTCTGCCTGCTTGTGAGAGATGACCGCACACAAGGTCTTCGGGGCTCAGCTCAGGCTCGGGCAAGCTCTTCTACAGGGTAGAAGCTGCCCGCGAGTGGAGCCAGGGGAGGGCTTGGGGCTGTGTAAATCTTGAAGAAATCCATGGGGGTCATAGTGCTTCTCCTCCCTTGGCCAGAGCCTGGCTTTAAATGTCTCCGTCCTGGAATCATATCTGGAAGTGGCATCAGAATTGTACACAGACATATTTAATCACTCGAGCAGTAAAAGAAATTAGTGGGAGAATTTGATGTGGATTAATGAGTCTTTAAATCCTTCATTAGTACAACACACAGCACATTCTATCGTAGAGTATTTTTTTTTCAGCCACACTTACTGAACCTGAGGATGGCCTTGACGATCTCATTTGAATCTTTTTGCACTGGAATGTTTAGCGTTTAAAAATTTAAAACAATGATCTGTGGCAGCCTGGAGGGAGCCCAGACAGAGGAATAGCCGCACAAAGGGATTTGATTCTAGTCAGGTGCCCCAAGGGGGAAGGGGGGACATCGTTTGTCAGAACTCACTCGGTTGTTTGCCCGAACTGTTCGTAAATTTGTATCGATAAACAGAAAGAAGTTCGTTTAAAGAATAAAGTCTGGAAAACATGGAGGTGTACAAAAGAAATACCTTGCCCCTCCCCCCTTCCTAGAACCAACCCATAGTAAGATCTAGAAAGTAGAGTGTGAGTGTGTGCGGTTTTGCCTGCACGTAAGTGCACCACCTACATTGCAATGTTAGTGGGGACCACAAGGGGGCGATAGATCTTCTGGACCTGGAATTACAAAGGGTAGTTAGCAAATGTGTGGCTGCTGGGTACTGAGCCCAGGTTCTCTGGAAGAGCAGCAAGTACGCTTAATGGCTGAGCTATCTCGACAACTCCTAGACATGTGAAGCTTATTTCATTTCCCAAAACAGTTTCCGTGTGTGAATATCACACTTCACATCCAGAGGTAGCATTGTGTGCGTATGCGAGAGTGAGAGAGGGGTGGTATAGTATGATTTGTGGTGAGTTTGTGTACTTGTTTGTATGTGTGTATGTGTATGTGAGAGAGAAGGAGAGAGGAGGTGGTGAGTGTGTGTTCTTGTTTGTGTATGTTTATGTGTGTTTAGTTGTTTTCGTGTGTGAGTATGGATGTTTGTAAGCCATGGAGGTCAGTGAACAATCTTCAGATGTTGGTGTGCTTTTTGAGATAGTGTCCTGTAGCTGCGCCCAAGGCAGGCCAGGTGGAGCTTGACTTCCTCTGCGCCCCATTTCCCTGTAGGGGAGTGCTGCCACAGGGACTTGCACCAATTATATCCAGCTTTTACTGGGCTCTCGGGTTCTGAACTCAGGCTTTGACCACTGCGCCGTCTCAACAGACTGGTAACCTTGTTTTCAATTAACTGATTTCATCAACTCAAATTTGTTTCTGTTTTATGCAGTGCTGGTTAAATCCAGGATGTGCCTTTGCACGATCCCCCAGCTATCTTATTGGGCTCATTGCCAGACTTCTGCCCACGGTTCCACACCAGCAGACGTGTGGCAGTGCCGTCCCCGCAGGCTGACAGCACTGAGCATTTGGGGGCTAGTTCTCTTTTCCAGGCTGATCATTCTAGACCAGAGACCTGGTAGACACATTACTTGTTGTCTGTTGGACGGCTATTTGTGTAAATTGCCTTTTAGAATGTATAGGCTTTGCATAATTTCCCACTTTTTCTCACGGATTCATGAGAACCCTTCAGAGTGAGGATATGATTTTCTGTAGCCTGTATATTCAGGCACCAGCACTCCTGTACTTGTCTGTTTTTGTAAATATTAGGTGCTGTGTCACCGGTGTCCAAGCTTATCACCCTGTCTCACCCTGTCCTGCTCATAGGAAATATTAGAGAAGCTGTAGTTTTCCTAGTTTCTCCTGTACCTAGGAGTAACACGGTGTAGACACTGAGACATAAACAAACACGCAGAGGGATTTCTAAGAAAGTCTTTTCTCGATATTAAAAATGAATACTATGGCTGGTGCCAATAATCACTATCTACCTGCCCAGTGGGAAGTTGGTCTCCACCACCACTGCCGAGTTTAACTTTTGTTATGAAAATGTTGAGAACATTTAAAATATATGGAAAAAACTATGAACCACAGTTGAAGGAGGAGGAGGAGAAGAAGAAGAAAAGACTTAAATAAACCAGGTGCTGCTGGGAAGACCGCTCACTGTAAAATGCCAGCTGTGTGGGCCTGAGGACCTGAATTCGGTCCCCAGCACCCACATGAAAATAATGCTGGACACAGCAATGGTGTGAGCCTATAATCTCAGCACTGGGGAGGTAGGAACAGGAGGATCCTGGGGCTTGGTGGCCAGTCCAGCTGACTCCATGAGCACCTTGTTCAGGGAGAGCCCCTGTCTTAAAAAAATAAGGTGGAGAATGATTGCAAAAGACACTGGTTGTTGATGTCTACGTGCATTTTTCTCTTACACCACCTCACCCTCAACCCCTCACATACCACACACACACACACACCATTCCCAATGAATCAGCTATTCAATTTAAATCTTATTATTTACATCATATTAACCTAGCTTCTTAATTTATACAGTGACAAAATATATTTTTATCTTGTGGAGTCATTAAACTAAAACATCAGTCTTCAAAGAAGCATCATTATTTAGAGATAAGCGATTAAACAGCCAGCCAAAGAATATGAATTTGTCTCCTTCTCCCAGCTAATGGCTGTACAAACTTGGATGATTCCCCCCCCCCCTCCTGTCTGCAAGAATGAGATTGAAAACGATTACTCAGCCTGTGTGTGGTTTGGTGGGCACTAAATACGATGCAAGTTTGTATTAAACTGGCAAGTTCTGTGCTCTCTTAAAGGGCTATATAATTATGCTACATTGCATCCATTGTGCTTGGAAAAGCCTTTAGCTCATATCACCATCTGAAAAGTAGCAGTTGTAGAAATGGTATAGGATTTTGAGTCCAACATAAAAGAAATGTAACTGTTACGACAAGTTAATTCAGGGTTTGCGGTTCTTCTTGTTTGTGAAGGGTGCAATAGACACAGACAGATCCTCATGCCCTGAGCCTGTAAGGGAAGAAATGTGTGGGTAGACCCAACTGAATCCACCTGGATGAGAGCAGGTGTTTGTCCTTTCATGTTTATACCCACAAGTAATTAATTATGTTTGCCAAAGGGTCCCCTCCATGTGACATTCCACTTTCTCTGGATTCCTGCATTCAGCTGTGGTCTGGATGTAGGCTCTTTATGCATCTCCCCACTCTAACACACACACATTATCTGTCTATATGTCTGTCTATCTATCTATCTATCTATCTATCTATCTATCTATCTAATGGCTGTCTGTCTGTCTGCTCTCTTATCGATGTGATAAAACATCATGACCAAAAGCAACTTGGGGAGAAAGGGCTTCGTTTTATCTTACACTTCGCTGTCAGCTGCCACTGAGGAAGTCAGAGCAAGAACTCAAGAAGGAACCTGGAGGCAGAAACTGCAACCGAGACCACGGAAAAGTGGAATCACTGGCTCGTTCCCCCTGGCTTTCTCAGTCTGCTTCCTCATACAACCTGTGGCCAGCTGTCTGGGGGTGACACCAAAGCAGTGGGCTGGGACCTCCCACATCAATCATTAATTTTCTGAGAAAGCTTACATACATGCACCTCTCCATTTGCCAGCTCTCTTGAGTTTTGTCTGTGGTGGGACCGGCTGATTGTTCTTCGGGGTCTCCACCCCAGAGTGGGTTGACAGCACCCATGGGTGCATCAGTATGTTCCTAGATCCTTATCTGTTCCTAAGTAAGATGTGATTGTTGGTCAATAGGGAAAATTCCACAGCCAAAATCAAGTGACAGGTGGCAGTCAGAGTGCAGATGCACCAAAAATATTGCGTATGGGCTGGCGGCTGATGAAAGGCACTTGCTGTTTGATCCTTCCATCCCACACAGTAGAAAGAGAGAACCAACTCCCGCACTTTGTCTTTTGACTTTCAGACATGAGTGCTCATGCACGTCTAAATAATACACACCACATACCCATATGCACTAAATAATAAAAAGTTTGAAGATATTTTTAAAACATTGTGTAACACTAACTTCAGGCTATGTGAGCATGCTGCACATATTATAAACATGTGTTTGCCTTGGATCTAATCCCCAAGGTTTGATCTCATCACAAATATGCAAATAGTTCAAAAAGGAAAGAAAAAAAATCCCAATCAGAAACTCTTCTGGTCTCAAGCATTTTGGATAGGGATATGCAACCCACATCTGTGAACTCACTAGGGGATGCAGAACAGCGGCTCTGTGTTGTGTCTTAGCTAGAGCTCTTCCACAGAGGGAAGCTTCCACAGGGAGCAGCTGCACAGAGAGGCACAGCACAGAAAGCACTCATCAAGTAACATGTTTGGTGTTTGGTATAAATCATGACTTTTGGCCACCTAAACTTTTCCCACTTGGGTTGTGCCATTCTGCTCTAGGAATATCCAAAGGATGCAAGAAAAATCCATGTCTTGAACAGGGTTGGAGCAAGACTAGTGAGAACATATTGCACACAAAGTGCCTTGTAATGTCCAAGAACCATGCTATTTTTTTTGATCAAGCCAAGGTCATTTTTCTCACCACCTTGTTTGCTAGCATGAAAAAGAAAAAAAACTTTCACAATAAAAGTTCATTTTCTTTTACGTACTTCTTATTGCCCTGGCATTCAACAAAATCACAATTTCAACACATAGCTAAAAAGAATGATTCTTTCCTAGGGGACAACAGGACAGAGAAACAGATGGCCTTAGGCCTGAGGTAGAGAATAGGAAAGTTGAGGCTGGATGACCTGCTCTCCCGGAAGGCAAGGGAGGGCATTGGCCGAGATAAGAGGACTCACACTGCAGCATGAAGAGATGCAGAAGGCCAGGGGTGGGCTGTTCCGGCATCAGCAGGGCCAGAGCATGAGTGAGCCATGAGACTGTGGCTCAGAACTGCTGAAAAGTAGCACTATGTAAACACTGTTGGAGATGCTGAAGGCTTCACTATTCAATCTGCGTCTGTTTTAAGCTGAGGTTTTGCTTTTTGAAAACCCAGCTTCTTTGTGTGGAAGGGTCCTTCTCTAATCCTTTTCTCTGCTTTCTGTGCTGCTGCTTTCTGTGCAGCTGCTCTTCATGTTGCATTGGCTTGAAGGAAGTCCTGGTTAAGCTGGGTGTTTATAATTTATAATCTCTGCTCCTGGAGACCTGTGTGTGACCTACTTGGTACACAACTTGCCACAGCTCTGAACTTGGGTTTTTCTTCGACACAAGACAACTCTTTTTCTCTAACAGAATGAGGATAACTGAGATGCTGGAAGGATTAGTGCTGCTTCCCCCAGGTTAGAGGATTTAGATCTGGTGTATTTGGGCCCAAAGGTTTGCATCTTGCTTTTTAAAGCTGTAGTCAAGGTAACAGACTTGTTGGTTCAGGCATCCAGAGGAAGCACCACAGCCTGGATGCCTTGGAAGCAAGAGAGCTTCACCTATCTGAATTCGACAGGATGTATGACCTGCTGGTCAAGGTGGTTGGATTCCATTAAGGATCTTCCTTAGAGGCAATCTTCTGCTGTCTGTGTTCTAACAAAATCTTGACTAGTCATATGCACAAGGCTCCACACTCATGGCTTAACCACCTCCTAAAGCAGTGGTTCTCAAACTTCCTAATGCTTCGATCCTTTAATACAGTTCCTCATATTGTGGTGTCCACCAATCATAAAATTATTTTGTAGCTACTTTGTGACTGTAATTTTGCTATGGTTATACACTGTAATGTAAGTATCTGAAATGCAGGATATCTTATATGTGACCCCTATGAAAGGGTCATTCAACCCCCAAAGAGGTGGTGACCCACAGGCTGAGCACCGCCATTCTAAACCCACCTCCTAACACCCTTACCCCCATGGCTAGGATTTCAACTTAGGAATTTGGTGGCGGTGAGGGGAGTTGGTACAAACAAATTCAATCCACTTAGAGAACTAAGTTATAATCAATAGGGTTGTTAATAAAGACTCTAATTTATAATTTGATGAATTATACCACTTAGAGACAATTTGAAATTTAAAATTATGCTTAATAGCTAACTACAGTGTGCTACACCTATAATTCCTATACTGAAAATGCTGAGGCAGAAGGATAATGGGTTTTAGGGTTGCTTGTCTCTAAATAAATAAGATTGTGGGGACTTTTGGTGTTTTGTTTCCTTGAGTTTATTTCTTTTAACAAAACATAATAATTGTTAATCAAATTTGAGGGTGAAACACAGGAGGTTTTTCTCTCTTAGTCACTGAGGCTTAGATAATAGCAAAGCTATTGGCAGGCTGCAATTCCCAGAGACTTCCTTCCTATACCTGATTAATGACGTTTCTCCTCTGCCTATCTGTCGTCTCTGAAAGTCACTGGTTTAGCTGAAGTAATGGTCGAGTGACTCCTTCCAACAGCAGTGTGCCTTTCAGCCAACAGAAGGAGGATGGCTCTTTTGTTGAATGATGGGCCCCTGGGCAAGCAGGGTTTAGAGTCCCTGACTTAGAGGATCCAAAGTCGTGTGATTGCTATAATTAAAAGACCATAATCAAAAGCAACTTGGGGAGGAAAAGATTTACTTAAACTTACAATTCTCAGGTCACACTCTCACTAGGAGGAATGGAGGCAGAAACTTAAGGCAGGAACTTGGAGGCAGAAGGTGAAGCAGAAGCCATAGAGGAATGCATCAATCATTAGTCAAGAAATTGCCCTATAGACTTGCCGACAGGCCAATCTTATGGAGGCACCTTTACAATTAAGATTCTCTCTTCCCAGATATGTCTAACCTTGTTTCAACTTGACAAAACCAAGCCAGGCCAGCATCAAATGGGAGGTAAAGGGCTGGGACAGTGGCCAGTCATCTCCCGAATCTGTGCCCTGTGCTGTGTTCCAGGCTCACCAGTAAGAAGCAAGTGCACCTTGCTTCTTGACAGGTGAGGTGCTAGGAGGGAAGTTAATATCCTTCTATGGGGTCATTTATCTCACTCTACATAAAAACTCCCCACTTGTGGAGTTCATTCATGGGTTATATAGTCACATATTGAAATCATGTCTAGGTCAAGGAGGGGATCCTAGTAAAGCCAATGAAAGAAAGCAGCAATGTCACATGGGCTGACCTTCCAAGGGTTTCTGAGGCTACAATGGATCTTAGTGCTGTCCAGCTCAGGGGCCCCATCAGCTGCTTTCATGAGGTCCTAGGTCACAGTATTTTTATAGTCTCAAATGGCTTCTTATTTGCTTCCCTCTACTAATTTTTAAAATGTTTATTTGCATATGTTAATCATACGTATGGATTTCATTATGACATCTTCATACATTTAATATAATGTTTTTTAATCATGTTCATCCCATTATCCTTTCTCGTCCCACACTCGCTGCTTCCTTGCCTCCTCTCCACTAGTCTTCTACTTTTATGTCTCTTTTTCTTTTAAGTGGCCCAATGAATTTAACTGAGCTTGTTTGCAGGAGAATGGGTGAAGTGTTGCTCCCAGCGACATAGGCAGCTTACCAGCGGCTACACCACTGTGGAAATATCTTTTTCTCCCCCAGAAACCATTAACTGCATCTAAATAAATTCTCAGGGTGGAGCGGAGGTTTTTGAACTCCTCCCCCGGTTATGTGCAGTGTTTGTTGTGTAGGCAAATGGCAGTTGCTGTGATTTCAAGGATGCAGCAGTCGTCAGTGGTGCCGTGTCTGAAAGTCAACATTTCATACCTTTCCCTACCTTCCTTTATATCTGACATCCTTTCCCACCCTGCATGCTATGATGTTACTTGAACCTTGAGAGGGCTGATATGGATTTCCCACTTATGCCTGAGCATTCAGCCATCACTTATTCTAACAGTAATGAGCCTCTGTGGTTACAATTGCAAAAAGAGGTTTCTCAGACAAAAGCAATGTCAATGAGAATCTGTATAGGGCCTAAACATGGTTATTTGGGAGGAGTTTGACTGGCAAATCATGTCCGTTAAGCAAAATAACAACCAGTTTTCTCCAGAGCCTACTACCTCACCAGTCATGGGTTTTGACCAGGTTTACAGTACCTTATCTGTATTTCTTCCTGTGAAGTGGGTCTCAAATCTAAGCAGAAGGCACTTGGTTACTGTAATACACCTGGTTGCCACTATTGAACCAATGGGCACATCTTTCCTGGCAGGTCAGTAGTGTAGCTAGCATGGTCCATAGCTGAGTATGTGGCCATTGAGTTTTCTTCCCAGTAACACTTTATACCACTGTGAAAGCTAGCCAGAATGTGTGTGTGTGTGTGTGTGTGTGTGTGTGTGTAATGTATATGTGTGTAAATTCTCTTTTCTCTCTTTGTTCCTTTTTCTCTTTGGTTCTTTTTCTTTTTCTGTTCTCTCTCTTACCCTTCCTTCTTTTTTTTTCTTTCCTTATTCTTGTAGCCCAGACTACTCTCAAATGTGCAGTAATCTTTCTGCCTCATGCTCTAAAATGCTGGGATTATAGGTACAAGCCACCATGCCTAACAGGTATGTATATTCTTTTAAAATGAGCTAAAGTATTTTAATGCTTAAAAGAAAGGAACAAAATGTTTTCTTCCTGCCTTCCACATAGATTAAAACCCAAGACTAACTTCTGTTCTGTTTTGTGCTGTTTGGTTTGGGACTTGGAAACTGTGTAAACTGAGCATTTGCTCTGACACCAAGCTCTGCCCCTACCCTTGAGACTCCTAACTTAAAGCACTGGATTTTACAAGTCATGCACAAAGACAATCCTCTCCAGAGATGTAAAGAAAAAGATTGTTCATTCCGCAGTAGCACTGCTCTAGTCTATGGGATTCATGAGTTGCACAGAGAAAACTATCAAATGCATGGAATGGACATTACAGGGCAGAACCAGTCTGTAAAGTGCAGGGAGAATGAAGACAAGGGGTTGCTGTGCGCTGGGACTGTCCTGCTCAGGCTCTATGCCAGGTAGGCCGCCCTGCAATGAAATTCAGGTTCCAGCCAGGCTTCTCATGGCAGCCAAGGCTCTACATCTCTGGCCAGCTTAGGCTGTTATATATTTCACCATCCTCACAGGAAAAAAAAATGCTTTTAAAGGCAAGGATTGGAAGGTGCCTGTGGTAGGAAAGGGGGACAGATGGGAGAAGGTAGCCTCACACTAGATTCAGTTGACTAATGGAGGCCTCATTAGAAATGGACGCTTGAGTAAAGATTTTAAGAAAAGTATGAGAGTATCTTGGAAGGAGGTTGGGGGTCCCAGTCAAAGGCAGAGCAAGGGTCAAGACCCAGAGCAGCAGACAGGCCTGATAGGTGGACAGTCCCTATTTCATTTTGTTTTCAAGAAGACAATATCTTGATATATATATATATATATATAATTGATATACATATGTATATCAATTTAACAATACATATTCAGTCAAAACCACTTTTTGAATTTTGAATTTGTATAGCTTCTTCGGATACCAACATACCATCTCTGGTGGTAGTGGGCAGTAGCAGAGAGTTGCCAGGAAGTCCTACAGTCACCCCCAAAATAGCTGTGGTCCACAGTATGCCCTGCTACAGAGCTGGGTCTAGGGCAGGCTTGGCCCAGTTGGTGAGTTTTCTACTTGTGAACTTTTCAGTTTCTAGTGGATTCATCATGCTCAAGCCTCACTAAAAAAATGAGGAGCAGTCATACGGGAGTAATAAAAGGAAGTTCTTGTGGCGGCATTTGGGGACCTCAGAGAAAGTAGCAGACAACACAGGAGTACTCAGAAGCACTAGGAAACCAGGCCACAGTGTGGAAGAAATAGGAAGGTATGGCAGTTTGAATTAGAATGGCTCCCACAGGTTCATATATTTGAATACTTTGTTCCCTGTTCATGGAACTTTTGAGGGAGGGATTAGGGCACTGGTCCTCAACCTTCCCAATGCTGTCACCCTTTGATAAAGTTCCTCATGTTATGGTGACCCCCAACCATACAATTATTTTTTGTTACTCCATAACTAGAATTTTGCTGCCGAGTGGAGTGTCAGTTTCTAAGACCACAGGGAATATGTGTTTTCTAATGGTCACAACCCACAGGTTGAGAATCCCTGGATTAGGAGGTTTGGCCTTGTTGGTGGAGATGTGTCACTATGGGCGGGCTTTGAAGTTTCAAAAGACTCATGTCATTTCCAGTTAGCTCTCTCTCTCTCTGTCTCCTAGTTATGTTTGAATGTGTGAGCTCTCAGCTACTGTTCCAGAGCCATGTCTGTCTCCTGCCTGCTATCATGCTCCCCACCACAACAGACATGGGCTCTACCTTCTGTTATTGTAAGCCTGAAACAAACTGTTTCCTCTACAAGTTGTCTGGGTCATGGCTGTGATAAGACAGGAGCTAGGAATGATCTTTCATGTCCACAAACATGTATGTATCATTCATATCTGTGTTCTTCATGATTGCAGTCCACTCAGTATAAAACACTTCCTCTGTCTCCTTGTGCTCACAAGTTTTTCCCTTTTGAAGATGACAGGACAGATACTTTTAGGTTATCTCTAAATACATATTTGCCTACTATTTCCTCACAAAGAGCTTCAAGTTACGTATCTGCAACTCTGATGCCAGCCTAGAATACACAGTGACATCCTGTCTTAAAACAAGCAAGAAAACAACTGAAAACTCAAAGTGCTCAGTGACAGAATGATGGAGAGCTTGCTTTTACATGCATAATACTTTGATCTACAGCACTGAAAAAAAATGTGGTGATAAAGAGAACTATAAGGAATAATGGTAGTGTGCGAAGCATGCTATTCCAAACATTTTACATTCATATAAAACTAACAGGTCCATAATGATACCATTTTAAAAGGCAGTGAAAATTATTATTTGTCATTATTGGAAGTGGTAATTTTACAAACTTCTTATGCTGAAAATTGGAAAGGATTAAACATTCATGCTGCCTTTTCAGTACACACTATATTTCAAGCCAAATTTAGTAGATGAGTGAAAATATTATTTTACAAGAGAAAAGCAGTAATTATTTGTTGTAAGAATGATGAAATTGGAAAAACACTCATTTTTTTCCAATATCAAATGAAATTCTTGATTCATGTAAGGGTCCTCTTAAAAATGCAAAGCTGTTAATTTCTTAACTTCTTGAACAAATATGTAGCAATATATTATGTAACAATCAGACCTTACATGCCTCCTTCCATGACACTTCATGAAGTAAACAGCCTCATCTACAGGTATTCTGATTTCTCCATTGCATCCTTGACATCACTCTTACAGCTTCATACATACATTGCCTTCTTGGGGTGCCTTCCAGGGATCCTGCTTCCTACCACACCCTTTGAAGCCTATGTGGGAGGCGGTATGACTCCTGCATTCTTCATGAGAGCAAAATCAGCATCATGTGGTTGATCAATCCCTTGAGCAAACCTGTCCTCCTCAGATCACAATTGCAGCAGTAGCTGAGTTCCTGGAGAAATGAACTAAAAAACACACTTTCCTAGATGCCCCTGTGAACCAGAGAAACCCACAGCCCTCTTCTCAAAGTGGTGTCTTTCAAATGGGTTAAAATCTTTGTGCTTTTGAGCCTGAGATAAGTGGAGATTTGTAAGTCCCTGAGATGCCTTCAAGACACCTTTCCTATGTTTCACTGCATCTCAACCTCATTTTTACCCAAGCTTTTTGCTGGTTAAACTGTAAGTTTTTCAAATATTTATGCTATGCTGTTTGTTCACATTTATCACTGTAAACTTGACTCAAAGCATCTAGAAATAACCATATCATAGACAGAATTCTGTTCTTTCTTGAAAACTTCCCTACTAAAGTCATTAGTAAATTTTGTTTAAAATCAACCTCACCCAAAGTCCCAGCGCATGAACAAAACTAGAAAAATTCTTTGCCAGAATCAAACATGTATGACCTTTAGTCCAATACATAATAGAAAATTTCTTTCCACGTGAAAACTCCTGAGCATAGTTTCTCCTAGCTACTTTTCTGTCAGCATTGTGGACTTCTGGTCTCTCATTAGAATCAACCATTAATCTCTTCACATGGTATTTTAGGGTATTCTCAGTGTGCATCTCTAAATGTTTCTAAATTCCTCTTGCAAACAAGTTCTGAAGGCTTAGAAATAATATTCTCAACAATCATGGCAATGACTCCACGTCTTGGAATCAACTTTCTAGCATGTCCTAGGCCTCATTGCTGTATATTGGCTCTTTCTTCTTGATCAGTGGTTTTCAACCTGTACATTGTGACCCTTTGGGGAGGGAGTATCAGATGACCCTTTCACAGGGATCATCTAAGACCATTGGAAAACAAAGATATTTACACTATTATTCGTAACAGTAGCAAAAATTACAGTTATGGAGTAAAAATAAGAATAATTTAATGGTTGGGGGGTAACCACAACATGAGAAATTGTATTAAAGTGTCATAGCATCAGAAAGGTTGAGAATCACTGTACTAGATACTTTGGTTCATCAAGACAAAAGAGTATGACCAAGCAGAACAGCTTACATCGTCATCGTTAGGAATAATGAGAGTCTAGAATGCCTGCCCTTCGGGCTCTCTTCCTTTCCTCCTTTCATTACACCCTCAGCCTATAGGATGGTGCTGTCTATATTTGGGGCAGCTGTGTTCTATCTTCCTACCCCCATTAGTTGATATTCTCTGGAAGCACTCTCATAGATCAATCCAAAAGTATGCTCTTTGAATCTTCCAGGCTTTATTTAATCCAATCAAGTTGACAACAAAGATCACCATTATGTTGATGGAGAACTGCCTTACAGGTACAATCTCTGACCCTAAGAAAAAAGAGAAAGAACAAATTTGACTGTACATGAGTGTGCATACTAAGACTTTGGAAACATTTATACCACACCAAAGTGAAATCATTAGGGCTCAGTAGGCTAGGTTATGCACTACATCATTTAAGAGCAAAAAGATTTATAAACATGTAAGCCACATGTAGCATGCAGACATGTGATTTTTTTATATGAAAACACACTGAAGCACATATGTTTATATCTATACAAAAGCCACTCATTATGTATTTTTCATGTTAATATGAAAGTTACTGTGGTTTGTGTGCATATTTCTGTGCCCTACAAAATGCATATGATTTCCATATATGTTTGTGTATTAAAATATTATATATATTACATTTATGTGTGCAAGAAAGACACAGGGTATATCTGCAAACATGTGTGCATGTGAGTAATACATCTGATGCACATGTGTTCTCGAGTGTGTAAATTACATCACGTATATGTGTTCATATAAGAGACACAAATGATGTATGTACATATGTGCAAATAAATGGGAAACACATAGCATTCTTATGCTTATATAGGGCACCTTAGGTGATGTGTATTTCTATGCATATGAAAATCATACAAAAAGTGTACGAATTTTGTATATGCATCTAAACATTTAGCAAGGGCATACTATGGGGTTCTCAGGGGTCACTTCCAGGTGAGTAAAATTATAGATATTTGATTCTTATCCGTATTTTGTGATGTTGTGGCAATGAGTACGCAATTTCTTTTTGTAAGAGGTTATGAAATGCAATTCTGTATACAATTTTAAATAAAACTTTAAAAAACTCACTCAACATTTTATGGGTTCAGTATCTCCTTCAGCCAGGGACATGCATTTCACTTTAAAAGAGAATTAGGCATACATTAAGAGCTGGAATGTAGAATTTCTTTTTAATTGAGTCTCATTCTGAAAAAGAGTTTGATTCAGTAAACACACACACACACACACACACGAAAGCATTTGTTTGGGGGATATTTATCTTAAAAGTGAAGAGATCTGGAAGTATCACATTAAAGAAAGATGGGTTTTTGATTGTCTGATTATTGACTGTTCTTGCACATTCCATAGAGGCCTTGTAACAGTTTCCACAGAGTGGACAACAAAAATCCAACCAGCTAGGGGGTGGCGTTTTCATAGTAAATTTCACTGTCTAGTTGATGTCACTTTTCTGTCTTAGCTATTCAGCACCTTACGTCTCTGTCAGTTTTAGCCTGTCTCCGTCAGTGTTTTGTAGCTCTGTCTCTTGCAGAAAAATGTGCCTAACCTTACCAAAGCCTGGCTTATTTCCCGATGGTAACCATGAGTATCTTCAAGTCAATTGGGGTAGATTGTAAAATATGCTGGCTGATACGCGTGTTCAAAGGGACGCACCTTTTGTCATTTTAATAGAGTCTGATACATAGTATACAGAGGAGTTATGAAATTAGTCATTTTACTGAGTGAGATTTTTTGGTTTCCAGTAAGAATGGCCACACATAATTAAACATAGAGAAGGGAGAGAAGGAGGCGGAAGAGGAAGAGAAGGAAGAGGACAACAATGAAGAGGGTGATGAGGACTCCAGACAACAGAACTGGGCATGTAATAAGGTTCCACATCGTTTTTTTGTTGTTGTTGTTGTTGCTGTTTTGTTTTATTTTGTTATGTGCACCTTTGATAGGTGTCCTATTAGACACATTTTTCCACTGTGCTGATGTGACAGCTTCCCATAGCATGCATTTACGAGGGCTAGATGGCCTCATGACAGCTCTGGGTCTCAGGAAACATGATGAATGTAAAATGCCAAGCACAGCCTCTGTGACCTGGAACTTCTAAGCTTGAGAAAACACGGGATGGATTGCAATCGTTCCACAGTGCCTCTGGGACAGCAAGATGTTTAAGAACAGGTTCTGACATCATTTCATTCCATTTTTCTCTGTGGAGAAAGCTCCCAGTTCATACTTGCCCCATACCTTGAGGCAGTGAGGCAAGCTACAAGCAACCCCAGTTATAATGACAATAAACACTTACGCAGGTCGAGACCAAGGCACTGGAGTTGAACCTGCAGGATGAGAATTTCACAAGATTGATGATTCATTCCATGCATCACCCCAACAGCAGAAGCTCTTTGCTGGCTCCTCCATCACCGAGACCTCCTGAAGTTAGAGTACTGGCTTTTTGAAGATGATCTTAAAGAATGTGACCATTTTGTCTCCTGAAGTTACAGCGGTTTTCTTGGAAAATGATTCAGCCTTGATCCTTTTTCTTGATCATGTTGTGCCCTAAAACTTCTTCTGGTGGAGAATTCATTCTATAGGGGCAGAACTGTGTCTGCCTTAGTCAGAATCAAATCTGTGTATAGCCAATGCATTGGGTGGTCTGGATAGAATAAATTTTTTCATATGATAATATGTTCACACCATGCTTAAACAGAGTGGTTTTCTTTTGTTATTCTTTTTTATTTTTATTTTTGCTTTCTTTTTTATTTATTTCAGAATTTCATATATGTATACAAAAATATTATCATACGCATTTTTCATTTGCCACCTAAATCCCCCCATATGTTCCTCAACACCTCTCCCCAGAACTTCATGTCTTCCCCCCTCACTCCCAATAACCTACTAAAGTTTAAATAGCGATACATGGATGGGGACATCCAATGTGTGGGAAATCTACCAGTGACCACACCCTCAAGAATAATGATCATTCCTTCCCAAGCAACATCAACTGCCACTAGCTCCTCAGTGATGTGTGGAATCTGAAGATCATCTTACCCACCTATTTGGGAATTTTGGATGGCTTGACCTTGTGTAGGCCTTGTACAGGTAACCATAGCTGCTGTGGGCTCATGAGTGCAGTAGCCATGTCATGTTCAAAAGACACTTTTCACAGAATCCGTCCCTATCTCTCATAGCGTTTCTGCCCCAGTTAGCCAGCTAATGGTGTTAATCAAAGGGTTAGCAAACTCACAGTATAGAACAGACCTCATTCACCTCTCTTAATTCCAATGGTCTGTACCAGAAACCTCCTCTCACAAGCCATCTTATGCTCTGTGTTTGTGACGCATACTCCGTTCATGCTTGGAATATGCTAGCACAGGCATGAGAGGCAATTAAAATACAGATGAGGAAAGCATTCTCATCGTTGTGAAAGCCTGCCTGATGAGGCAATCGGAATATGCAAAACATACTAAAATAAAACCCCTCTGCTTCTGCAATAGCTTCCATCTGAGGATTTCAAAGTGATCCTTTAATTTGTAAAACATTTTCATGCTGAAACTTTTTATAGTAACTGATCTTTGCCCCTTATTACTCCACTGGACCTCACTTTCAAATACTCTATATATAATCCAACCAAGGCCCATGCATGGAGATAACCTAGAACCCCTGCACAGATGTAGCCCATGGCAGCTCAGTGTCCAAGTGGGTTCCCTAGTACTAGGAACAGGGACTGTCTCTGACGTGAATTGATTGGCCTGCTCTTTGATCACCTCCCCCTGAGGTGGGTGGAGCAGACTTACCAGGCCTCAGAGGAAGACAATGCAGCCACTCCTGATGAGACCTAATAGACTAGGATTAGAAGGAAGGAGAGAAAGACCTCACCTATCAGTGGACTTGGGGGGGCATGCGTGGAGAAGGGGGAGTGAGGGTGGGATTGGGAGGGAAGAAGGGAGGGAGCTACAGGGGGGTACATAGTGAATAAAATATAATTAATAAAAATTAAAATAAATTAAAAAACAAAACAAACAAGGAGAAAAGTCCCTACCACATCACCAAACTACTTCGTTTTATTTTTGGATTCTTCCTCTCGCAAATGATCCTTTACCCTGGTCCTCATTCTAGAACTCTAGCTCCCTCCCTTCCTTCATTGGTCCCACCTCCCAGTTCCACAATCTCTCAGGTCTACTATCATGGTCCTCAGATAGCTTCCTAAAGGTTTTCTATTCTCTTGTGAACTGATTCAAAAAGTATATAATACTAGACATGAATATTCTCCTGGAGGGCAGCTTTGGTCTCATGAGAAGTATTGCGTTGGTCACATCTCCTTACTGTTTCCTTTCCAGACAACAGCAATGAAAAAGGTTCCGAGAGTCTCGGCAGATAGACTGGTGTAGTGTTAACACAGAAACCTCTGGCACAATGTAGGCGACACCATAAACATTTATTGCACACCAAAGAAATCCTGGAGTTACTCTTGATTTAAGAGCTTCACAATTCCCAAATCACACAGTATGACAAATGGGTAATCTGACCGAACCTTTCCAGAGTTCTTCTCACTCACACAAGTATGCCATGACGATGACAGTGGTGGTGTAATGGTAAGGAAGGTATGGGAATGGTGGTTGTGGTGATAACGATGCTGATAATGGCAGTGGCGGAGGCGATTGTGGTGGTGATGGTAGTTATGGTGGTGGTCATGGTAGTTGGATGATGGTGGCAGCATTGCCGGTGGTAATTGTGGTGTCGGTAGTGGTGATCATGATAACGGTGGTTGTGATGACGGTGGTAGCAATGATGGTGATGTTGATGATGACGGTGGTCTTAGTGGTCACAATGGATATAATAATGATCCTGAGGATGAGGAGATGATGGTGGTAATGAGGAAGATGGTGGAGATGATGATGGCAATGGTGACGATAATAATGGTAAAGCAGAGCAATATCCTCTATTGACATGCTCCTCTACCACACCAATAGTGACCTTATTTTGCTGAGTTCATTATAATATCAAGTTCCCTGTAAGGTCCTATTTGTTAAGGAAGACAAGAAGAAGAAAAAATCCTTTTTACTCCTTGTCATTTTAACAAGAAGACAAAGTTTCAGGCTTCTTACCTTTAAATAACCAAAAATCATATGAGCCTCTTCCTTCAGATGTCAGAAAAGACACTAGTTTGACAGTTTTCTCATTCCTATGCACGGAGAGCGTCTTTCACCTGTCAAATCTCAAGCAGACAGGCACCTTGTAAACTTGGAGTCCATGTCCCAGTCTTGTGCCATGGTTTTGAAGCTCTCAGTCGGTGAAGAAGGAAGGAGCCCATGTGGGTGTTTTTTGATATCAGGACACCCTGGGGGATTGCTTCTCATCCCATTCTAAAAGAGGGAGGAGCTAGTCAGTTTAGTATTGCCGTGACAAAATACCCAAGACAAACAACTGAAAGGAGGAAAGATTGGGTTTTGTTCTTGCTTGAAGAAGTTTCAGTCCCCATGGCTTTGGGCTGAGAGCAGCACAGCACACCACTGACAGGGGAATTTACAGAGGTCATCTGTGATTGCTGGTTTTGGTTGTCAACTTGGTTGCACTTGGGGCACCCCTGTGGGGGATTTTCTTGACCAGGTTGCTTGAAACAGAAAGAGCCACCCTAGATCCTGGCAGCACCTTCTGTAGCACTGCAGATAAAAGTCCATGGAAGAAGGAAACTGCCTTTCGCCTGGTTGCTCCGCTTTTACTGACAAGTCCACCTTTCCTGTTGCTGCAGTGTTCCTTCACTGATGTTATAACCAATCCACTGTAGACTGGACACCAGCAACTCTCCAGGGAACCTCCAGGCTTCAGCGCCAGGGTGAAGCTGCTGCGACATTCTGCCTCTTTACTGAGCAACTGTTGGATTCTCTCTTTCCCATGTGAGAAGGCCATTGTTGGACTTCCCAAACTGCATCCTGTAAGCCACTCTAATAAGTCAATTATATGTGTATGTTTGTATGTATATGATTGCGTGTATATGTAGTACATATATAAACACATACGTATGTATGCATGTATATAAGTATGTATGTGTGTTTGTATGTATGTATGTATGTATGTATGTATGTATTTTGTTCTCTCAGTTTAATTCCTATAGATAACCATGACTCACGGTGGCTGGGAAGCAGAGTAAGGAAACAAAACAAGATGTGAACAAGGAGTGTGAGGATGGTTCTGGGACACTGATTCCCCCTCCAGGGCAAGCTCCCCGTCATCTGACTTTCCTTCAATAAGCTCTACCTCTTAAATGTTCCAGCATCTCCCAGCGCTGCCATAGGCTGGAAAACAAGCCTTCAGCATATGGCCTTTGAGGGACACTCCACATCCAAGCTGTCACAAAGGCTATCACGGGAGGAAACTACTTTAGAAGTGGACCCAGATCCTTCTGAACTGGTTCAGCGAAAACAAGGGGGCACTGTTCCAAAAGCAACAGAGACATCATGGAGATAAAACAAGATTCTGGGGTCAAGTAATGCAGCATCTCACCTTGGTTCAGTTCGGAAAGGTGGTGTTTACTCTGAGTCCACACCTGCCAAAGATGATGTGCTGTGATCGATGGCAGGGATCTAAAATCACCTGGAAGACAAACCTCTGGACACATCTGTGTGGGTATTGAGCTAACTGAGGTGGAAAGACTAATCTCAAATATGGGTGGTACAATTCCATGGCCTGAGGTCCCAGACAGGGTAGAAAGGAGACAATGAGCTGAGCACTCTGTCATCTGCCTCTAATATAATGTGACCTCGTATATCTAGAGCCGTGTCTTTCCCTCTTATAACTTACTATACTCTCAAATACTAAGCCAAAAGAAACCCTTTCTTCCCTACTTTCAAGTTCCAAAATTGCTCTTGTCATGTATTTCATCATAACAGTAAGAAGGGTGACTAATACATCTACCCAATGACAGTTCTGCAAAACAGAGCCAGAGACCAAGTCCCCTAAGCCTTTGTCTTCCATGGACAGCCTAAGCTGCCACTGGTACTTATGGTAGGGCTAGGTCACCCTAAGCGATCAAGAACCTCTCTTCTATCACTCTGTTCCAGAACACCAGGCTGTGAGCCTTCCTGCCAGCCAAGTGCATGTAGCCAGTGATGACCTAGCACAGCCTGGGTTCACTGCTCAGCTGCAGAGATCTCAGAATGGAAGCACAGCCCAGCCTCCAGCTCTCAGTTTGGGCAGCTGAGAGATGCTGCATCCCCAAAGCCCGAGGAACTAAGGCACAGAATAGCACCATTTATTGGAACTATGTAATTTTTTATTACCAGTATCTACATTTTAAATGGCTGAGCTAGTTTATGGGTTTCCAATAAATTGTGTGGTTTGGAACATGACAGCTAACAAATGCATGCCATAAATCCCTAATTTGGTACATAAATAAAATATATCAAACCATGACTTTTTAAAAAAATCCTACCTCTGCTCAATAAATATCAGATTGTTGTTTAAAGAACATTGGCTTGAAAGGAGCCCAAACTCTTCCCAGGGGGCCTGTATCTCTGCCTGGAGCAAGAGAGACTCAGAAGTTTCTGGTGGTTTGGGAAAAGGATAATTATGCCTAAGCAATCCTTTGGAAATGAGGTGTTTGGGTTTTTTTGTGCCCCCCCCCGCCCGCCATGATGCTTATAGAGTAAGTGTGAGAAAGGAAGGAGAGAAATTCCTTCCAGCCTCCAAGGGGCTCAGGAAAAAAAAAGGGGTTATGGTCTCTGGACTCCAGGAGATCGGGAAATGATAAGGTGTGTGTCACAGCTGCAGAGATAATGCCCTACTTCCCACTGAGGCAGAGAAAGACATCAGCCAATGTCCCCTTGTTGTGCTCACCTACAATGTCAGCATCAATGAACTCAGAACAGGCTCCCCATTTTCATTTCTGGGATGGTTCTTTGACTCCAAAGAGTACAGGCCCTACCTAAAGACTCAGTCTCCTTCAGCAGGTTAGTGGAAAGGGTGAAGATGTTTTATCTACTCTTTATTGGCTTGTGGTAAAGAAAAAAAAAAGAATGCCAAAGTACTTGTCACCTTGAGCAATTCAGGATAGAGACAAAACATCTCTGTTGTATTGTAAGGAAACCGAAGGTGGCCTTAGTGACTCAATCTTGATCCTTTAAAAAAAAAGAATTCCTGTAAAAGCCTAGATTATATCCCTAAGTGTAACACTTTGACCTTAACAGTCACTATATCACAGTGTCCTTGAAGCTCTCTCACAGGAGTAAGCTCAGTCCTGACTACTGCTGGGTCCTCGTGGGGCTATGCTGAGAAGTTATAACTTCAGGGATCAGCCCGACAGGAGGAGAGAGGGCATGACTGGTTAGTGGTGCTGCTGAGGGTGCCAACAGTGGTGCCAATGTCTTCTAATAGAAAACTTGGTGCGTACATTTGCACAGTTCCCCCTTTGCCTCCATCAGTTCTGTTGTGGTCGTAAGAAGCTGCTCCAAGAAGACAGAAGAACCGATAGTATCAAAACATAGCCCTGGTGTTATGGTCCAAGAGAAAAGGACAGAGGATGAGGGCAATGCTATTGTTTGAATCCGAGATGCTCCCTGTCCCCATCCCCACAGGGTCATCTCTTGAAAGCTGTGTCCCCAGTTTGCAGAAGTATTTGGAAGGCTGTGGAGGTAGGGCCTGCCTGCCAAGAAGTAGGTCACTAGCTGGCTGCCTTTAAAAGTCACACCTACCTCAGGTTCCAGCTGCAATCTCTGCTGCCTGATTGGCCACAGTGGAGAAACTTCAGCCACAGGATCCCTGCTATACCTTCTTCACCATGTTGGACAGAAATCCTTTGAGATCATAAAGCTTTTTCTTGAGTTGTTTTACAGCAGTGAGTGGAAAAGTAACGAATACAATGAGTTTGAGGTACTGAAGTGAAACTTAGCAGTTCAGCATGTGTTGTAGAAAGGAGAGAAGTCAACATGGAGCTGCCCATCCAACTGTGACCTCTGGGCTCTTTCAGAACCCTCCTTTAAGGTAGACTCTGCCAGATGCTGGCCCTGACAACCAGCTGCCATCTCTTGACTCAGCATCAGAGTTGATGCGAGCTGCTGCCTGCTCTCCAGTAGCACCACTTGAAAGCCCCGGTTCACTTTTTTGGGTACATGTGATTTTTTTCCTCCTACCACCACACTTCCTTCCCTGGGAACTGTTGTTCCCAAGGTCTCACCCTATTAAATGACTCCTCAACTAGTCATGGTCTAGGCTATCCTGTCCTAGAAGTTTCTGGCCAACTCTGACCCCTGAAGGTAGCCCACTTTCTTACTGTGTGGAAGAAGTCTGTGGCAGGAGAGAAAACCTGGATCTTTCACAGTGAAGCCATGAAGACCTGAGGGATGGTAGATGAGCTTGGTTAGTGATCCTAGATCAGTAGATCCTTGATCCCAGTTGTTCCTAACCCCTGCGTTCCCTCCAAGATCCATTGCTGACTTCAAGGTCTGGCCACTGTGGCTAGACGGTCAATGATAAGCAATCCCCTCCCTGGTTCCAAGGCCTTGCATAAATCCCTTGACATCTACATCAGCCTTGTCTCTGTGACATACTTTCTGATGTGACATCAGTAAGAACATGACATAGAAAACCACAGGGGCCATGTTCTGGGAAGGGACTGAAGCATCTCATCACCAATAGATATTTTGCAATATCTTGGTTGTCAGCTTCTTAGAGCTGGTACTGAATTTTATTTAGATAAGATGAAAACTAGTTTTGCTATCTGTTGTAGCAAAGGTGAAGGTTATACCTGAAATGATAGAGACAAGCTTAGCGTGGGAGCATGGGGTTCCTATCTTGGGATAAGTGGCTCATACTTCTCCTTTGAGCTCGCTACTGCTGTGATTCTGTTTAGAGGATTTTCTGGGGCTTTTCAGGTTGCCTGCATCTTTGAAGCACATTTGCTTATTCTTGGTGGGAGGGTCCCTAGGATCTCAGGCTGTCAGTAATAGGAGAGAATCTCCTTTGTCATCCTTTAGGCAGCTCAGAGATGTTCAGCTTGCCTGATTTGCAGTTTTTCTTTTAAATTGATATTTAATTTGTCCCTGAGCTCCCCTCAGAGTCCATTCTTTTTTAATTAATTTATTTTTTTACTAATTACAATGTATTCACTTTGTATCCCAACTGTAGCCCTGTCATTTGTCCTGTCCCACCCCACCCTCCCCCTTCTCCACCCATGCCCCTCCCTTCAGAGTCCATCTTAAGTTTTTTTATTAATGAGACTAAGAACCCCAATAGAGAACCCTGATTTCTCTGGCAACAGCTGCACCACCAGGATTGCAAGATGCCCAAGTTTCAGGCATCATAAGCACACCCTGCAAATGCCCATCAGTGTTGTACAACCTTGCTGTTAATTGAGTCTTTTATTTAAAAGCTAAAGAAACTTTAAAGAAGCCGCTTATTAGCCCTCCAACATTTACAATGGAGCCAAAGATCCCATGGGGTATTTCTAAGGACTGGCTTCCTCTGTCCAGGAATCCGAGCTTTCATCTATCTCCCTAGATCCTACCACAGTTAGCTTATTCTAATAGGACCCTATTTCCCTTCATGGCTGTGACTGGCCTATTTAGGGGCAACTGGCCAGCAGCATATTCTATTCAGTAGCCCCACACCGCTATTGGTTTAACCAAACAAGACCAGTCACCCACCATTTTCACTGTTTTTAGTTTAACCTTTTAACCGGGGTTATCTAACCACAAGACCTAGTTAATCTAATTAGTCTCTCCCTTCCCCTAGACTTCTCTGCAAGAGACTAGACACCCCAAAACTAGATGTGATTCAAATACAAAGGAGGGAGCTTCTGGGAATTTTGGAGACAGAACAAAAGAGTCCAGCTTCTTCAAAGCCTTACGTTGCTGGATGCTTTGGGGCTTAAATTAATCCTCTTCCTCAATCCCTTCATCTGTGGAAAGAGGGGTGTGCTGTGTACCTCACAGACTGTGGTTGGGGATCAGTGAGCAAATGGAATGTGTAACCACAACACCGGGCGTTGCTTAAAATTTCTCTCACAGGAGCAAATCAGATGTTCCTTCATACAGCAGTTATTCAGCGTCAGCTTCATCTGGGATAATTGAAATGCAGATTCATTCGGCATGGCATCTCTCTCCCAGAAAGTCTGACAAAATAGTTCTTTCTCTGACTCTTTGACTCTAGAATTCTCAGGCTAACACAGCCACGCTGCATTGCTAGTTGCCTCCAAATGCGAACCATGGGGGAGCTGTTAGTTTCTAGACCACTTGCAAGAAAAAATAAGCAATAACGACTGCAGCATCCCTAGCCGAGCAAGTGAGGGAATGAAGGTGTGCCTTAGAAGGCAATTTATGCATCCACTTTTTGAAGAGGCGAGGGGAGTCGGCAACTGTAGATGTTGAAACTGTGGCAGGGTTTTACAACCCTGATGTGCAACGGCTGCAGGTACCTGGCAGGCCTGTTTTCAGTTCTGTCTTTTCTGGCCCTGATTTTAAGAACAGATAGAAAACAAATTTGCTGAGACATCATGAAACCAGCTTTGATGTAAGACCCCTGGATTTGGAGAATTTCCTCTGGACTGATAAGGCCATGCCCCTTGAAGACCTCACGAAGTAAGGATGTTAGACTTGCTCTTCACTTTCAAGCACCTGTGTGTGGGTTTAGTGTTTAGTGTTAGACATCATGCAGTCAGCCCTGTGTACCCACAGGTTCCATGTGCTTGGATTTGCCTAATGCATGGACATGTCCGTATATTTACATATGTGTGTACGCATCCAGAAATGTGCAAATATTGTATCACTACCGATGATATATACAGACTTTATTTGTGTGTGTACAGGGTCATGTGTATGCAGGTGTGTGTGTGTGTGTGTGTGTGTGTGTGTGTGTGTGTGTGTGTGTGTAGGCCAGAGGTCAACCCTGGGAGTTGTTTCTGGGGAGCTGGCACCTTGGTTATTTTGGAACAGGGTGTCATTCTGGACTGGTTCATTCCTCACCCGAAATCTAATTTGAGGAAACTAAGAGCTCCTGTGCATCCAAGGACAGAGATTATAGCTTGCTTTCTGAGTATGGTTTGGGAGAATACAGACCCATCAGAGGTCTGTCCCCGATGTCCCCAATCACACAGTGAAGGGAGGAGAACATGGAATGTGGAGAGGTGAATGAGGGAAAGCAGAGAGTCCTCCATGGGCCAATGACTGTGCTCCAGGTATGGGATGTGTGTGCCTCAGAGATGTCAGGAGGAGAAGGTGCCATGGTGGGACTGCCATGCTGTGCATGGCTCAGTGAGCACCACACTGGATGGGTGGCGGTCCCTCCCACCATTCTTCAGTGTTCTACAAAGCCCCCAAAAGGTTACTTAACTCCAGGGAAAGTAGGGGGGGGGTGGCTGAAAGCCAGGAAGGATAGGCTTATTCAAATTTATCCTGAATTGATAAGATACTCATTATTATAAAAGGTAGAAATTATGCAGTTGGAGAAAAATTAATTCTCTCCACCCCTCTCCCTTGTTTGCAATAATTCAGAGCCTGAGGCGACAAGGCATTTACACGTGCTGCCATTTGTTCATGTGGATTGTGGGAATTCAAACACCTCATCACATTTTCCTGTGTGGTGTGAGGTCCTAGATTCCATCCCCAGCACCAAAACTCACCTGACCATTCTTTCCATCTCGGGGCTTGTGAAAGTTCATGAGACACACAAGGCTGAAAGAAGGGTGCATTTCTTCCAGCATCTTTGGTCAGTGTGACTGCCCTGGCAAAGAGCTATGGGCTGGTCATGGTCTGATTCGGTTGCTAAAAGTCCAAGATCGTGGTTCCAGCATGCTGGGGTTCCTCAGCGACTTCTCTGTTGGGTTTTAGATTGCATCTCCCCCATGTTTCTCCACATGCTCTTCCCCCGTGTCTATCTCTGAAGTCTATTCTGACCTCAGCATGTACATTTGGGAGTTGTAGCTCAGACAAGGAGGAGTCCTGTGTGAACCGAGGTTATGTAGACAGTCTCTCGTAAGTCTAAACTCTCTCGGTTTCTAACAGAAAATTTGACTTTCTCTTAGAACTGGTTAAAAATGCAGACTCTTGGGCACCACCCAGGTACGCTGACTTGGAATCTGCATTGTGCCAGCATCCCTAGGTGACTCATCCATAATTAAAATTTGAGGTGCACCTTGAATTTTAAACAACTCTCCCACGCTTAAGCCTGGAGGAATTTCACCATTCCTTCAAAGCACGTTGAAATCTCGGCTCTCTGGGCTGTTTAAAGTGGAGCTTTAGATGGGGAAGCCTCCGATGAAGTCAAGTCCAATTCATTTGCCGCACAAACTGCTGCTGTGCCCACAGACAGTTATCACCAGGAAGCTGGGAGGAGAGAAGCACTTGGGAGGAGCTGAGGACACAAAGGATGGTCAGAGTCAGTGCAAAAGAATATGGGCAATATGTGGGGCATGTGAACACTCCCTGCATCAAGAGACCCAGCCCTCTCCTGCAGGGTGGACTCTCCTTCCTCGTTCCTGTTCCCTCCTCATCTCTGCCCTACCTCCGTCCATGTAAAGGGTAGGAAAACCGGAGCAACGAGAGTGCTGGAATGTGTGTGTGTTCTGCGTAGGTTGCCTGTCCGGTACAGAGTCCACCAGCATCACGTACGCTGCCCCAGGAACCCTACATCTGTCCATTTTCCACAATACCCTAGTCTACAGGATCTCCCCCGTGGAGCCCTCAGGATGCTTGGACCAAAGAAGGGAGTTCCATGTGGCCTCTTCACAGATCCCCACCAACCCCTACACCCCAGCCACCTGTGTTCAGGTGAGGGAGCTTCAAACAACAGCAGCTCCCGATTCCACCCAGAAGCAAGGTCTTATTGAGCACACCACCAGTGTTGTCGGGTTGAGGACACAGGACAAGGGGACTGCTGAGGCTGGGAAAAGGCTCTAGAATCCAAGGGGATACCCAGGGACCATGTAGCCACCGCACAGGAGGAGCTGTGTCAGGATGTAGCCACCGAGGCCAAATCTAGCCCAGGTAGTTATGACAGAAATGGTCTCGTCCCCAGAGCTGTTCTGCAGACGCCGCAGCTGTGATGGGACGAGAATATGATGCATTAAGGGGTAGGAAGGTTGGACAATGCAATACTTGGCAAAAGAGACAAACTGCTTATGGACAGCAATCACTTAAATACTTGCATCCAAGCCACCTGAGGGTGTGGAGTTTATAGGAAGATTCTTTTTTTACGAAGATGTATTTATTTTTATTTTATACATAGGAATGCTTTGTCCACATGTAAGTAAGTGCCTGTTACTTACGGAGGTCAGAAGGGAGTTCTGGTTTCCCTGGAACTCCATGGTATTCCAGATGGTTGTAAGCCACCGTGTAGGTGCTGGGAACCAAGCCCAGGTCCTCAGAAAGCATCAAATGCTCTTAATGGCTGAGCTCTCTCTCCATCTCCCACAGATTCTTTGAAATGGTGTCTTTTCTGAAGGAAAGAAAGGGGTGTACTTTGATGGATCCCAATAGAACTTGGGCTGTAATCTGGCCATGCTGCTCCAAGTAGAGAGGCCTGCTGACTCTCAGGCATGTGGGCTGGGGGCTTATCATGGGCACTTCTACATCCAATTCTAGGCCTTTGCCCTGGCTCAGGCCAAAGAATATTCTCCCCTGACAGGATACTTATTTCCATCTACAGAAAATCACCAACACTGATTTTCTTTTCCTCTGACTATGAGCATGCCCAACATATGGTTATGTCAGACAACCCTAAAAACTCCACAAAACACAACCATTACCTTCTCCGCGCAGTGGCCCCTTCGGTATCTGTGGGGCTTCATCCCAGAACACTGCTCAGATTCAAGACAAGTAGAATTCCTACTGGCGTTGGTCCAGTACTTAAGTAAAACAAAACACTCACAGCATGAGGAAAAACAATGTTATATTCCTAGAGATTTGTCCCTTCATTTAAGCCATCACCAGATGTAATAAAGCTCGAACCATAGCTGTCATTCAAGTGATTAATCTTGAGTGACACCTTGTATACCAAGATCTCAGTCAAGTCTCTATAAAATGGCATAATGCTCTCCAGCGACCTTGTATGCCCTCCCATATACCTTAAATCACCCTGGGATTATTTATAACACATAGCACAATGCCAGTGTTTTGCAGACTGAGGTCTAGGGAATGAAAGGATATACCCATTCAGCACAGAAACAGCCCTGCCTTTGCATGTTTTCAGTCTGTGGCTGGTTGACTCTGTGGATGTAGAGCCCATGAATATGGAGTGTCAACTATACATTCTGTAAATTACAAAATAGTGGATGAACCCATCTTTCTCCTGGGCTCACATATGCCCTAGTGTGTATTATGTCACTTACTAGGAAGAATGTGGAAGAGATAAAGCTGAGGAGTGTTGCCAACCCTTCAGTTCTGGGTGAAGGAAGAGGAGGAAGTGAAGAAGACGCCAGGGAGAATGATGCCACTGTTGATAAATGCAGGGGAGACTGTTGATGCTATTTCTTGCTCATCATTACTGGAAGAAAGAGACACTCTATTAGGATGGCTGGAGACCTGGAGTCGGACTGCCTGGGTTTGCATGCCCTCTCTGGAACCGCTCACATGTAGCACCTGTTGGCCTCGCTTCTTTAACAAAAGAATCAGGATCCAGCATAACTGTCAGCCCACTTTTTCTAGAGTAGACTCGGTAGGCTGTCAGGTGCGACGGGGTCAGTGCTTGTCACATGGGATGTGCTCCCAGACATTTGTTCCCCTGCAGAAGAGCAAGTTAGTGGGTGACAGTGAGCACACCTGCCATACTGTGACCTGGCTATTTACTCAAGGCCCATCTCATAATTATGGCAGAGGTTTTAGAAGGATTCAGAGAATAACTACAGGAGGGGGAAAACAATCCCTTATTCAGACAAATTGGCACTTAATAAATGTTCGTTGAACCTGTGGCTGGATAGATGAATGAATGACTAAAGACCGGCACCTCTAAGCATCAACCTTTGTTCATACATTAGGTATACATGGGGATGAGGGGGATCTTTTATTCATTCTCTTGTTATTAAAATATTTCGTGGTCCTTGAACCTAGGAGTTAGAAAAAGAACAAAAGGAAGAGGAGAACTAAGAATTGCATGATTTTGCAAATAGTGTTTTTGTTTCATAAATATCTACAGAAGAATTTGTTTCATAGTTTTAAAGTCATTTTTTATTAGTGAATACAGAAGTGAAAACATCCATTGAGATATCTACCCTTATTCTAAAAGCCAGGGCTAGAAAGAAACAAACATGATTGTGATTGATGCTGTTCTGTTATATTCGGGCAATCAACACCCCATCTTCATGCCCTCAGTTTAATAAGTTAGGGAAACCACTGTAGGATACCAAAAAACCAAGCAGTTTCTTACATTCCATTTGGAATTTCCTTGTGAAAAGAGGCATTATGGACTGATTGTGCCTACTTTGTTTTGGTTATTCTATTTCTTATTACTATGGTAAGATATCAAAGACTGGGTAACTTAAGAAGAACAGAGGTAGATTTGGCCCACGATTCTCTAATGTCCCAGTACCTGTATCATTTTAACACTAGTGAGAAATTCATAGAAGTTGACACCACAATGGTGAGTGTACAGAGAGTAGCCAGGCTTGTTCTCTTCTCTTTCTCTTTTAAAATGTTCATTTATTTATTTGAGATGGGACATTGCTATGTAGCTCAGGCTGGCCTCAAAGTGAAGCCCTTCCTGCCTCAGTTTCCCAAGTATTGAGATTACAGATGTTTATCACAATACCTGGAAGGCTTGTCCATTCATTCATTTATCTCTCTCGATAGATAGATAGATAGATAGATAGATAGATAGATAGATAGATAGATAGATAGATAGATAGATAGATATAGATAGATAGATAGATATAGATAGATAGATAGATATAGATAGATAGATATAGATATCTGTTTGATTGTTTATTTTAAACTGTCTTGTGAGAGTCATCAAGTTAGCGTCCCCTGAGAACTGCTTCTGCCCCATCCAAAGGCATACCACCAGTGACTGACATGCCTGACAGCTCCATGCCTTGTCTTCTAACATTGCCCCCTGAAGACTTGGGGGCAAACCATATCCCAAGTCCAGCAGGGAACTCATTTAGTTTCTTTCTGTCGAGCATTTCAAGTTACACACGAGGGGAAGATGACCTGAAGGAAGCATAGAGAACACGAGCAAGTGAAGAACCTCTGAGTCACATCTGGGTCTGATATCATTGGATGCCAGCGCCATTAGATCAGCAAATGGCAATTTCTGATAGTGTTTTTGAGAGTGGAGCCAGGCTGTCTTCTGATTTGAGTGAGCAATTGGATTCCTGGTATTTTACTTATGGTTCCTCACATCTCATTTCCAGGCATCACCAGCAGACAGACAGTAGCCGTGATTCCCCATCAGTCCTTTGTCAGGAGGGTCAGCAGGTGCAGGGTTTCTTGAATTATGATCTGCCTTTTTGCCAACCGCGCCAGTTTCTTGAAACCTCTCTTTGGTTCCTAGGGCTGTAGCCATCTGCAGTGTCCACTAGCACTTGCCTGGGTTGGACTCTCATCAGAGAGAAGTGCTTGCTTTACCCTAGCAGTAACTGCACGTGCAAAATTATAAAATAGTAATGATTAAACCTAACAGATTCTGCCCACAGTTTTATTTTAGACTTCAAAAGTTACCCAGCTTTCATCATCTCAGAGAAAATCTGAAGATGTAGTCTCGAAATTCATATAATATTGAAATGCCACAGCACAAGGGTGAACATACAGATGTTTAAGAACCCATTTAAAAAGTCTGCTTTGACTTTCCAAGCAGAAATGTAAGCTCACATACAGCCTCTCTTCTATAAAGATGAAATGCAAAGGGAAAATATGAATCAAACTAATTTAGGCAAAAGAGAAAATTGAGACTTCTGGCTGTCAAGGAAGAGAGTGAGTTAGCTTTAGGGAAGACTGGGTTCAGGATTAACGCATTCCTGTCTCTTCTTCTCTGATTCTTTCTGCATTGCAGTCTTACTCCCTTTTACCCGTGTACTTTATGAACACTAAAACTGGATCTTACCTGCTGAGGAGTCAGATGCTCACCCCTCAGCTCAGCTGTAACTTCAGGAAAATTGTTAATGGTATCTGTGACTCTGTTCTTAACAGAATGGGGCAGACATTCTCCCACAGGAGATCAGCATAAGCCTAGTAAAGTGGTAATTGTCTTAAGTAGATGACGTCTTTCCATTCTGTATTTTGATACTGTAGTATTTGATGGCCCTGCTGGTGTGAAAGGACTGCCCCTCTAAGGTCTAGCTATTTCCTGAAGAACTCCAAAAACTTACCAACAAGTCCCCCTTTCATCTATAAACCAATACTCCAGAACCCATGTGCCGATAGACCTCTTTGGTAGGCTTTTTCAGCCAGGGTGACTGTTAATAGTTAAGCTTCAGTTGTCAAATCCAGGTGCTTGGGGAGAGGGAATCTCAAGTGAGGAATTGACTCTATCAGATTGGCATGTGGGCATGTGTGTGGGGAACATTTTCCTGATTGATGATTGATGTGGGAGGGACCAGCCCACTGTGGGTGGAACCACCCCTGAGCATGTAATCCTGGTGTTATAAAAATAAATAAATAAGGCTGAGCACGGAAGAGCAAGCCAGGAGGCAGGATTCTTCAAAGGATTCTCTTTCAGTCCCTGTCCTGACTTCCCTTCATGATGGACTGCAATAGCTTTTGGTCATGGTGTTTAATCACAGCAACAGAAAAAGTAACTAAGACAATAGTGAAACCCTGACTTAAAACAACAAAACAAAACCCCATTGTTTCCTAACATGAACAGTATATGAGATAATATTGTAAAACTATCATGTGTTTAATGCTTTCTGTTATTTATTCTAATACTCTTACACTCTAAATGAATTTTATCTGGAGCTAGAGAGATGGCTTAGAGGTTAAGAGCACTGGCTGCTCTTCCAGAGGTCCTGAGTTCAATTCCCAGCAACTACATGGTGGCTCGCAACCATCTATAATGAGATCTAGTGCCCTCTTCTGTACATGCAGACAGAACATTGTATAGGTAATAAATGAATCTTATCATGACCAAAAATAATATGCCCAAATTTTAATGTCACACAAAATAATGTATTCTCACGCTAAAACAAATGAACAAGATTTAAATGCCGCTAAGAAAATAAAACATTTATAATAAATAAATGGCAAAATAACCTTTAAAAACTTACACATTGATATTCTCACACCTTTGAAGCAGGCAAGGCATTTCTAAGAGTGACTTACAACTTAAAATTCACCAAGGAAGACATAGATAGACACAAATGACTGCATTAAGATAGGAAAAAAATACAAGAGATCCACTGCATAAAAAAAAATAGCTAAAAGATAAATGACAACACGGAAACGCAAAGATAATTACACACATATATTTCAGACAACAGAATAATATTCCTAATTGGTAAAGCCTTTTAATGTGAGAATAACATAAGGAAAGTGACCTAGTAGAAAGACAGGCTAAAGATATAAGCAGATGGCTCTCAAGAGAAAAAAGAAGAAGAAGAAGAAGAAGAAGAAGAAGAAGAAGAAGAAGAAGAAGAAGAAGAAAACTTTTAAGGACAAAAGCAAACAACAAGCCCTTGGCAGGAGGCTGCGTCAGGACAGCTCTTGGCTGTAAGCAAAGAGCATCTACCTAACAACAGACGGAAGTAGTCTGGTTTTCCATTTCCACATAATGAGAAATCTGGAACAGGTGGGTAGGAGCCCTCCTCAGGGCTGAGATGGCAGTGAGGGGAGGTGTCTCCTTCTGTAGATTCACCCTCCCGCTTTAGCCATCACCAGATGTACTCTAGCACCATATGGGGTTATCCCTCAGCAGTGGGTGGGAGAACTACTCCAGGACCCACCTTGAATACCCAAATCTGCAGATGCGCAGATCCATCATACAGAGTGGCACGGTGTTCCATGTGCTTTAAATATCTCTAAAAAAGCTTATAGGGCCTACTGTGACAGAAATGTCCTTGTGAATAGCTGTTATGCTGCGTTGCTTTGGGGAAGCTGGCAAGGAAAATGTGTATATGTTCAGAATCCATGAAGCCTTCTCCTCACTGTTTATGGTGTGTGGTTGGTCAGCTCTTCTGATGTGGAACTTGGGGGATCTGGAGGGCTACCTCTAAGACAGAGACCAGCATACTTTCAGCTTATCTTAGATATGCCGTGGGGTTTGGTTGGTGGGGGGAAAATGCACTTGGAACTTCCCTTATAAGTCTCAGCAGACTTCTCTTTTAGTCTCACTTATAAGAACTGTGATCCAGGGGGCTGAGATGGCTCAGTGTTTAAGAGCATGTTCTGCTCTTCCAGAAGGCTTGGGTTTGGTTTCCAGTCCCCTAGTCATGCAGCTCATAGCTGCCTGTCTGTAACTCCAGCTCCAGGAAACCTGTTCTGGACTCATTGGTACCTTTATACAGTGACATACCTTCACACACACACACACACACACACACACACAGAGAGAGAGAGAGAGAGAGAGAGAGAGAGAGAGAGAGAGAGAGAGAGAGATTAATCTCAAAAACAAACAAGAAACCCCCCAAACCTATATTCCATGACTGCCTCTAGCTGCTAGGGAGGCTGAGCTATTGAAGATTAGGAAAAAACAAGGGCTTCCCACATGTGGCTAGGTGTTTATGAAGGGCAGCCTAGTTTTAAGACATTTTTAATTTTGTGCATATGTGTGTCTGTGCACATGCACGCAGGTGCTTGTAGAGTCCAGCATCAGATCCACCTGGAGTTAGAGTTTCAGGAGGATGCCAACCTTCTGACGTGGCTAATTTCTGAGTGGTTGGCTTACTGTGTTTCTCAACAAGGCACTTTGTACATTTGAGGAGAAAAAAAGGTTCATTGCGAATATTAATTGAAAAGCCACAGGGCACTTATGTTTGACCCGTGACATCGGGTGCAAATGTGTTAGTTGGCTTTCTGCTGCAAAACACCTTTGGGAACCAACGTAAAAAGAGGGGAGGACTGTTTTGACTCGTGGTTTCAAAGGCTCCAGTTCATTGTGGGTCAGCCTGCTGCTGGGGGGCCCGTGGTAACAAACATAGTGCATCATGGGGGAAGTGGAGGAAACTGCTCCCCTGGTGATGACCAGGAAGCAAAACAGAGAAGGAGACCAGAGTTCTCCAATCCCCTCCCCTCGTTTTTCATGTATATGTTTGTGTGCCGGAGTGTGTGCATGGACATGCCACGTGTGCAGAAGCCCTCCGAGGCCAGCACTTTCCCAGTGTCTAGTGGAATCTTATCCACAGCGGTCTGTCAGTTCAGTTCCTCAGTACACACCCAAGCGCATGTACACAGCAGCCACAGGGAGAACTGGTGTGAATGTTCACCGCTAGATGAGTGCAGGTGCACAGCGATGTGTGCGTGTGGTGGAAGATTAGCCAGCTGTGAGAAGAACTGAAATGTTGACCTGTAACACAAGGTGGGAGAGCCTCAAAACAAACACATCCTGTGAAAGAAGCCTGACATGAAAGGTCATACATTGTGTGGTCCTATTTACTTGAAATCTCAGAACAGGCCAATTCACATGGATGGAAACTAATTGGCAGCTTCCAAAGGCAGGAAATGGTGGGGGGAAGGGGAAACACCAAAAAACAAAAACTGGGAATAAGTATTTGAGAATTACGAAATTTGGGGGGAAGGTTGCTTGAGTTAAAGTGTTTAGTTTTATGTTGTGTGAGTTTCAATCCAATTAATAGAATAAACACAGTTTACTTTGGTTTAGCATCTCCAGCTGAAGGAAGTAAACTTCATACATTTCACAAATAAACAGAAAGTTACCTGTATAAACAATATCTGTCGTGGCAGTGGTTGTGGTGGAAATAGTCAAAATTTAGCAGGGTTTTACCTCAGTTATGTGCTGCACCTAGAGTCATAGGGATCCCAAAGAGCTGGAGAGTACGGGGTTTGAATACACGGTGGAATATGACCACAGTTTCAAAAGGCAAAGGGCATCAGATAGAGGAGAGATGGACTTTGTCCGTTACTCAGGAGCTGTGTGAGCTCTGCAGCCTTAGCCCTCTTGTCTTTGGTGTGGGGGTGCAACGCCTGTCTCTCTTGCACAGCTGTTGTAACAGAGGCAGTTGTAACAGACTGGCTGTGGGATCACTAAACTCAGCTTTGACTTTCTTTGGAGATGCATCTGAGCTCGGTGGTCTCTTGCTATCCCCTTCCATGCCCCCTCACGACTCCCAAATATTCTTAGTGTCTAGTGCCAGCTTTGACTTCCTGGCACTGAGCTGGTTTGGTTAATTTCAGTTGTAGTGTAATGGGTAAAGAATTGCTCAGCTCTGCCTGGTGTTGTGGGCAGAGCCATGGCATGATGGACCCTTGGATGGTCACTCTTTCCAACTCCCGCTGGACAGAGTGTTAAACACTGGAGATGGTCCCAGAACAAAGAATTTTCTTTTCCACCGAACAGAACATTTGGTATCCGAGAAGCGCGCTCACAGCAGCTGCCTGTTCCATGACGCAAGGGCGGGCCAGGTACTCAATTATTCACTTTCCCAGGGGAGAAAGGAGACACCACATCTCTCATCAGTGCGCGGAATGTTCCCACTTCCAGGTTGGCTGCATGTCATATTAATTATTGGTTAGCATCTGAGCAGAGATCAGCTTTGAGGCTGGAAGGAAGGCACGTGGCTAAAGAGCTATCTGAGAGGACAGAGCCACATTTCAGTATGACTGTGGGAAGCCCTGGGTTCATCCTCAGCAAACCTGCCATGAGCTCTGATCATTCTCCAACACATACTCCCTTCTTCACTAGTAAAAGTAGGGCGATAATGACCCCTTCCAGGGCCCTAGGAGAGATCAAAATGAGACAGAGTGCATTTGTTATTGTTGTTTTTTAATTTTGTTGTTGTTTTGTTTTCATATATAAAGAGAAACATGGCCCCTCACTCTTCTCTTTTGGGTTTTTAAGACAGGGTTTCTTTGTGTAACAGCCCTGGCTGTCCTGGAACTCACTTTGTAGACCAGGCTGCTTAGGAATCACAGAGATCACACATGCCTCAGCCTCCAGAGTGCTGGGATTAAAGGCGTGCCCCAGCACACCTAGTTGAAGACCTTTATTATTTTTAATTTATTTGTTATTTATTACAATTTATTCACTTTGTATCCCAGCTGCAGCTGCCTCCCTCCCTCTTCTCTCCCGTGCCCTTCCCCCAGTCCACTGATAGGGGAAGTCCTCCGCACCTTCCATCTGACCCTAGCCTAAGAATTTCTGCTGAGACCTCCCTGCAACCACGGACGTTAGGACATTTGCATACACATGCAAATGTGTATGAGGATGAGCCCCATTTCTAAACACCAAATGCATGCCTCTTCTGCTTACCAACACAAAGGCAAGGCTGAGGGTTAGAATGCCCTGTGTATACCAGAGACACAAACAATCAACACACTTTGTGATAAGTAATTTGGCCATAAAACACTTCAGAAACTTAAAACGCTGCTAACGCTGGTCATCAGCAGTGAGGATACACACAGTGGGTCTGGAAGTGGTCCTGGTAGTGAGGATGAAGATGCTGTAATGCACAGCATCACTTATATACCGAATGCCACGGAGTCAAATGCTTTTAATGGCTAACGAACGTAGTTAAACTTTTTATAACATGTATTTTTTTGTAACCACAGTTAAAAAAACAAAAACTTTAAAAAAAAGTTATGTTTGAATTTCTGCTTCTATCTACAACCGGGCAGCTAAAAATCAGACTGATTTTTGTCCTAGCAGTAACTATAAATGCTGGATAAATTTCATTTCAGACGATGTCTATTTGAAGACACCAAGAGAAAAATTAATGCAGTAGAGCTTGAAGACCAAGGTCCCAGGGGAAAGGCAAGGCATTGCGCTGAGCTGACATGCTCTATTTTTTTCCCTGAAGGATAAAGATGGAAGACTCCTAGCACTAGAAATCAAGATGTATTATAAAGCTACAGTGATGAAGTTAGTGTTAGCATGGCATTGAATGGAAGAAAAGCCAATAATGGAAGAAAGCAGGGATTTAAAAATTAGCATGCCTTCTCTTAACAGATAGATAGATAGACAGATTGATGATAGTTGATAAGCAATAATTGACAGATAGATGGTAGATGATAGCTCACAGATTAGATAGATAGAAGATAGACAGACAGACAGGCAGATAGATAGATAGAATATGATAGAGTAAAGGTGGTACCCCATATGTGTGAGGTAAAGAATATCTAGGTTAACTGATAAACACAGAGAACAGTGCATCAGGTCTCTGTACCTCACACCACACACATCTGCTCCAGATGGATGTGAGACTTAACCAATGAGAAGACACAAGAGAATTACTGGAAGGAAGTACAGGAGAAAGCCTCATGTTCTTGAAAAAACATTCCTAAATAGACACGAAGAGAAGATGCAATTTAGACTGCATTAAATTGATTTGTGTTCAGCAAAAGACACTATTGAGGGGAGTGAAAAGGCATCTCAGAGTAGGAGACATATTCAAAACGTATGTATGACAAATGACTCATACTTAGACTACATTTTAAAAACTCTTATAAGGGGATAAGAAAAAAAATTCAATATTTTTGAATTGAGCAAAAGAGTCTAATGACACTTTACCAGAGAAGAGATCCAATTGGGCAACCAACATACAAAAAGTTATAAATACAAATTAAAACCACAATGGCATGTACTGTAATATAGCTAAAACAATAATAACAGAAATCGACAGTGTTGCTCCGAGCAGATGCCTAGGAGCTAGATGCTAAAATGCTGCTGTTGGGAGCTGAGTTTGTCAGCTAGTTGGAGAAATTATGGCTAGCGCAAGAGCTGAATATTCTCAACACATATTTAACCAAAATGCTAATACGCCTGCACCAGGTGACAGGTGCAAGAGAGAGTACCAAGCTATTTACAACAGTCCCAACCTAGAAAAGACACAGAACTCCTTCAAAGTGGAAGCAAATTTGATTGCTGTTGTGAACCTGTAAAGGAGCACTACCACAATAAAGAGGAATGGACTCCCTCAAGCACAAAAGAGATGAATCTCACAAAATTCAAGCTAGATTTTTTAATTAAAAAATTTAATTTAATTTATTATTTTATGTGTATGAGAGTATACATATATATATATATATATGCACCACATATGTGTTTGATGCCTGAGAAGGTAGAAGAGGGTGTTGCATCTCCTGGAACTGCCATTACAGAGGGCCATGAGCTGCCTTGTGGGTGCTGGCAATAAACTTGGGTCTTCCAGAAGAGCAACCCAATGCTCTGAATTGCCAAGCTATTCTCCAGCTCAGTCTGGATTTTAAAACCAAACACCAAAGAACATGGTGAGTATCATTCTTCTTACATAAAATGCAAACTTAGGCAAGATTTTGTGATGACAAAACTCAGGATCCGTATTATCGCTGTCAGGCAGTAAGGCCAGTCATCGTCATCATCATCATCATCATCCTCGTCATCATCATCATCATCCTCGTCATCATCATCATCATCCTCCTCCTCATCATCATCATCATTGTGTTGTGTGTTTGTGTGGAGATCATGTACTGCTTCTTGCCCGAGTAGGATTTTACTGCAATATTCACTTTGTAAAAATCTATGGAACTGTGCAATTTGCATATGTGTGCTTTTCTGTGTTGACACTAACCTTCAATAAAAATAGTTTAACTTAATAAATAAGAGAAAACCGTTGTTTAAATACATTTAGTTGTCTGTATAGGGAAAAGCGAACACTTGGTTTTCATTTACTACTTCGACTATGTCAGTGTGCCCTCAGGTGCATCTGTGGAAGCCAGAGGACAAACTCAGATGTCATGCCACCTGCCATTTTTTTTTTTTGAGACAGGGTCTCTCACAGACCTGGAACTTCCCAAAGAGAGTAGGCTGTGGCCAGAAAGACTCAGGGATCCTCCTGTTTCTACCTCCCCAGTACTGGAATTACAGTGCACAGTTTTTCTTTTACATAGATGTTGGGGATGGAACTCAGGTCCTCATTCCTGCAAGGTAAACACTTTATTAACTGAACTATCTCCCTAGTTCCTAATTACTATCTTTAAAAAGATTTTTAAAAAAATGTTTGCGTGTGAGTATATGCACATAAGTGCATGTGACCACAAGAGCCAGAAGAGGGCACCAAAGCCCATGTAGCTAGAGTTAACAGCTGTTAGTGAGCAAGCCCCTGAGCCTCTTCTCCAGCCTGCATACTACTTTTCAGATTTCTTGATTTTCTACAGTTGGGTGTTTTATTTATAGAATGAAAACCTATTAAATAAGCCATTTAAAGTTTCATTTTACATTAATTCAGACATAGACACATGGAGTTGAAAAAGTGGTTTAAAAAACAGTAGACTCAGCTGGGCATGGGCGCACACACCTTTGGTCAGGGAGACAGAGGCAAGCGGATCTCTGTGAGTTTGAGGCCAGCCTGGTCTACAAAGCAAGTCCAGGACATCCAAGGCTACACAGAGAAACCCTGTCTGGAAAAAACGGAACGAACAAACAACAACAAAACCCACTCCACCCAACATTTTCAACATCATAAAAGTCACATACGAAAAGCCTCATGGCCCATGGTTGCTTTCAAGGTTGGTAACAGACTTCTTACTTTTGCCACATTTATGGAGCTTCTTACTAGGATTGCTAGTCTAGAGTAACAGATCAAACTGAAAGTTACAAAAAAAAAAAAGAAGAAGAAGAAAGAAAAGAAAGAAAAAAGAAAAATAAATTTCTTTGTATAGGAGGAGATGCACTGAATCAAGAATCAACATCCTTCCTTCCACAGCTAAGCTGTAATGTAATGTAATAACTCATCTTCCCCCTTAGGTCATTCAGCAATGTTAATTTAGGGGAAGGCCAATTCTTCTCACTCCAAGCTCTGACTTAAGGAACCCTCTTCCTGGTAGCTATTAGTATGTTAATTAGGGACCTGAGATGTCCTAAGGCCTGAAAGGAAATTCCTATGCAAATCTCCATCATTTAAGAAACTTCCACAGGAGAACAAAAAAGAATTTTTTCTACCTGGGTCCCCATTAATTCCTTCTAAAGTGGATTTTTAGTCACTTTATAAAGTAGTGGGTTTCTGTAAGGCATTTTTATACAGTCACATCTTTGTTCTTTGATTATATTTGCCCCTCTATTATCCTGTCTGATTCTTTTGGCTCCTTTCTTCTCTCCAAATATGCATGTGTGTGATACGCTCTGCATATGAGAGAATATGATATTTCTTTTTCTTCATCTCTCCCATTATCCTCTTTTTTCCCATTTTAGAATCCTTCTTCCCTACTAATAGTCACTCTCACCTTCTTTCTTCTCCCCCCCCCCACACACACATAAGAGAGAAAGCATATTTGTGGGTCTGATTCTGTTTTATTTTGCTTAGTATAATGATTTTCAGTTCCACTCACCTCCCTAAAGATGTCATGATTTCTCCCCTCCCCCCCATCTAAATAAAACTACATTGAATATGTGTCTGTGGGCATCTAGCATGGTTCCACATCTTGGTTATTATTGGCAGCACAACAACAAATGTGGATGTTCAAGCATCTCTGAGGTGTGCTGATTTAGATTCCCTCAGGCGTAACCCTAGGGTGGTATAGCTGGGTATGTGAAAGCTCTGTTTTTACTTTTTTGAGGAACCTGACTTCCACAGAGGCTGCTCTGGTTAAGTCCCACTAGCAGTGTGTAAGGGTTACTGGTGCCATGTGTCCTCACCAGCAATTGCTAATATTTGTTTTCTTGTTTTCTGACTACCACGAGATGGACTCTCAAAATGGTTTTGCTTTTCATTTTCCTGAAGGCTAAGGATGATGAAAATTATTTTCACATATTCATTGGCTAATTTCTTGCTAGAAGAAGACTTTGAGGATAACTTAGATCCTGATGAGGTTGCAGAGTTAGAGGAACAACAAGCTAGGCAGAAATGAGAAGATATAACTGAGTTTTGTGGCTTTCCCATTCTAAAGCAACCTGATGGACAGGGTAATATGGTGAGAGTCCATGCTTCTATACCCTTTAAACAATTAAAAGAACTGAAAATTGCATGTGCTCAATATGGACCTACAGCACCCTTTACTCAAGCTCTGCTAGAATCCTTATCTACTGAGGCTCTTTGCCCAGGGGACTGGAAGAAATTAGCAAGAGAATCTTTGACAAGAGAGTATCATTTGTTAGGGAAGTTAAAATTTGCTGAGCAGTGTCAAGCAGCAGCTAAAAATCACTCGAGCTTGAAAAAAAAAGGCAGCTTCTCAGTTTTTCCAGTAAGAAAACTAATGGTTAATTCTGCTACAAAGCTTCTGTGGTCATAAAAAATGGATTCAACAAATAGCAATGTGTTTTTTCTGACTGTTTTGAATGTTTAAGTTTACCATGTTCAATATGTCTTGGTTATAGATTATTGGTCATTGGGTATGTTTAAAATCTGTAACATAAAGTTAACTTACTTAAAACCTAGGGTTGGAACCATTCTAAACAACAAATGACCATTACTCATATCCCAGAATTTGGAAAACAAAAATATGTTCATGTAACAATTGATCCTTTTTCAGGATTTACCATGGTAACTCACTCAGCAGGAGAAGCCACCAAACATGTTTTAAGTCATTGCTCAAAATGTTTTGCTACAATTGGTATTCCTTTCATTATAAAGACTGATAATGGTACTGCATATATTAGTCAAGCTTTTCAGCATTTTTGTGTGCAAATGAATATAAGTCATAAAACAGGAATTCCGTATAATCCTCAAGGTCGAGGTACTGTGGAGCATGCCCATGGATCTCTTAAGAATCAATTGCAAAAAATCAAAAGGGGAAGTCATATCCCCAAATCTTAATCATGTTTTATTTAAAATGTTTTGAATGTGGATGTACAAGGCAGTTCTGTGTCTGATAAACTGTGATATCCTAATACCAAAGATTATTATGCCCAAGTGAAATGAAAAGATCTGATTACTGGAATATGGCAGGGTCCCGACCCTTTTTTAATATGGGGAAGAGGGCATGTTTGTATTTTTCTGCTGGATGCTGAAGGAGCCAGATGGATCCCAAAAAGGTTGGTGTGATTTGTGGGAGATGTTTGCTGGAAGAAGGATATTTCTTCTGCTGATGATAATAAATTCTGTTCTGATGGTGATTGGAGAGCTGTATTGGGCTTATGCTCCTGACCTACCTTTGTTTCATTCTGCTCCTGAGAGAAGATGTTGTATAGAGAAGCTTTTAGATACAATGTGACTGGACTTGATTGGTAATCAGGACAGTTCTCAACAAAATCAGAAAGAATGGTAAAGGAGGACTGACCTGGGACTTTGGTGGTCTGATTCTGGTTTTCAGCAGACCTATATTTGGAATCTTGACACAGAAACCCTGGGGAGGCCCTAGAATTGCCTATGTAAATTCTCCTTATGCTTTGTTGTTTGGAAATGTTAACATTTTTGTACAAGATTCAAACTTTAATGTTTCTAACAAACTGTGTTTCGAAGCTTTCAAATGTACAAAAAGTTATGGTTGTTTGACAGCCTTTTATTATGGTTCCTGTGAATGTTTCTTAGGCTTAGTATTCTGATAAGGGATCATCTTTTAAGTCACTTTTACTGAATGTTATAGGACTTGGCTGGATTATTACTCTTATTAGGAGCATGTTTCCTACCATTGAAAATTAAAAACTTCATCAAGGCCTCTTAGAATGTTAAAGCTGATATGCAGCATCTACTCTAGAGGAGGTTGGTAGTCAAAGATGGGTGAGATTTCTCTGAAGAACATTCAACCTAAGACAGGGCATGAATGATGGAATTCGTGTACCAATGACAGGTAAGATATATATTTTAAGAGAGACAACCTAAGAAAGGCACAATTTTCTGCTTCATAGCTCTTAAGTTATGGGCAACTATAAAAATATAAAAAAGGGAGACCTGCGGAGAGCCGCTTGTTTTCACTCTGACCTTCACCTGGAGGCAGGGATAAGCAGGATGTTTTGCCAAGGTCACTTCCTTTTATTTGTGTGAGAATCACACTGACAGGTGGTCCAGGTAAACAAGTTTGACTTCTGCATGACCCCCTTCATTTTTATATCAAAGTGCTTTGCTCTGACTATAAAAAGAAGACTATGGAGTGAACCAGTGCAACAGTTTCTACTGGCAGCCCTCTGGAACAGATCCCATGTGTAGTACGTTATTTTTTAAAATTTTCTTTCAATCCTCACTCATCACTCAGGAATTCTTCAACTCTGCCAGTGGGCTCTGGCACATACCCCTAGCTGCCCATCTGCAGCATCCCACGTAGTCTTATGGAGGATGCCTGTGCAGGAAAAGCTTGCTTAGACAGGGTCCCAGGCAAGCCAACACTGGAAACGTGAATCATCTTCTTCACACAGTGCAGATGGTCTCTAACTCATCTTCCAGGATCTCATACCCAGGTCACTGGCAGGTAACAGGATCTGGCTCCATGATCTATCCTGCATCCTCCAAAGCACCTATTCTGTGCTCAGGGTTAGATTACTTGCTCATATACAACTGAAGGAACATTCCATCTTGCCTTCCCCCAAAACTTATAATTTTCATGGAAATAGCTATTCAGCACACTAGAAATCTAGTCTACTGTGATATCCCAGGGCCCAGAATCCTATCTGCACTTAACTTTTTCAAAGTGGTTTCAGGGCCTAATGTCTCCTACCTTACCCTTGTTGGGCTCAGGAATGAAACTAGCAATACAACATACCTCAGTCCTAGACTAGGTAACCCACACGGGATAGAGCACATCTGCAGAGCCCTGGGAAAGCTGCTGTTCCAATGAGAGCTGGAGCCTTCCTCCTAAATATACTCTTAGGTACCTGATCTCTATTGGGATCCAAAGAAAAATGGATAAGGGTGGATAAAAAAAGAATTCAGGATGAGGGCCGGGAACCTCACTCACTAATACCACATGTCCCATCCTGCTAGCTGGACCTGCAGGTGCTAGCTTATTTCCAGTCTTTAAAGTAGGTCAGTGCAGCCTGATGCAAGTAGGGTTGTTTAGGATTGCCAACAGGTTGCTAGGTACCTTGTTAGGAAAGGGGTGTGTATATACACCAAGCCAAACTGAGGCCCAGGCTACTAAGCTTTTCCCTATACTTGCTTGTTGTCACAAAACAATGGCGATTGTTACTTTGATTAGACTGACAACAATACAAGTTTAGTAAAGCGTACCTGGCAGGTGGGTCTCCTCCAACGGCATTTTCAGAGTCGATCCTGAAGGCTGGACATGCAGTATGATGCCGTTTTGAAGGGAGGAGGATTTGGCTCATAGTCTCTGGTTCCCTTGCTGTGAGCCTAAGCTGAGACTGAGCATCATATTGGTAGAACAAAGCAGTTCATCTCATGACAGATAAGAAAACAAACAAGCGAAGAGCCAGAAGACAAGACACATCTTCCCAGACACATCTTCTCTATAGAGATGGCTTCCCTTGCTTAGGTTTCTCCTCCTGTCTTTCACTACTTTCCAACCATGCCATCATATTATAAATGAACCAAGGAGTTAATCTATCCATTAGGTTGGAACATTCAGGATGAAATCATTCTCCAAAGCCATCAGCTAGCAGCCATGTCCCCCAAACATAAGCCTTTGGAGGACATGTTATATTCAAACTATAAGAAGGCCCATGATGAAAGAGCACAGGAGACAGAACACAAACAGGGCTGGGAGATGGCTCAGTGAGTAAGAGGTCTTGTTGTACAA
>CM053760.1:55606851-55638619 GCA_028658305.1 Pachyuromys duprasi
GGGGATGAGACTAGAAAGGAGTACTGTCCCCTGTAATAGAATTCTGAAGACTCACAGGAGGCCTATTGGAGGATCATTCATATATGAATAAATGGACTGAAATTTCAAATCCATGTCACCCACAGCCTCAAAAGCTTAGAGGAACAGTATACAATGTGCTGTGGGTTGAATATGAAGTATTCCCACTGGCTCATATGCTTGAATTCTTGGTGTCCAGTTGGTTTCACTGCCTGGAGGGTGTAGAACCTTTGGAACATGTGGTGTAGATAGATATGAGAAGTGGCTCAATGATTTCCGGGGTGTCATTTCCCCTTCCTGGTGTGGCCAATCTGTGAGCATCTCTCTCACCTTCTACTGCTACCATACCACTATTTCACTATGCTTTCCATGCATATGGACTATGGGCTAAAACTATGAATGCAATTAAATCCCTTTTCCATTAAGTTACCCCTGTCAGGCATTTTATCACACCGATATGCCAAGTAACTATTACAGAAAGTAGGTTCCAATAAGAAAAGGATCTATAACAGGAAGTAGTATTAGTGATAGGGTGTGACCTGATAGTTAGTTGTAAACTGCAATAAACCCTTTTTTCTCTCCAAGTTGCTTTAGGGCATAGTATTTTATTACAGCAGCAGAAACCCTAAGAAAGGCAGGTTGCTATGGATAAGGTTAATTAATGTGGGAGGGCCAGCCAGGCAAAGGTAGAATGGCCACAAAACAGAACTAGCAATCAACCACTTGGGTGGGAAAATGTGCCAAGTTTCTATTCATATGACATAGTTGTCAACTTAACACACCTGAGAAGAAGGAGCTCAATTGAAGGGAGCCTCTGTCAGGTTCACCCAAGGGCACATCTGCAAGGCTGCTAGTTGACTGCTAGTTGATGTGGGAGGGCCTAACCCACTGTGTGTGGTGCCATCCCTGGGCAGGTGGTCCTGGGTTATGAGAGAAAGCAGACTGAGCAAGCCACGAGAAGCAAACCAGTAGCAATGTTCCTTCATGGTCTCTGCCTCAGTTCCTGCTTCCAGGTTCCTGCCTTGAATTCCTATTTTGGCCTTTCTCCTCAATAGACAGTAACTTATAAGCTAACTAAACCCTTTTTTCTCCAAGTTGCTTTTGGCCAGTGGTGTATCAAAGCTATGGAAAGCAAAGTAGGACATCATAAGACTACTCAGACAGGGAGTTCAAAGGTTAACACCAGCAAATAACAAAGCTGCCCAGGAGGCAAAAGGCCACCTGGGAAAGTATTTTCATTGATTCACATTCTGGGCACTCACAGGCTGTTTAGCCGTAGTCCAACAGTGCCTGGCTTCCTTTTAAGCTGACAGAACTTGCTCTGTGCCAGTGGTGCTGGCTTTGCAGGCATGCAAAGAGGAGGAGTTACAGGGTCATGGGAGCTTGTGCCAAGGCTCCAGAGAAAAGCGTGTGGCTGAGCAGTCCACAGCAGGGTCAGATCCCATTCACAGAGCCCCCAAGAGATCAATGAATGAAGCTGTGAAGGTGAAACATAAGTTCTAATGGCTACCCCAGGATGTCAGAGATAACAAGAACATCTGCCAAGGAAAGCTACTGGCACCGAGTGACACTGACTCAAAAGAGAATTCATGTGTGCTGCAAGCGCCAGGCCCCTGGGGGGCAGGGCCACATCTCTTGGAGTTCAAGAGATGCCACTGCATTTCCCATTGCTCTGAATTGAGCTCCAGAGTCTAAAGTTTTTTTCTTCTGGGTTGCATTCTTTCTTCGGTCAAATCTTTCCTGGTCCTCATTTCTCTCTTAGGATGGAAATGTTTTCATGCTGCTGTTGTGTATTTAAATTAGACAATTCCCTTCTCACTTCACTGAGACTCACAAGCAAAGAGACTGAATTCTTAAAAGACACTAACTTTGGAATTTTCAATAGTGTTAAGACTTGGAGACTTTTGAAATTGGTTTTAATATGACTTTCATCATAAGACGGCAACAAGCCTGTGTGGGCTGAAGATAGAATAATGTTGATTGAATGAATAAAAAATATTACCCATGAGCTCATGTGTTTGAATATCCCCAGCTGATAGCACTGTTTGGGCAGGCTTCAGAATTGTGGCCTTGCTGGCAGGACTGTGTCATGGTCAGCAGGCCTTGAAGGCTATATCCACTTCTGGCTCCAGCCTGAGCTCTCTGTGTACTGGTCCAGCTGCCATGTAAGCCGATCCATATCATGGCCCCAATACTACGGAGCTGCTGGGCTTTGCCTCCTTCATGAGAGACTGAACCCTTTGGTAACTAGAGCTAAAAATAAATCCTTCCTCCTTAATGTCTGCTGCCTTTCCACTGCAATAGGTAAGCAATACATTTTTCTTTTGGCTAGCTTGCATGATGGGCAAGTTCTCCACATATGTTCATGAGCTCTGCCTAGGTAATTCATTTGGAGGTCCTCATTTGGAGTTATAGTCCTTGAACTATCAGTCCACATCCATCTAACACAAATTATTATTGGCTGTGGGTCATTGGCTGTCCCTCCACCCTTATTGCTGGGGGTTAAATTGGGAACCCCTCAAGTGTTAGTGAAGCACTCACCACTGAACTACACTCTCCATGTAGTAAAGCTCAGTTGTACAGAAACTTTTGAAGCAGGAGAGGAGAGAGAATAAGAATGCTCTCAACAAACAATTATCATTTCATAATTCTGTAGTTGATACTTATGTACACAAAAATGCTGAAGTTGTAGTTGTAGCTCTCGGCAAGATCAATAGATCCTGGCTTATCCCACAGACTACTCCCTGTCTGCGTAGTCTTTATGATGTCCTAGCTTTCTTTCTGTTGTTATGATACAACATTGACCAAAAGCAACTTGGGGAAAAAAGGGTTTATTTAGGTTATGGGTTACTGTCTACCATGTAGGCCAGCCAAAGCAGGAATCCAAGGCAGGAACCTGGAAGAAGGAACTCAAGCAGAGACCATGGAGAAACACCCCCTACTGGCTTGCTTCTCATGGTTTGCTCAACCTGCTTTCTCACATTATTCAAGATCACCTACCCAAAGATGGTACCACACACAGTGGACTAGGCCTCTGCACGTCAATTAGTGATCAACTAAATCCCTCCCAGATGTGCCCACAGGTAAGCCTGAAAGAGGCCATGCTTCAACTGAGGTTCCCTCTTTCCAGGTGTGTCAGGGTGGCAACTATAGCAACTATGACAACAAATTTCCATATGAATAGAAACTGGGTACATTTCCCCACTCAAATGGCTCATTTGTGGTTCTGTTTTGTGGTCATTCAACCTCTGCCTCATACTGAATTTATGACAAAAATGCAGTCTTTTAGAGGCTGAAAAGAAAATGAAATTTCTTTGATATTTAAAAAGAGCACAGTCAAATGTACTTTTTCAAGCCTGCATCTGACCAGACCCCTGGAATGTGACACATAGAACGTCCTCCTCAGGTTTCTTCCCCTGTTGACACTTGATAACTGTGGTTGGTCTTACAAGTGTTGTCAAGCAGTAGTTACAAAACATAAGACACGTTTATCTTATCTCCTGGTTAAAAAAAAATCAATGTAGTGCTTATTGGAGAAACTCCATTTTATTTGACCTCAGGAAGGTGAGTGTTTTAGTCCGTGCATTTTATTTCATCCATCAAGGCATGCAAGGTGGACTCCATGTGGGTGACTTTAAAACTGACATTCCCTTCAGGCGGGAGTTGGAGATCTTTGCCTTAGATAAAGAGAAAAGCGCGAATTCTGAGACCAGCCGTCCTTCCAGGGCCTGTCCCTCCCATCCTAATGCAATCGCATGTCTGTGTAGCACAGACAGTTATTTACACAGATTATATTTACTCAGGACAGGAGATCAAAAAAGATTCCTTTCCTATCAGACATCTGGAAATGTATGCAAATTTTCCAGTAATTTTTGCAGATCTTGCAGAGGTCTAAAACAAAGCGCACCAGGGTCTTTTTGTTCTTGATTGTCTCACTTGCTCTCTGCTCTTAGCCCTTAGCCAACAGTGATGATCAAGATACAGAACTCAGAACTGCCATGCCTTCCATCATGAAATCTGAGTACCAAAGACTGATTCTGGAGCTTTCCTGGGATAGGTGGTGACCAGCCTTACATGTGGTTGCATAGCTGAATACAGAGGTAAGAAAACATCAATAGTAAAAGGTTTTCTGAATGTGCAACAACCAAAAATTAGGTCCAAGTCAAACACAAGGAACCCAAGGTGTTTCTGGTTGTGCTCGCCCATGCTGCATTGTATGACTTCATGGCATTCTTGGTTCTGAGGGCACAACACAGAGTAAATCCCAGCCTAGGAGAAGTCTTCTATTGAAATTACAGACGTTCTTCCTACTTGATGTTTCCAGTTCTCATTCATTCCCACTCGAAGCACACCTATGTTACAGATTCTCTCTTATGAATCATTCTGCTTAGAAACTAAATTTTTGATAGCTTTTAAAATTTCCAACTTGCATTTTTAATAATTATGATAGTATATTGCACTTTGTTCTTTATCCATTTCTTCTGGCAAAACCAGATATGTTCCAGCATCATCTCTCCCTCCCATATTCCTCCTACCCACTGCCCTGCATTTCCCCTGCAGAGATGCTTCATTCTCCAACTATGTACGTCTTATGAGTCTTATGTCTGAGTCATTGCCCTTGAGTACAGGACCACTGAAGACCCAAATGAGCTTTCCCACACAGAGTCCCTTTTAGTTCTTCTAGGCACCTACAGAATTTCTAGTTACATTTCTCAGTTCTCAAAGATCCACCACACTTCCAGGATTCCTGTCACGGTGTATCTATAAAGAGTCTAAAGGCTAATGCCCTTTCTTCTGAGCTCATAACATTGATAGAGACCTGAGATCACAAACATATTAAATCTTTTCCCCCAGAGAATCTCCCACCTTAGTCTGGCTCCCCAAAGAACTTTAGATATTGAATTGACCAGAAGCACACTGGTCTCAATCAGCAGAAAACTCATCTATCTGACACACACTGAGCCATGATTGACTTTGACTGACAAGAAGTCCTGAAATGGATAGCCCACTTAGTTCACTGGTTTTATGAACATCAAAGATCTAGACTTCATCTCCCTAGCTTGCCAACCTCAGTGTGTGTGGGATCTTCTTACCTTGATCACACATTCCCCAGAAGATTTCTACACAAAGACATCTTTACACATGTGGTGACCAGAGTTTCAGCCCCTCCTTTATAGCATAGGATGAAAATCTCTTTCCTAATGTTCCTTCTCGTCTGTAAGACTTCACTTACTTCTATTGTTCAGAAATGAGTCACATCCCGAGGCCTAGAGAAATCACTGGAACACGGCAATTGTCATAATTGACTTAGATAAATTTGGACCACTACTATGGCACATCACCATCCTAAGAATATCTCCAAGATTGAGCATTCTATAGTAAACTAGAAGGGGAAGATAAGTGGGGACCCAAACATAGTGCTTTTCAAAGTTGCTTTATAAGCACAGAAACACCTAAGTGGTCCTGATATCCAGTTGGAGGATTTCATTTTCACTGGTTGCCATAGCTTCTCTATAGAAAACAAGGGCAGTCAGAAAAGTCCCACCAAACCCACTAAACTTCTGGAACATCAGTCCGTTCTTTTTATCTCTATTCTTTAATAAGAATTTAAAAGAGCAGTACACTCATTTTTATTTCTAAAAAGCATTGAGAGTAAGACAATGCTACTTGGAATGTATTCAGTGAAATCAGGGAAGATAATTGGCAGCTAAGATAAAATCAATTTTAATTTTAAGATAACTTAATTTAATGTTATTTGGATAGAGGATCCATTTTCTTGGGCATTCTTAAAAGGATGCAAATGGTACAAACAGTGTCCCCAAATTTATGCTGGCTAACTGTATTACCAAGTAAGAAACATCTGTGATGTCTGTCTTATTCCAAGCCCATGGCCCATCATGTCTGATATATCTGATATGTCTGATATCATGTCATGATGAGTGCAACCAGGATGGGACAGTCACTTCAGATCTACTAGATCAGTAAGAAGGGAAAAACTGTGTCCAGGCCAGGGAAGGAAAGGCTTCTGAGAAGAGATGGGATTCTGCAGATGGTGGAGGCTGGGTAGAAATTCAAGGAGAAAAGACAGCTGAGGTCATGAGACACAGCACAGAGTGAAGGGTGAAGAATACATGTTCCATGTTCAGGAGCACCGTAGCTCTCTGGCTTGCCCTTCAGGGAGTAAAAGGAGGACTATGGAGGACCCCAATAGGGGTGATACGTGCAGACAACAGACTCTGATGGGAACGTAAATAACTTCTTATAGCTCTGAGGCTGAGAAGTCTAAGGTAAAGAAACAGACTCTGCAGAGGGTCTTGCTGATGTGCCCTCATGTGGTGGAAGGCAGCAGGGCAGGTGAATGGAGCATGCCTTTGCTTGCCAGAAGAGAGATGAGTCCTCTAAGGATTTTCATAGCATTTCAAATCCATTCATGATGGCAGAAATCCTCCCAAAGCACACCCCCCAAAAAAGTTGCATCAGAGACTGTTACCATTACACGAGGTTTTGAAGGAGAGAAAGATGCTCAAACCAGAGTGTGTCCCAGGCTAAACCTTAAATCTCAAAAAAACAGGAACAATAAAAAGCTCGAGAAGGGAAGAGATGGACCAGGTCCACGTGTTCTTCTGCCTCCTGAACCTGACCAAGCTTTTGCAGGAGCAAGGTTAAGAAGATCCTGAGTCTCTGTTGCCCTGTGTGTACGAGCATCTGAGATCGGAGGAGTTTACAGCGCTGTCCACACCATATCCCGGTACATTAATCACTTTTTTTTTATTCCTGTCACAGAATATCTAATGGTGTGACTTAAATGTGAATGTCATCCGTAGACTCATGTGTTTGAACTCTTGGCCCGTAGTCGTAGGTGGGCCTTGTGATGGAGCCTTACTGGAAGAAAAGGATGACTGTAGCTGAACGTTGAGGTTTTATAACCTGTCCTGTTTTTTCTGCTTCCCAGCCTGCTAAGATAGGAGGTGAGGAGTCACAGCTGTACACTCCTGCGCCACGAAGCTGCCTGTGCCGTGCCTTCCCTGCCGTGGCTAACTGACTATATCCTCTTGAACTTGAGCCAAACTGAATATTTCCTCCCTTGACTTGCTTCTTGTCAGGTATGCGATCACAGCGATGAGAAACGCCGCTAATGCACTTGACAGAACCCAACTAAAAGCCGAGAGGTTTTATCTTGGCTCCCAGTTTTAAGAGCTACCATCCGTCAGAGAGGAGATGATGAAGGGCAGGTGGCTGCACAGTGGCAGGCTGGGAGTCTTGTCTCTTTTGGTCTTGGCAGAACAAGAGGTAGAGAGTAAGCAGGAAGTGGGGCTCTCCCTCTGATTTCCCCATAGTTAACCCACTTCCTTCATTGAGGCTCCACCTCCTCAGGGTCCTACAACCTACCAAAACGGGGTTATCCACCGGGAACTAAATATTCCAACCTATGAGCCTGTGACAACGTTTCGAATCCAAACCACAACACCTGTTAAGGAATACTCTGCTTGGTGCATCATAGCAAATATTTACAAAGTGAAGTCAGCCAAATGTCTTGAATCTTGGAAATAATTTGCTTCCTTGGCTTAATTTAAAGGCAAAACAAAACAGAACAACAACAACAAAAAATCTTAGCAGCAAATCTGTTAAACAACATGGCCAGTCAGGCTCAGGCAGAGTTATGCATAAAATAGTAAGTTCTATTCCTTTTAAAATAAAGGTCAAATCTTAGCTGTGAGAGGCTTTGGCCTACTACTAGACAAATAATATGCAAATGAGGGATTTTTCTGGGGGGTGTGTGGCTGACCCTGCTAGAATAGTTGTAGAAATACAAACATCTATCGGAAAGTGGATGAGTCATTTTATTTATCTTTAGGTCCCCATGAAGCTGCCACATGCTTTGGATTCCAGGATGGTGAAGCTTCCTTTCAAAGCCTTTTAAAAAGAAAAAGAACCAGCAGACCTCCCACCTTTGGAACTACATAGGTCAGAGTCCAAGAAAGAGGATTAGAGATGCTTTGCAGTAGGAATGCCAAGAATCCTTCTGAGCACCCACTTAAGGGCTTTCCTTTGTAAGAGTTGCATGGTGGCTCTTTACTAACACAGGTGGAGTTGGTCCTCACCTCCCTGCCAAACAACACATGCATCTACTCAAAACAAATTTGTCCAAGTTTGTGATGGAGATTTTTCAGATTGGAAGGTGTTGGGGAGAGGACATTGGCCCTGATCCCCGGAGGAAGTGAATGAAAGACAAAGGAAACTCCTGGGCACAGAGGTGCTACGTTAGGTATTTGTTTTCTGATAGCTGTGAACACGCAAGCAAGGCAGATGAGAGATAGGTTAGGGATGACAAGTCCAGACACCTTTAGCTCCCACGTGGCATGTATTGATTAATTACAGAGCTAATGAAAGAAGGGAAGTGTTAATTCTACTTGGCATACAACATCAGTAACTCATTGCTGTTTGCTGTCTTTCATATTGTGTTAGCTTTCTATCACTCTAATGAAATGGTTATAACACTAACTTCAAAAGAAAAAAGAGTGTGGGAGGAGTGCCCGCTGGGGAGAGGACTCAGTGGGTTAGCACTTGCCATATGTCTTAGTGACTTTTCTACTGCTGTGATAGAACCCTGATACCAAGGCAACCTAAGAAGCCTTGGGGTTTAATTTGCGGTTCATAGTTGCAGAAGATTAGAGACATGATCATCATGGTGAGGACCATGGCAGCAGCAGGCAGGCATGGCAATGGAGCGGTAGCAGAGAACTCAGATCTTAAGACTGGACCACCAGGCAGAGAGAGCTAAATGGGAATGAGTCTTTTAAAACATCAAAACCTGCCCCTAGTGACACACTGCCTCCAACAAGGCTGCACTTCCTAATCCTTCCCAAGTAGTTCTATTTCTGCTGGAAACCAAGTAGTCAAAATACATGAGCCTGTGAGGGCCATTTTTATTCAAAGTACCTTACCATGCAAGTGTAAGAATATGAGTTTGTATTCTAGAACCAGCATAAATCTGGACTGTGGAGCACACGTTTGTAACCTCAGAACTCCAATGGAAAGGTATGAAGGAGAGAAAGGTGAAGACTTAAAACTCATGGGGGGCAACTTGAACACACAGACATGAACAACTACAGACCCTCCCTTGGACAGAGTGCCAGATGAAGAATGAGGCTGGAGGCTGTCTCTGATCAGCACATGAAGGCTGTGGGAAGCACAAGCTGAAAATCAAGGCCCACTCTCTCGAATCCCGTCTTAGGGGGAGACAGCCGCTGGACTGGTTCCGCTGTGCCTAGAATAAAGCTTGCTTCAATTTGGCCATTATTTTTGATCTGTGGTATTTGCTTTCCTTCAGTGGGATTAACAATATATATACTCAAAAACACATACACATGCACTCTCACCTGGGTACGCAGACACAAACACACAGAGAAAAAGAGAGAGAGAGATAAACAGAGGGAGGGAACAAAAAAGACAGGCAAAGACAGAGAAACAGAGAGACAGAGAGATCAAAAACACTACCAACAGAAAACAGATTCTAGTACCTTTCAGTAGATGCAGGGACCAAGCCCTTGACACATGGGCCACTGGGGTATCTAAATTTAACCCCCATTTTATCACTGACTGTGACTTGCATAATGATGGTTTTATTTTTCCACAGCAGTAATCTCCATGGTTACCCTGCCTGTTGCTGCTCTTAACACAATTGTCATCCAGGAGGTATATGTAACCTCTAAGGGGTTAATAATCCTAGGATACTGTTCCCCAGCTCTTTAGATTATTTTAATCCCAGTTATCCATCTCATGAAACTTTAGTACCATATACACTGAACATCTGTTTAAATAATAAAGTATTATAGAACATATATTGTTATATGGATCATGTATGAGAACTATGTATAATACATATAATATTTAATATATTCTATAAATATAAATGTAATACATATTTTATGTAGATATACATATCTACATTTTATGTTTTATATATTAGAAGATTAAGCATGTTTGTTTGTTTGCTTGTTTGAAACAAGGTTTCTCTGTGTAGGAACTTGCTCTCTAAACCAGGCTGGCTTCAAACTAAGAGATCCACCTGCTTATGCCTCCTAAGATTAAGGCATGCTCCACCACCCCTGGCAAGATTAAAGATTTTCACCCTCGAAAATTGAATCCTGTCTTGTGGCAAGCAATCCCACTGAGAAAGTTTCTTCATCCAAAGGTAAAATCAGTTACCAACACTTAAAAATATTTTGGAAATGTTACCCAATTAGCATCTGGTAAGTTTCTTGGTTCTCTTCTCAATGTTTCTGTTGCCCAATAATCATCTAGACTGGAAAACTGGGTCAGGCAAATGATCTCATTTTTCAACAATTAAGTTGCAAGAGGAAAACGGGGAGCTAGAGGAGACACTATAGAAAATTAAAGACTTCTCAAAGTGCAGAAAATAAACGTTTGTGGAGTTCTTAGCCACAATGGGACGTCTGTATCTGTATCACCACCTCCTCAACCCCTAGGTTTAGGGAACATCTTGGAAGAGGAGGTGGAAATGTTGTGAGAGCCAGAAGTTGAGAAAGGGTGTCTTCCGCACATGACAGGACCTCTGCACTCATGAATTCACAGCAGCTGTGGTTGCCTCCACAAGACCTCCACAAGAACAAGCCAGGCAACATTCCAGCACGGAGAAGGGAGATGCTCAAGAGCCTCCACCCCAGCTGAGAAGCCACTGGCATTGGCAGTTGTTGGCTTCTAGGAGAAGAAGGGTCTTTTCAGAACAGTGTGCTCCTGGTAGGTCCACCATCCTCCAGTGGATGACTCCATGCCCATGACTATATGGGAAGCACAAATTGGACTTCGTGGGTTTGAAAAACAAAACAAACAAACAAAAACAAAAGAGGGCACAAAGTTAGGAGGAGCAGAGGAGGAATTGGGAATGAATGGGATCAAATATTGTACAATGGCATGCATGTATAAAGTTCTCAAAGAATTAGTGGAATACGTATTTTAAAGAAATCTAAGAGATTCGGAGAACCATCATTTTTCTCCACCAATATGCCACTTCAGTACTGCTGCCTATCAGGACTTGGTTCAAGCCAGCTTGTTTCTTCACTGTTGGGACTGCAGCCATGTGTCAGCTTGCACAGCTGAGATGGCTCATTTCTAAAGCAATTTTATTTTCTTTGCCGTGTGGAAGAACAAGAAAGAAAGTTCAGTTAGGCAGCCCTGTCTGTAGGCTTCTATGCGAACTGTCTGTTCTATCTCTGGGCCTAGACCCTCGACTGCATGGGGCCTTACTTCACATGGATGCCATACTTCAGGAGCCAGGCAGCCTTTTCTTGCCAGACCTACCTGATTACGCTTGATCTTTTCCTTCCATATATATCTTGCCTTCTTACTGACGGAGTTATAGCTCAGCTACAGCCCTCTCAAAGCCAGTGTCTTTCTGCAATCCTCTCTTGCCAACTATCACCGAATTGCAATGTGAAAGTGAGTTGCTTTTAATCCTAAACAGAATTTACTGCAGGACCATATCTCCTTTTCTGGCTCCATTCCCAATCCTCACTCTTTTTATCCTAACAAGTGCTTTTATTCCTACATAGGAGGTGTCAACATTGCTCCATATTGGCCAACTATCAAGCATGGTGAAAGGGTAACCAGTCACCGTAACATAACTAGGTTGAGCCAGCCTGCCAGGGAGAGCAGAGGCTGGAGCACCTGGAGACCATGCTAGGTTACTGTTTCTGCAATCTATTTCTCTGACAAATGAAAGGTAATCATTAAGATAAAAAGGGATCATTGGCAGGGAAGCAGGCAGGGAAGCGGAGAATCATGTCCAGCTGCAAGCCCTCTTGAATTGCTACCATCTGGCACAGTTGAGCTGCAGAGGGTGTGTGTGTGTGTGTGTGTGTGTGTGTGTGTGTGTGTGTGTGTGTGTGAGCTGTGGAATCTGAAGAGAAGGAAAGTGCTGATTTTCACATACACTGGACCTCCAGGGCCAGAAGCGACCACAATGGAGTGCAGGGATCTAAAAGAACTACCAGGAAGAAACTTACCACCTCCCATTTCCCCCAGAGCAGAACATAGTCAAGAATAAAGCTGCATAGACCAACATCTCCCTGTCTCCCCTCCCCAGCACATGCCACAAGGAGCCTGCTGGAACTGAGGTTCTAAGAAGGATACCTTTCAACTCAATGCAGCAATTAACCCCACGAGCATTCTTTTTTATCTCCAATTTTCTATTATTCAATTTCTGCTTCTTCATATGTGCCATGATAGCTTTGCGTTCGCATATTGCTAGCAGGTTATAGGACATGTGTTTCCCCTCATAGTAGGCTTTCTTCATTTTACTCTTCGCTAAAATCTCATACACCCTGCCTCTTGTTCCTACATCTTTTCTATTTCTTTCATCTTTACCCTCTTTTCTTTTTGCTTCTTAATTAACCCTTCACAGTTTTAAGAATCTCTGAAATCTACGGATTCTGACAGTATCCCAACTTTTCCCCCTCAGCCTGACTTTACCTACCTTGATCTTTCCTTCTTCTCAATGTCTATAATACCTTTCCTTCCTTCCTCTATTTCCCTCCCAACTGTAATCCTATCAACTCCCTATGATCATTGATTGTTTATCCTCCAACAGTCACTGTATTTCATTGTATCAAAGGAGTCACTGTTGTTAATTGGCTAATACAGCATTTGGTGAGTGGTACCGTTTAGCTATCTCTTTTTTCTCACAGTTGATAACCTACCCAGAGAATCATACAGAGTTTATACCAGGGACCCTAAGTTCCTGGACTGAGGAAATACCTGAAACATACACTTAACTGCATCACATCCAAGTTGCACTTAAATATTGCAAATACGTGAGCTGGAAAAGTATAACTGATTAAAAACATAATAAGTCACAATGGAACAAGACCAGATGCATAAATCCCAATATAGTAGCATAAGAAATGGAAGATAACTATTATTAACTATTAACCCTGCAGCAATGTCGTTTAGTTATACAAATGTCGTTTGAGTTATATAAAACCCAAGACATAATTCAAAATAGTGATTAGAACTGTGCTCAAATACACAAATTGCAAAACAAATTTGAAGAAGATACATAATATGAAAGAGGAATTTAACACGTCAATAGAAATAGGGAAGAAAAACTATTCTGAGATGCTCAAAATTAAAAAATGTCTAACAAATACTTGCATCAGCAATAGAATGGATCAAGGGGAGGACAGAATAGCTGAGCTTGAAAAACAGGTGAAGGAATTAGAACAACCCAACAAGTACAGGTATAAAACAATAAGGTAGCAGTGGGGAATTGCACTGTATATATTATACTGAAAGAACTGAGATCAATCGGTTATAGGCAGGCTGAGAGGGGAAAGTCAGAATACTGTTACCAGTCCACAGGATTATAGGCATAAAAGAAGAAAAGGGCATTGAGAACATTTTCAAAAGAGCCATAATAGAGTTGGGGAAAGAGATTCCAGTTTAGATACAGGAGGCAGTTAGGGCACCAGAGACGGGGAGAGTGGGCTTCATGGCTGACCTTGCCCTCTGCCGTTGCTTGGCAACACAGCAGCACAATTTGAGAAGCAGACTATAGCTCAATGTGGGAGATTTTATTTTTAATTTATTTTAAATTTTTAATTGTTATTCACGTGCGTGTGTAAATGCGTGTATGTACACATGCATGTGGTACCTGTGGAGGCCAGAAGAGGTATCAGATCCTACGGATTGGAAGCAGTTGTGAGCTACCTACGATAGGTGTTAGAAACTGAACGCTGGTCCTCTCTGCAAAGGCAGCAAGTGTTCTTAACTGCCATTTGCATCGCAGTAGATACCGGTCAGAGAGATCGCAAGTGACCAAGTCATCATAGGTAGACTGAAAGGAGGACCTCTGCTTGATGGGTTAGAGGAAAGGTTGCCTCCACGGAGTGTGGGGAAATTGTCACCAGCTGCCACTTAGCATCTGTAGAGAGTCAAACCAGTTTTGGTTACCAGACCAACACAGAGGACTGCAGAAGAAAGACGTGAGAGAAAGTGGCTCTCTTAGCTATCCTCACACCTGATAGCTTTGCAGTCAGTTCTGGAACTCTGTGTGCATTGGCTGAGGAACTATCACATCTTTAGCTTTTCTAATATTTGCAACTGAAAGCATCCTGGTTGACACAGGAGGTCAGCAGAGACAGTATGAGAAAGGCAATGGGGCAGATAGCCCAGATACAGAGGCAGCCTATGAGGGCAGCCTGTCCCTGCAAAACACATACACAGGTAGAGTCAAATATTCAGGGAGCTTGAGGCTAGCCGCTAGGCCAAGCTTGAAAAAGAGAGCAACCTAGCAAGGAATCTCAGGGAACCTCTTGAAAGCCAGTAGGCTACGGTTGTGTTCTGTATTGCCTCCAGATCTTCCTAACAGGCACAACTATAGGTGGCATAATCCGGTGTGGGAGGTGGAAGGTGGAGATACTTGCAAGAACTAGTAATACATGTTTTAGGCTTTCTACAGGTCAGGTGCTGTGGTGAGTCACACGTATTATGCCACTTTTAGTGATCCTTAAATGCAAAACAAGACAAGCTTATGGCCATAAGCGAAGCTTGCTTCTGCTTTCATTGGGGGGGGGGCATTTTGAGTTTAAGCAGACCTATGTCAATATTCAACCATTTGTCCACATCAGTCACAGTGTGAATGGACATAGAATACAATTGCAAATCCAATCAACACTCTTTATAAAAATCTCAGAAAACCAATAGTTAAATTAATGTCCCTACTGATGAAGGCTTTGCAAAAACAAAAGAAAGACAACAAACAAATCATTTGTTCACATTATTTGTAATGACCAAAAACTAAATGGTTTTTTTTTGCCCCCAAAACAAGACAAGAATGTCTGATATTCAACTTTCAACATTCAACCTACTCAACATTCTACTGAACTGCTAAATAAGGCAAGAAAACAAAATTAAAGGCATCCAAAGAAGACAAAAGGAACAAAGTTGTTTTGTTTTGGAGTGACTTGACTGTCTCCACAGGAAATCCCAAATAATCTACAGAAAAGCTACTAGTACTACTCAGTGAGATGAGCATGGTCACAGAACAAGTATCTGAATAAAACATCTAGCTGTTTCTACATCCAAGCACTGGATGATTGGAAATAGAAATTAAACTTAAGAGTAGAGAGAAGTAGAGAGAAAGAATCAGGCAGGCCTTGCACCCAATTGATTGCTAAGTCCTACTACATCTGCCTGCAGCACTTCTAGACTTAACTGCCAGTAGAAGGGTAGCTGCTCTTAAGGTTCTCATGGAGTCAAGGACACATTGATGAACAGATGTCACAAACTCAAGGAAACAGGACTGGATTAGTGATGTATGTGACAGAGATTATTCATACTATCCATTCTGTAGAGATTGAGTTAGGACTAGGAAAAGACTGAGACTAAAGTGTAGAGATCAGAGACTGGCAGTCTTGTTTTAAAGAGACCATTTTTAGTAGAAATTGTACTAATCTCACCTTAACTATGGTTTCCGTTTCTGTCACCAGGCTCTGAAAATAATGCATATAATGAAACAATTTATTATTTTTATTTTGTACACTGTTAATGTGATAGATTTAATAGATGAAGCCATACTACTCACAATGACTCAGTATGTCATCCAACTCCACCCTGTCCAAGATGTGAATTGACCTTTTGTCCAGTGCAGCCACACTATATACACTAATCATCTATTAGTTACTACATAGCCATTTCAGCTATCAGACCTCCCACAATGTTATGATAGTGGTGATACTCAAGGAACACTTTCATAGTAGTGAAATTGTCCTAGTTTCATTTCCCATTGCTGTAATAAAATGACCAAAGCAATTTAGGGGAAAAAGGGCTTTTTTTTATCTTGTAATTCTGGGTTTCAATCTATCACAGCAGGGTAGTCAAGCTGGCAAGATCTTAAAACAACTAGTCACATCAGTTTCACAGTCAAGAGCAGAGAGAAATAACTGCATGCATGCATCTAGTGCTTAGCTCACCTTCTTCACCTTTACATAGTCCAGGACCAAAACCTAGGGAATGGTGCCACCCAAAGTAGGCTGTATTTCCCACATTAATCAAGACAATGCTTCACAGATGTGCCCATTGGCCATCTTTATCTAGACAATCCATCACTGAGATTTCTTCCTGGTCACTGTACATTGTGTGGAGTTGGTAATCAAATGATTCTAAGCATTCACTGGTGCTCATGGAGTCTACCTGTCTAGGATAAGGGAAGATTTTGTTGTTTATCCAAGCTGTTCAAACTCATTTAGCAAATCACCTTCTTCCAGGGTTTAGATACCCTACTTACTTGAAAGAAGTTCCTGGTAGACTAGTGCCCCCGAGCCTTGGCTCAGACTGAGGGAGTCTGGGCAATCTTCTCTGAGTAAAGAACAGAAACAAATAGAGATAGAGATGCCCACAAGGAAAGGACTGGACAGAACAAGAGTCATCTAGTCATCTACCAGTCCTTGGACGAAGCACAGGAACAGACAACATACTCCTTAAGGTGATACTTCATCTTTCAAGAAGCTGGACATTTATATAGAAATATGATGAATGCAGAGCACACAGAGACAGGCCTTCCAAAATGACAGTGAAATCAATGCCCAGCATCAGAGTAGAGGGTAAGAGAAGGAAGGGGAGCTTTACCAGGACACTTATACATGCCCCGCACCAGACTCGGTCCTTGATTTGTTTAATAAGTTACAGCTGTTTAGTGTGCTGATCTTGGCCTGTTAGCCCTCAGATTCATGCTCGCCTTTCCCCATGCAGCCTGGGCATCAGGCCTCACCCATGATTCTGAGCTTTTCAGCATTCTGTGTCATTTGGCAAGAAGTGTGAGTGTGGGAAGGTTAAAGATATTAAATATTCCTCTTCTTGACCACAAGTATCTTCTCAAAATGCCTTCTTTATGGCTCCATGAATTAGTCCAAAGACTAGACAATTCATAAAGAAATAGGTTGATTTAGCTAACAGTTCTGGAGCTGTTCAAGACCACAGTACCAATGTGTACTTAACTCTAGTGAGAGGTTTCTGGCTCTTCCCAAACGCAAATGTAGTGGGTGCATCATGGTGAGAGTATGCCCTAATGGGAGAGATGATGTGGCCAGACAGGACTACACAGAGTTTCAGAGGCCAAGACTTCTCTTTTTACAGCAACTCACTCCAGGAACTAACCAAGCTCCACAAGAACAATACTAATCCCTACTAAGCGTTGTGCTCCCATGGCCCAATTACCCATCACTAGCGTCCACCTCCTAAAGGTCCCACCATTTCAATATCATCACCTTGAGGACCAAGGACCCAAAACAAGGATCCTTGGAGGATACATTCAAACCATAGCATTTTACTTCCTTCCAGAATGTCTTATTATGTGTTTAGCTCCTTTTGAGTTATCTAGTTCTTGACTCCTAATAGAGTTACATCCTCTGTGTGTAGGTAAGGCTTATAGGTGGCTTTCTGATGGTGCCAACTACTAGGCAGCTCCCCATCCTCTGTGTGTCTCCTCAGTTGCCTGTCATTTGCATAATTACCCTGAAGTAAATTTTGCAGCCCCTTTTGCTGTCTCTATTTGTCTCTGATTGATACTCTTACAAATTATCTAATACTCTGGAGTCTTTTCCTTAGTTATTATTATTGTACATTCTCTCTCAATATCTAGGGCCTTGAAGACGGTATATGCTCGTCTCTGACCTGAACGGAAATAGCATGTGCACATCTCCTGTACATGTCTTCCTGTGTACTTTAACTCATCTATAAATGCCATGTAAAATGTTATAATGACAAGGAAAGGCTCTGTGTAATACATTGATCCTCTATGTTGAACCCCCACATGTAGAGCGCCAACTGGATCATTTGCCCATTAATTTCCCGAGAAATAGCCATTCCATACAAGTTAACACAGATGAGAAAAACAGGATCTAAACACAACTCGTCTAAGAGAAGCTGGGATTTATAATAAATCTTTCTGACCCCTGGAGTATGTCTGCTCTCAACACTGTTACTCATGTAGTATGTTGAATCCACTGTCTTAATCTGCAGGGCATGGGAACCTCCTGCAGCATTTAGTGGAATACAATGCCACATGCTGTTGCCTCCATTAAAGGGACATGAGTGATATTACATAAGACTCTACACCCAAATCCTAACACAAAATACCAGATCCTGGTCAAGGTTTCAATTACCTGCCAAGAGTTTTTGTTTGTTTGTTTGTAGTTTTTATTTTCTGTCAAAACATTTGCTACCCTGGTTTCAGAATCACAGTGGGTAGATTTTTTCAAACTGGCAATGTAATGAGCTCCCGTCTGTGAGGAGCCACACAGAGGTGCTTTCCTGTGTAGCGAGACATTACCCTTGCCATCTGTGCTTTTAAATGCCATTTATAGACGGAGAGACTAGAACTAAAGCTCGGCTAAATCCTTCCTTAAAGCTAGAGTTTCTTGCTTTGGTTTTAAGTTTTTATTAAGAGGCTGGAGAGATGACTCAGAGCTTAAGAGCATGAACTGTACTTGCAGAGCTACCAAATTCAGTTCCCAGCAGCTCTCAACTGCCTGTAGTTCCAGCTCCAGCGGATACATCAGCTTCTTCTAGAGTCTGTGGGCCTCTGCCCACACATGTACACACACACACACACATACACGCGTGCATATACATACACACGCATAGACACATAATCAAAAATAAGTCTTTTTAAACAAAGTAATTGAATATTGACAAGTTCCAGTTGTATGTATTGGTAAGATACAGAATGATGCTGAGGCCTGCACATAAAATGTGCAATGACTAAGTCAGGTTAATTAGCATGTGCAACACCTCAATATGTACATTTTCTCCCCCATCTGACTAACACATTGCTGAATTTCTCTCATAAAGGCTAAACCTTGAAGGGTTTAAACTTGAAGCGTTCTAAACTCAGAATCTTGGATGCCCAGCATGGCACATATTGACCTCCGGAGTTCCTAGGCACTAAGGAATGCAGGCAAATTCATTTAGGAAATGATGTTTTTTTAAAAAAATCATTGGGGATATAGCTCAGTAATAAAGTGCTTGCCTGGTATGAGAGAGGTCCTGAGTTCTACTCCTAAAATCATTGTTTTCTAAAAAAGGTAAGAAAACTATTTTTATTTGGTTTGTTTTATTTAGATAGACACTTTCAAGTTATGCAAGTTTATGTCCTCCTGGAGGCTGGTAAAACACATAAATGATATTTAGGCCAGTTTTCAACTCATCCTCTTCGGTGAGAATTCCTCTTATCTGGCTAAGATTTGAGTCCTTGTTCTTATTGTAAAAGAGCTTTATTGAAACACATTGACATCCATTTTATAAAGGGCATTATTTGGTAAGTTTTGATATGTTCATGCACACATAAGACCACCACCAATTATGATAGTGAGCATATCCATCAGAAACTTAGGGAAGCATCCTGGACAAGTTCACTCATAAGTTTTGGGTTTTGTTTATTTTTTATTTGAAACATGTAAGTCAGTGCCTCATTAGTATAATCACAGTGTTGTACACTTATCACTGCTGTGTAATTTGAGAATATTTTCTCAGCCCAGAGAAGTCTGTACCCTCTATGGAAGTCTCATAATTGCTCTCCATTTCTTTCTCCCTCTCTCACCCTGGTAATGGCTACTCTACCTTTTAAACCTCTGTAGATTTGCTTACTCTGGACAGTTCATATTAATGGGATCATATCACACATGGACTTTTGTGTCTGTTGTTCTCTTCACATAATGATTTCAGGTTCATCTGTTGTTACGAGAATTAATCCAATTACATGTCATAAGATACATGCTCAGAAATGAATCATTGGGCATTTATATCATTGGGTAAACATTGTACGTATATTTATGAAAACCAAGAAGATGAAGTTGTAAAAAATAGTTTTTTTCTATCAATGGTAGTTAGTGCTCCAAGGGTCAATATTTCATAATTTCCCTACATCTTATGACGTGGCTATTTGCCCAACTCCTATACAGTCCTGAGACTTTCTATTAAACTATTCAATTTCATGTGAATTAGCCAATCGTGTCAAATTATGAGGTCAAACTCCTCCCAATGGGTTGAGACACAGTTTCAACCTGGACTACGGATAAAAGAGGCCATTTTGGCCACATATGCTTGCTAGGCTGGTTTGGGTACTGGGGTACTCTTTTTACAAAATTGCCTTAATGGTTGTTTTCACTTTCTGTATTTTTTGTGTGTGTGACACTGAGATTATTTTCATCCAGAGTGATATATACACCTAGACTATTAAGCACACAGCCTACTCTATTATGGCTATGATAAATCAAAAAAACCCCCACAAGATTAAATCAAGCATGAGAGCAAATGATGTAGTCAAGGGACTGGGAAGACATGGCACGCAGGGTAACACAGCAGAATGCCATACTGGAAACAATTCTTCTGGAAATAGAATGGGTACACTCTGAAGTAACCATGAAAAGTATGTCATAGTAAATAAACAAAGAAGGGACATTGACATTCATCATTATTAAATGCTATGCACTATCTGTACATATGTGCTGTACTTTTATGTAACTGATGGTTCAGCACATGTGTTGATGCCAGCATCTCTAGTCATGCAGGGATGTACTGTGTTACCATATCACCATGGCACATCATTAGCCAATAAATTTTTTTCAGTTCCATCATGTGTGATCCTATGGGATTATATATGTGGTTTATCCTTGAACATTGTTGTTTGGTGGTTATTTGAAGGTGACTTTCCTTCATATTATTAACAAATCAAATTCTGTCCATCCAGTAATGGATTTGAATACCTGATATGCCAATTTGAAGAATGTTACAAACAATATAACTGGTAACAGTTCTCAGTGTGGCATTGAATGGCAGAAAGCGTTATGCTTTATGCAGAAAGCATTTATGAGTCACCATCCATGCAGGGGTGGACCTTCAATCATGCAGTTGCCTTTGAATCATCCTGGCTTCTGTGGGTAACTCTTCATCCATATTCCTGTAGGTAACCTCGATAAATCCATTGGCTCACCAAATTGGACTTTGGTGTTATGGTTACTTTGATGTGTGGCTTTCTATCTATCTCCTCTACATAGAAAGTCCCATGTCTCCTCAGGAAAAGTTTCACATGACAATGCTGAGAAGCAGCCAGGTTCTGGAAGTATTTGGAGATTAGGTATGAGGGAATAGATGTGATATATATATGCCAAGAGATTGGCATCGAGCCTGACACCAAGGTTTTAACCAGAGAGCTGGAATGAGGGAGTGCCTGCCACGGAGATGTGCAATGTGAATAAAACAAGCTTAGAATGTCAAGAGTCAATAGTTCAAAAATTACTGTTTTACATTGGGGTAGACATTGCTCATTATTGATCAGTAGTTCATTACCTCCTTCCCTCCAGACAGATCGTGATCTACTCAGGTTAGGTGAAATGTATATAGGCTCAATAGAAGCAAAACGACAGTACTTTTATTTTCTAATCTTTCTTGCAGCAAGGACTCAGAATTCTGACTTACTGGAACTCTCTTGAGAATTCCCAGGACATTTTTGCTTTGCTGATATAAGTACTTCCCATTATTCCTTGTCATTGCATCCGGGAACCTGATCATGCAACCAGAGGAGCTAGCAGTAGTCATGAAGCAACCATGACAACAACAACTACACACATAGGATGCTACTAAAGAAAGATAGAGTTCGGGAATGCTGAGAAGAACATGAAGTATTGACCAGCTTTACCCGTTTTCTTTGGTCTTCTTGTCAAATTGTCTTTTAATGAAAGAAAGTAAAAGAAGAGGAAAAGGAAATGACTCAATCTGGCTAATTGGGCTTCCGTTATAATTGGCCAAGTAGAATCTGTAGTAACACACTAGCTTCCTCTGAGTCATTGATTGAGAAAATGGTAAGCCAAGCCGCAGAGGCTGTCTCTCTTCAGGTGAATCTGTGCTGTTTGGCTACAGAATTCACCAGCCATCCAACTACCAAGCCCTCAACATCCACTGTGTCTACCTAGATAGTCCGAGAAAATTCATCTTCTAGAAATTCCAGTTCACTCTGCCCATGAGTCTTTCCTGTTTTCTCAGATTGCTAATACCATCCCAAAACAGTGTGCAGTGAGTTCTGCCTTCCTTGTGGTACATACATATGATTGCAGGCAAAACATCCATTTACACAAAACTGAAATAAACCAATCTTTCTTTTTCTTTTCTTTTTTTAAAAATTTCATGTGGTCCATTCCCTCTTGCAAAGTCATTGTTTGTTTTCTTGAGAACCACATTTGTTTCATCCTACAGTGCCTGAGCTGGGGTCAAAAATGTCCCCCGGGGATTTGTGTGTGTGTGTTTTCCTCTTCCCTGCTTATCTGGATGTTTACTGGTGGCATTGTACGGTCATTGGAAAAGTGTTCTTATTTTCTGATAAAGAGGGAGGGGAACCTAACTGCAGCTTCAAAGATACCAATCCACAAAGGAACACTTTAACCATCAGGAAACAAAACTACCAAGATACAGCTATAGTTTCCTTGGTTACCTCACATTCTGTCTTTTGTCTACTGGGTCAAGATGAACCTAACCACTGAAGGGGTTGTTGTATAGGAGACCAACTCATTCTTGCTCATGTTTGCCTAGCTACTTACACTAACAATGCTCTCCACTATTTCTATTCTGTCCTCATTTTATTTTAAACAGTGTAGATGTGTCCTGCTTGGCTGAGCCTCCTGACCCTCATGCACACTTAGTAAAGCTAAGACATCGATATTGGTACATTAGTATTAACTGCACTCTAGGCTATTCGGGTCTCAGCATTTTCTCCTTTTCCATTCCAAGATCCAGCATAAGATCCCTCATTGCATTTAATTTTAGCTCATGTTTAATTTCATTCTTCAGGGTACCTTTAACTATTTCCTCCCTTCTCATCAAAATTATTAGGCTTAGACTAGAAAATTCTCTCTGGGAGCTGGAGAGGTGATTCGACAGCTAAAAATGCATTCTGCTTTTGTAGAGTTCTGATCCCACTACCCGCCCTGGGTGATTCAAAGCCACCTATAACTATAGTTCCGGGGATTCTGAAACCCCCTTCTGGTCCATGAGGACGCTGTATTCACATGCACAAAACCACCACAGAGACATATACATGATTTAAATAAAATAAATAAAAATAAAACATTTTTAAAAGAAAGAGTTCTCTGTTCCCCTATTTTGTTTAATTTATAAGGCAACCAAGTTTGTGTTTTTTGGTTTTTTTTTTTTAATTTTCCTTAAAGAGTCTATGCTACCAGATGGGTCAGAAATTAGTCTGTTAGGATCTGGGGCACTCAGCTCCTGGTGGGCCCTGGACTCAACCAACAGGTGTTCATTTTACCCTTTTTTCCCCATTTATTTATTAGTTTAATCTCTTTACAGCCTGATTTCAGCCTCCTCTCCTCCCAATTCCACCCAAATGTCCCCTCCACAACTCCCTTCTATCCTTTTCCTCAGAAAAGGAGAGGCCTCTAAGGAGAATCAACCAATGCAGGGACCTCAAATCACAGCAAGACCAAGTGCAATAGCTATCCACAAAACCAGCCCTAAAGAAATTGCTAGAAGGAAAAAGCCCAACCCAAGGAGGTCAACTATACCCAAGAAAACATAGGAAATAAGTAATTCCACACCAGCAAAAACAAAAAAAAAAGGGAAGCACACACAAACACACACACTAATACCACCAACATCGAAGTAGCAGGAATTAACAATTAATTGGTCATTAATATTTCTCAGCATCATTTGACTCAATTTCTCAATAAAAAGACACAGACTAACAGAATGGATAAGAAAATAGGCTCTGTCATTCTGCTCTATACAAGAAACTTACCTCAGCAACAAAGATAAATATTACCTCAAGACAAAGGGCTGAAAAAAGTTTTCCAAGCAGACAGACCCAAGAAGCAAGCTGGAGTAGCCATTCTAATATCTAATATCTAATATTTTCAACCAATATTAATCAAAAGAGATGAGGAAGAACACTTCATACTCATCAAAGGAAAAAAGTCCACCAAGATGACATCTCCATTCTGAACATCTATGCTTCAAACACAAGGGCACCCACATCCACAAAAGAAACTTCAGTAATGCTTAAATAGCTCATTGAACCCCAAGCATTAATAGTAGTAGACTGTAATAACCCATTCTCACCAATGGACGAGTCACCAAGACAAAAACTAAACAGAGAAATAATGACACTAGACAACCCTATGAATCAAATGGACCTAATGAATATCCATGCTGTTCTTACAGCCATGTTTCACCACTGTTCCTCCTATTGGCCCGAAGGAGGTCTTTAATGAGCATCTCAGAGATTCCTCTTCCTCTTATGTCTAAAAGTCTGTGCCTTGAATAGAACATCTGAAAGGTATGAGGATGCTTGGCCTGAAGCCAACAGTGGGTCTCAGCCTGGGGATCCATCTAATGCCCTCCGCCCCCAGCCAGGCACGGAGCTCAGGAAGAGAGGTAGCTATGCTGCATATCACATTGCATTTCTGTGGGGCCAAGGGAAAACAACAATAGCAGCAACAAAACCTCAGCCCTATGAAGTGAATGGACGTTTAACAGAGTTAAAAGGTAAATGAAGTAGCAATGAGTTCAGGCAACTTGTCCCCATCAGGATATGTGTGTGTGTGTGTGTGTGTGTGTGTGTGTGTGTGTGTGCATTACTGAGGGTTGCATTTAGGACCTTGTACATTACATAGCACGAGCCTTATTTTTACCTTTTGTATTTTGAGATCTTCCTAAGTTGCCCAAGGTGGCCTGGAATGTTTTTCTTCTTTCCTTTCCTCCCTCTCTCCCTCCTTCCCTCTTTCTCTTCCTTTCTTCCTTCATCATTCTCTCATGCATGAATGTCATAGTGTCCAAGTGGACATCAGATGGCAACTTGCAGAAGTGAGTTTGTTACTTCTATCATGTTGCCTCTGGGGATTAAACCTGGTCATCAGGCTTAGGGACAGGTACCTGAACCCGGTGGGCCACTTTGCTAGTCCTGGCTTTGAATTTTTGATGCCCTTTTCTCAATCTCCCAAGAAGCTATTATTACAGGCTTACTATCAGCGCCAACACATATTACATATAAAGGTGTATTTAAATGTTCCAAATACATCATTATTTTATTATATGTGATACATTTTAATAAATTTATTTATGGGGCTGGAGATAGAGCTTAGTGGTTAAAGCCCTTGTTCCTCTTTCAGATGATCTGCTTTTCATTCTCAGCGCTTGCATGTTTCACAGAAATCCATAAGCTCAATTCCTGTGGATCTGAAGCTGTCCTCTGACCGCTGTGGGTATCAAGCAAACACATGGTGACATATATTCACACAGTCAAAGCAATTATACACAAAAGGTAAAATAAATCTAAAATTTTTAAAATTTATTTGCATGCAATGTAAACACTGTAGAACATCCAGTCTATTATAGCAATGACATATCAAATTATTGCTGACATGACCATTTAGACAGTATTTTCTTTTAATTTTCCCCCAAAGAAGAGATATTTGGCTAGGACTTGGAGTTTCCAACAAATAACACAAGCAACAAATCCTCTTTACTTTTACAGAAAAAAAAAACAAACCACCAACAACAAACTTGTATGTCAAGCTGACCACAGATTTTGACAGTTCGACAGGTGAAATTCCAAACTCTACTCCTGGAAAACATGAAGTTCGTGTGTTTGTAATGGCGCTTCAGTGTGGCCAGTTCCACAGACGTTGCTCCCCAAACGCAGCATTTTACATCCATTAAGTGCACATTGTGTCCCAAATCCTGGGGTGCTGAGCTAAACCTGCTTCATCTAAACCAATTAATCTTGTTCTCAGGACTCTGAGCTTGAGCTCACACCCGCTTTGCAGATTAGAAAGCTAACGTTTAGGTTAGCCTTCACCGAAGACATTTGAAGAAATGGTAGAAGAGTAATTTCACCAGTCACAGGAAGAGATGTGACAATCTTTACATTTTTGTTGTTGCTGTGACTAAATACTGATGGAAAGTACCATATGGGAAGGAGGATTTGTTTTGGCTTAAGTTTTGAGTGGGTACAGTCATGGCAGGGAAGGTTTGAGACTGATGTGACTTGGTGCATGGCTTGATCAGGAAGCAAGCAGACGAAGGGTCATACTACTATTCAGTTGAAGCTCTCATCTTTTCCCTCTTATTCCATTACAGAGCCTAGCCCAAGCAATGGTACTGCCCACATCAAGGTAAATCTTCATCCCCTCAGTCAGTCCTATCAGAAACACTCACAGACACACCCAAAGGTCTGCCTTACTGATGCCCTATGTATACCTGAATCCAATTATGTTGATGAACTTAACTATCACAGGTGCCTAGTGAGTTAAACAATAAAAGTAGAATCCAATGATCCTTTGGTATTTATGGGGTGAGGGTTGCTTCTAGTATCTTTCTTGGGTATCTCAACTACTTAAACCTCTTATATAAAGTAATGTAGCTGCTGGACATAAGCTATGCCTCTCCTGTATATACGAACCATTTCTGACTTACAATATCCAACACAATAAGATGTGTAAAGAGTTGGCACATTGTATTGCTTAGGGAGCAATACAAGAAGAGCCTGTACAAGTTCAGTAGAGATTCAGTTTGATTTGGAAAGCTTTTACTGATTTTCATTGAATCTGCAGGTGTGGGAAGCTGCTGATTCAGACAATCAATTACAATGAGAGAAAAAGGAATATTTCAATGAAACACATGGAGGAAATTACCTACTCTTAATGTATACTATTTTTAGTCTGGTGGCTGGCTTTATTTTTTATTCCCTCTACAGAAAGGCTAGGAGCATTGGGACCCCCGATGAAGTGGCAGGATCCTGAGGCTTTGGGGTTCTACTGGGCATTGTCTCTAACACAAGCCCCCAGGAGAGGTGGATCACCACTGAGATTCATCTGCTAGATAGGTCTTATAGCTGAGCTTTTGTGGTTAAGCACCTTGTTTTCCTTTGAAGCAGAGCACAAGAAAACCTTTTCAGGAAGAGGAATTTTGGCAAGTAATTCTCCATTTCATCAGAAACTACGCACTTAAAGACTTAGAGTTGGAACTAATTACTCCTCTGTGAAAAATGTGTGTTTTTGTTAATGTTTTTGAAGATCTTTATAAGCAACAGTGGTACAGTTTGTGTATGGTTTGTCCCCACTGAAGCTCATGCTGGGGCATCCTGCCTTGTCAGTTGTCAGTGAGGGGAGTGGGAGGTGTTTGATTTATGGAGATGGCATCCCCGTGAATAGATTGCTTCCATCTTGGGAGGGGGTGATCTCTCCCTCTCCTGGGACTGCATTAGTCATCTTGACAAGGTTGCTCTAACGCTCCATTATTCTGAGTATTTGTTTTCCACAAGTGCCTGCTCACCTCCACTTCTCACACCCAAGGTCTTCATCAGAAGCTGAGCAGCTATAGCTGTCCCATCTTGGATTCCCTCACCTGCCTTCAACGCTGTGAGCAAAACAAAATTTTCTGTGTGAATCACCCAGTCAGAACATCAGAGGTAGGTGATGGGAAGGAGGGATATACAATACCATCTTTTGGCCATGATGTGGCTACTGCACTTATGAACTCACAGCAGGTATGGTTGCCTGCACAAGGCTGGGCCTGTCGACAGTCAATCATGGATGAGGACTCATGGGACATGACCCCTTTCTTCTCTACTTCTTCCTGGTAGGCATGAGTGAACAGGCCTCCACGCAGTCGTGTGTACTGAAGCTACCAAAGACCAACGTGCCAGAACTAGTGATCATAGCCTGAGAGTCTGAAACCCTGAGCCAAAGTAAATCTTCCACCTCTTAAGCTGAGTGTCTCAGGTCTCTAATGTAACAGTGACTGGTCATTAGAATTCTAACCTCACTATTTTGTCTTCACTTTGATGATTACAACCATTTTCCTCAAAGCCTTTTGGAGTCTCTCCTGCTACCCAGACATCAGGATCCCACTCCACCCTGCCCCAGCAACCATTGATCTTTCCGTCCATATAAACTAATTTGCTTTATCTGAAATTCCACTTAGATAAACTTAGTAATATTTTGTCTGAATTCTTTCACTCAGCACAGTTATTTTAAGATTCACCCATGTTGTGTACATTAATAATTCACTTCTTTTTTAATTAAACATTAAGAAACAGAGGCAAATGGGCAATTAGATGAGGCAAAGAGCCCACTCTGAAGAGTTCCTGACTGAGCCTGATATATGCTCAGGGGAGTCAGCCACATGGACTGTGTTTTCGGCTCTTACAGGATCAGATCCTACAATGACAAGCAAGTCTGTCACTCAGGACATGATTCCTGAGCATGTGCCTGCCCTGTGCCAGGTAAGGCAAGGCCAAGCAAGCCAAGTCAAAACTCAAGGGGACATAAGCGTGGTAAGAGAGAGAAATGGAGGACTTAGGAACAGCCAAGGCAATCTCCTGAACAAAATGAAATCACATTACTTGCTGAATAAAAAATTACTCCCACAACATTAAGAACTTAATAAACAAGAAAGAAGAGTGTTCTTTATCTCCTGCTTTCTGAGTGTCAGAATCCTAATGCAGCCCTGGCTCAGTGCTGCTTAGGAAGCTGAAGTCAGATGGCCAGATAGGAGAGCTGCTGCCGAACTCACTCGAACCACAGCTGGAATCCTCAGGTGCTCACAGACTGCTGGCCAGAGACCCCAGTGTACTGTCACACGAAGTCTTCATGACACACAGCTAGCTTCTCACGGAGTGTGAGCTAAGAGATAGAAGCCATAAGCTTTTTAATAACCTAATACTTGAAGGGATGTCCAGTTGTTAGCACTGGTCACAAAGGCCAACCAGAAATGAGCAAAGGCTGCATGCAGTGTGGGCACCAGGATGCGGCCATCTTAGAGGATAGCTAACAGAAGAACTGACTATGAGCACATGGCACTCAGCCATAGCACTTGGTTCGGGTGTTTTCTGTGTGAATGGAAATTTCATGTGACTAAATCCGACAAGGTCTTTTAAAATATCACAATGGCTTCTAATATGACACATTGCTGATAAGAGACAGGGCGAATATAGTCACCGTACATCACATTCACTCCCATTTGCCTATTTGCATGTCATAGATTTGTTCCACTAAGACAGCTGCCTGGTTACCGTGGCAACAGCTCAGAGGTAAATTTCCCTCAAGCACAAAAGCAATGTGAAGAGTAAAATTAAAGAGACTTGAAACAAAGGAAAAATTATCTTTGTTTGCCCAAATGAACCTGATAAATTTTAATTTCTGCAGTAAGATCCAAAAGAGAGCCCCACCCCCAAGATGTTACGTATGGCTTTATTTCAAAGAAATACAATAAAAAATGCTTGTAAAATTTCCACTCTTAACAGAAAACACTTTTAAACATCCACAGAATATTATCATGTAAGTCTGAATGTGAAACAGGGTGGGATGGGTAAGAAATATAGGAGTGGAAGGAGGGAGAGCTTGGATAGCTGTCCAGAATTTATTTGGTCCATTGTTTGGTTACCATGAACTGTGGCTTCAGCTAAGTCGTCCACATTCTTAGAGTCATGGCCACTTACCCTTGATCTTTTCTCCAAAGTAGCTTTGATGATGCCAGTCTGGTATTTTGAAGCTTTCCAATGGAAGACATCAGCAGCCTACCCAGCACTCTCTGCTTGTTCATCCATATTGAAAGAAAGAAGAAGGATTGAACCGTCCATGTGAAACCACTTTATTGCAAAATACTCTTACCATGGGTGGGTGGGTGACAGTTTCAGCAAGTCTGCATAGAAACTTCTTCCACAGGCCAGCTCAAGGCTTTCCTGGAGTAATTGATTCTTCTGCTCCTTCCAAACAAAGTTATGTTATCAAGTAAGGAAGAAGGCAGCTATCCAAGAATGGTGATACAAACCTGTAACTGCAGCACTTGGAAAGTTGGGGCAGGAGGATCACGATTTTTGAGGCTAGCCTGGTTATATAACAACATATATCTTACCTCAGGAAAACACAACAAACAAAGACAACTAGCTGTGACATGCTCATCAAAACTTCAGCTATCACAGAGAGTTCATTGATTCCATCATGATTTTGTTCCTTCCTGCTTTGTGTACTTTGAAGATTGTTTTAAAAGTATGGAAACATGGTCCAGTTCTTTTTACAAGGCCAGAGTTACTCTGATACCTAACCCACATAAAAACTCAACATAGAAAAAATATAGATGAATTTTCTTTATGAACCTAGATGTAAAAATTCTCCATAAAATACTTACAATCCAAATCTAAGAATACATCAAAAAGATCACCCATCATTATCAAGTAGGCTTCATTCCAGAGATGCAGAGATGGTTCAACATATGTAAATTGATAAATGAAATGCAACATATAAACAGAATTGAAGATAAAAACTACGTGATCATCTCATTAGAGTCAGAAAAGGCCTTGATAAAATCCAACACCCCTTTGTGATAAAAGTCCTGGAGAGATTAGATTAGAGATACATAGGAGAAACTCAAAACAGAAAGGCAATTTACAGCCAACATCAACCTGAATGGAGACAAACTCAAAACATTTCCACTAAAATCTGGAATAAGACAAGGTTGTCCACTCTCTTCATACCTATTCAACTGTAGTTCTAGAAGTCTTAGCTAGAGCAATAAGACAACTAGAGGAGATCACAGGAATACAAACAGGAGGGTAAGAAGTCAAAGTATCTTTATTTGAAGATTGTATAATTGTGTATATAAGAGGCCCTAAAATTCCACCAGAAAACTCCTACAGCTGATATACACTTTCAGCAAAACATCGGGATATGTAAGCTCTCATGCTTACTTACTGGGCAAAGGTTACCTGGTAGGGCCTCCAGGAATTAAATCAGAGCTGGTTGGAAGGGTCATAGCAAGACTGAGGCTGTGACAATTTTAGTGAGAACAATCAGACTTTATCAGAAACAGAATACAGTGGAAACTGCCAGGATCAATACAGTTGTGGTTACCAGGATACAATGACGTATGCAAACTATACAGGATACACAATACTAATGCCTAAGACCAATTTTCCTGTCAAGCTTCCATGCTTCCTTGACTTATAAGGGAACATACAGAGAACCAAGAAGTGGCCCAAATGCTCAATTGCCTGAGGGAGTGTGTCAGTCTCACAGGAACCGGAAGACACATTGTACTTCAGGGGTCACAGACTCTAACCTAAACAAAACCTATAATCATGCCTCTCAAAGCAACTATGCCAGGCCAACTCCGTGGTTCACTGCAGGGATACAAAATTAATACACAAATATCAGTAGCCTTCCTATATATGAATGACAAATAGACTGACTAAGAGAAAAATAAGGGAAACATTATCTTTCACAATAGCCTCAAAAATATAAATTATCTTGGGGTAACTCTAACCAAACAAGTGAAAGGCTTGTATGCTAAAATTTTAAGAGATTGAAAAAGATATCAAAAAATGGAAAGATCTCTCATGCTCATGGACTGGTAGGGTTAATATGCTTTAAAAGGCCATCCTACTAAAAGTACTCTGCAGATTTAATCCCCATCAAAATTCCAACACAATTCTTCATAGATCTTGAAAGGACAATTTTCAGCTTTGTATGGAAGTACACACACATACACCAAAAACAAAATAAAACAAACAAACAAAAAACAAGATAGCTAAAACAATCCTTATTAATAAAAGAACTTCTGGAGGTATTACTATCCCTGATCTCAGCATGCACTACAGAGCTATTGTAACAAGAACAGCACGGTATTGGACTCAGAACCAAGCCTCAGAACCAAGCCTTCAGTAGAG
>CM053760.1:55638719-55654046 GCA_028658305.1 Pachyuromys duprasi
TTAGTAAGACTTGGGGAGAACAAGAGCTCCACAAAGACCAAACTGAGCAGGGCACAGGGGTCTTATACGAGACAGTTTCTCCAACCAAGGACCATGTATGGATATGGCCTAGAACCCCTGCTCAGATGTGGCCCATGGTAGCTCGGTGTCCAACTGAAGACCCTAGTAAGGGGAACAGGGACTGTTTCAGTCATGAACTGGATGGCTGGCTCTTTGACCCTCCCCCATACATGCCAGGGAGTAACAGCCTGGCTAGATCCCAGGGGAGGACATTGTAGCCAGCCCTGAGGAGACAAGATGAACTGGGGTCAGATGGAAGGGGAGGAGATCCTCCCCTGTAGGTGGGCTTGGAGTGGGCAGGGAGGAGATGAGGGAGGGATGGGGAGAGTGGGAGGGAATGAGGGAGGGGGCTACGCCAGGGATGCAAAGTACCTAACCTCTGATTGATATATAAATAAATAAATAACATTTTTTAAAAAAGAAATAAGTCTACACACCTTTGGGAACCTGTTTTCTTTGTTTGTTTGTTTGCTTGCTTTTTTTTTTTTATGAAGAAGCCAGATATACACATTGGGAAAAAAGACAGCATCTACAACAAATGATGTTGGTCATACTGGATGGCTGCATGTAGAAGAATGCAAATAGATCCAAACTCACACAAAACTCAACTCCTAATAGATTAAAAGCCTCAACATTAAGACCAAATACATTATTCTGATAGAAGAGAAAAGCCTTGAACTCAATGGCACAGGACTTTCTGAGCACAACACTGTTAGCACAGACACTGAGAACTAATAAATGGGACCTCATGATACCAAGAAGCCTCTGCATGGCAAAGAACACCATTGTTTGGACAAAACAGCAGGTTACGGAATGGGAAAAGATTTTTACAAGCTATGCATCTGTTGGAGGACTAATATCTAAAACTGGACATCAAGAAAACAAATAACTTTTAAAATAGGGTGGTGTTCTAACAGAATTCTCAAAAGTGGAATGGCTGAGATGTGCTTAGTAAAATGTTCATGGAGAAATGCAAATTAAAATTACTTTGAGATTTCATCTTACACCAGTCAGGATGATTAAGATCAATAAATCAAGTGACAGCTCATGCTGGTGAAGATGTGGGAAAGGGGAAACACTTATTCATTGCTGGTGGGAGTGAAAACTTGTGAAGTCACTATGGAAATCAGTGTTGCCGTTTTGTTTTGTTTTTTTAAAGAGGCTTGGAATAGCTCTACTTCTAGATTCAACTTGTATATTTCCTCTTAGGAATATACAGAAAGGACATTTCATCCTACTATAGAGATGCCTTGTTCCATAGTGTCTGGTTTTTGCTCTATTCATAACAGCTAGAATAGAAACAGCCTAGCTGTCCATCAGTAGATCAATGAATAAAGAAAATGTGGTACATTTACATAATGAAATATTATTCAGCCATTAAAAAGTAATATTCACAGGTAAATAGGTGGAGCTAGGAAAAAAAATTTGAATGAGGTAACAGACCCAGAAGGACAAGTATGGTATATATATCTGTGTGTGTGTTTGTGTGTGTATGGATGTTAGTTGTTAAGCCTTCTACAAGCTAGCTACAATCTATATAACCACAGAAGTCAGGTATAAAGTAAGGGAACAGGGGAGAGATGGGTTTCTCTAAGAAGGGGGAAATAAGGTAGATAGTTATGGATGGATGACATGGGACAGGAACTGGAGAATCAAACAGAGAGGAAAGAGGGGGATGAAAGAGGGAACACGGGGACAGACAGCTAAAACTAAGGTACATTTGAGGGGTCATATGGAAACCTAGTACAGTAGAAAACTTCCTGAAATATACACACATCTGAAAGTGATCTAAATGGAATAGTCAAATAATAGGGGAGAAGATCCCCAACTGAGAATCTCTTGCCATCAAATGAAGCTTTCAGTGCTAGGTATGAAGTATATCTAATTGAATTGCTGACCAAAGAGACTCCCTAGGATCCCTCAGACCATTCAGGCTTTTGATTGCTCACTACAAACTGATGGTAAAGCCTTATAGTTGAAAATACCCACACAACTCATTGAACATGGAGAAGCTGAGCTGGTACCTACCTAGAACCTTCATCCCTAAGGACTAGTGTGCATGGTACTAGAAGGTACTCTGCATCCTGCTAGAGGAGAAAGGTGGACACTAATCCAGCTATAAACTCTTCCATCTACAATGATGAATTTTCTGCAAGCTGTGCTAATGCAGTAGTGGCATAAAGCTTGTGGGAGTAACCAATCAATACTGATTGGATTTAAAGCCCACTCCATGAGATGGAACCCATTGCCAACACTGCTCCAGTGGCCAAAAATGATGAGACCAGATAGGTCAGAGGTCAGATAGGTCAGAGACCTAGGGAAAAACCAACAACTGCTACTATTCTGCTAAAGGAATGTAGCCGTAAAACAACTCTTACCAATATTCTATTATATTCACCGGTCAGTTCCTTGCTCTGCTATCATCAGAGAGGCTTCCTCCTACAGCAGGTGGGAACAACTGTAGAGAACCACAGCTATACAACGGGCAGAGAGTGATAGACCTTGCAACACTCAGTTCTAAATGGGATGTCTTCATCAAATCCCTCCTCTCAGGTCATAGAGAACCCCCGAGGAAGAGGAGGCAGAAATATTGTAAAAGTCAGAGGGGATGGAGAACACCAAGGAAACAAGGCCATCTAAACAGCCAGACTGATGCACAAATGAACTCATAGAGACCTTGGCAGCATGCACAGAACCTGTAGGTGTCTTCACCAAATGAAATCCCAGTGCTCAGAGAAGACTCTAGCCCTGAAGCTGTCTCCAGTTGATAACCATTTGCAAATGGAAACTTAGTTCTGGCCAATATCAACTCTCTGGGGACACAAACCACTCTCAAGGCCAGGGCCTATGCCCAGCAGTAAATGGCCAACACAAAATAAACTCAACGGAATCTTTGGAGGTTCTTTTTCTAATGTTTTGCTGTGTCTTTCTTTCTTTCTTTCTTTCTTTCTTTCTTTCTTTCTTTCTTTCTTTCTTTCTTTCTTTCTTTCTTTCTTTTTTCTTTTTTAAACCTTAGAGGTCTTTTGTGTATATATCATGGTTTCCAATTTTGTGTTTTTATGGGATTCCTGTATGTATGAACATGTGTGTCTCTGTGTCTAATTGTCTTTCCTGTGCTTTTTCCTCGACTCTTCTTGTTTGCTCATTTTGTCATATTCTGGTTTTTCTTGTTTTATCTTTTCTTATTATTCTGGAGATGCCTATTTGTTTTCTAACAGGGGACTGAAAGGTGATGGATTTGGATGGGAGGAGTGGGGGAGGATCCTGAATTTGGGAGAGGGGAAACCATACTCAGAATACGTTGTTTGAAAAAAAAATCTATTTTCAATAAAAGAAAAACAAAGGAAAAAAGAGAAAACCTCAAAGCACGCAGATTCGTTTCTTTTTGTTGGAGTGGTTTTTTTTTTTCTAATTTCATCTTATTAGTGCTCTTCTTATATTCAATTTTTTTCCTGAGAATAGTCTTCACATATTACCTTTATTTTAGTTTTAATCCTTTTGGTGTGTTTCCTACAATTAATTGATCATTTTTTGTTTTTTTAAAAGTGTATGTGCGTGTGTTTGCACATATATGAAAGAGAGTGCTTGTGTTTGTGTGTAAGTAGTGCAAGTCTTCATTTGCCATGGAGCACACGGAGGTCAGAAGACAATTTCAAGTGTTGGTTTTTGCCTTCACAGTTACTGCCCAGAATGGCCTTTCTTGCAAGAGGTTTCCAAGAAAGCCATCCCAGTCTATTAGAGTCACCTGGTCCCTTGTGTCATTCCCTGGCTCTGATACTCCTGACTAGCTAGAAGCAGTCCCCCCAAAAAACAGAAAGGAAAGGCAGAAGGGATTGTAGTTTTCTCCAATCTATGATTGATTGTAACTTGTCCCATTTTTAAAAAACTGTGGGTCAGTGTTGATTTGCATTTCAACGCAAAACCATAAAACCACAGGGGCAAGAGAGATACTCCAGAGGAAAAACAGCCCATTCTCTGCCTTGCCAACTATTCCTCCTTCCCCTCCCCATATTGCATAAGTCACATTTTCTCCCCAGGGAGTTTCCTAAGTGATTCTGTTATGCTTCAAACTTTCATATCCATCTTTCCACTTTACTGAGTGTCCTCTCACACATGCACTGAGAGGACAAACAGTGTTAAAATAGTATGTACTCTTAGGTAGGAAATGTCTAACTTCTGCCTCTGCCCCTTATTGCTGATGTGTATTTAAGCAAGTGGAGAATCCTCTGAGCCACAAGCACCCAAGGTCAAATCAGTAAGCAAGGCCAGTGCTATATGCTCCTTGCCACAAGGGGAAGTTCCTGGAGAGTAGACAGAAGAGTAAATAACAATGCCCCATGAATATATGCTCAAGGTCTGGCACAGCTAAACTAGCCCCTCAGAGCTAGTTCCCCTTCATGACAATGCTGAGATGAACAGAGAGCTCGGTGAGGTAGATCCCAGAGCACACTCCTCCATGCAGTAACCAATGAACACATGAATGTAGATTCCAGACCTGCCCGAAAGCCTCCCTTTGAAAGATGCCGCATAGAAGTCAGGAGGGCAGACACAGGCTTTGGCAAGAAAGCACAAAGATCAAGCATTCATCCACCATATTCTTTTTTCTAAACCTCAGTTTTGCGGTACACAGCACCAGAGATCTCACACAGGAGGAGGATGCAGCGGTGTGAATAAGAATGGCCCCCATAAGCTCATATGTTAGAGTGCATAGTCATCAGGGAGTGACCCTGTTTGAAATTATTAAAAGGATTAGAAGGCGTGGCCTTGTTGATGCAGGTGTGGCCTTGTCGGAGGAAGTGTGTTATTGGCTGTAGTCTTTAAAGTTTTAAAAGCCTGTGGCAGGTCCAGCCTCTCCCTCTCCTTCTCCCTCCCTCTCTGCCTATCTGCCTGAAGATCAGGATGTAGTTCTGCGCTCCAGTGTCTCTGCCTGTGCAGCTTCCTACCGTAATGACAATGAAATAAACCTCTGAAGCCATTTGCCAACCCCCATGAGTTCTTTTTACCTATAAAAATGTACCAGATACCTGCATGATAAGCTTTATTTCTACGATATTGTAACTCTGAATTCTTTAAAAAAAATCTAATAGTAGCTACAAAAGAAGTGACTGAATACATATTTATCCATTATGACAAGAAACTAAACTGCTAGGCAGGAAGGAGAGGCAACATCAATGTTATTATATAGCAATGTTAAAAAGACTTGCAAACTAGTAAAAGAGAAAGGTAAGGAATAATCTTGTAGTGTGTAATATACAGGAGGCATCAATATGAACCCATGAAATTTTCATATAAAGATTACAGATAAATACATAGATGATAGGCAGATGAGATAGATGAGTTAAACATTACATATATACATCATAAATACGTACACATAATTTCATCTTCAGCCTTCAGAACAATGAAATCTGAATAACAACGAACACAACTAAGGTCCAATTTTTGGCATTTAAATAGCACTTTCCAACCAAAAAAAGCCCAAAGCTTATAAAAAAGTGGTTAATTCCAGGACAAGGGCAGGAAAAAAATATAAAGATAATATAAAGTGCCCAGAACATTCTCAAGGGTCAAAAGTAAGGAAATGCAAAAAGGATCAGGAGTTTTCAGACCCCAGAGATGCCTTCAAGGAGCAATCAGTGGCCAAAGCATAAGCAATTCCAGCAATAAAATAAATAACCATGGTATTGAGTTATATCCCAGAGAACAAAGTTGGAATTTGTGAGTCCATATTGATAGACACACAACTGAGTAAACACATGTTTCATATATTCGATGGGAAAATGTCCATATTTAACAGAAAAGAGGCAACCCTTCCTTCCAGAAGCATTCAAATTAGTAAATATTGCAAGAATTACAGAATTAAAAAAAAATCACCATTTGATCCCCAGTGTAAATGATGCGCCATGATTCATTGATGGAAGCCAGCAAGCACCATGAATGGGTATGGCCATATAATAATCTCAAGGCATCTTCCTTCTAACAGCAACCATAAAAAAACCAATAGGAACATTTGCATGGTGAAAGCCAGTAGATACATATTACCTTCACCAAGCAGCCAAAGTGAACATGAAAACTGAATACATAGTGACAGCAGGACCTCTGGTGTGATGCACTGTGCTTCTATGAGACACTTTCCTCAAATATACAACCTTAACTTAGTTAATAGTTAATAAGAAAAGTTTGGACAGACTTGAACTTAGCAGAGAACCTACAAAAATAGCTAGCTAATACTCTACAAAAGAGTCAAGGAGGGACAGAGATAGCTCAATGGGTGGCACTTGCCACCAACCAAAATGATCTGAGTTTGGTCCTGGGGTCCCATTAGGTGGGAGGAGAAAATCAACTCCAGCATTTGTCCTCTGACTTCCACATGTGTACCCAGGTACGCATGCACCCCAACAGAGATAAAAATAAATAAGCATTAAAAACAAGTGCTAAGGTCATGAAAGTCACAAAAGGTGAAAGAACCATCAGAAATGGTGGAGAAAGGGAGGTGGGTGCTGGAATGGATGCACTGTGTGCTGGAAAAGCCTATGGAAGCTGTGGAGAATAAAATACAGACTGGAATGCAGGACTGTGTTGTAGCAGGCTAATTCCTCCACCAGAGTGTCTATTAGTGATTTTTTTTTTTACTCAGATGGGATTTGTGGGGGGAGTGGGGATTTGGGTGAACGTGCACAGGAATGTCCTGAACTGAGAAACAGCAGTGAGAAGGAACACAGAGAAGGGCACTCACGGTGAAAGAGGGAGCTGTGGGACTGCACCTTTGTGCAAGGCAGGAAAGTGTGTTACACCGAGAATGCCCAGAAGGGACACACAGGGCTTGTAAAGCAGCCAACCCCAGTCCCTGGAAGGGCTGGGCCTGAGCAGGGGCTGGGCATCCGCTGGGTGTGAGTTCAAAAGCTGGAAGCCATCAACGCTGAGAATTCATGTTTATCAGGACACTTTCCTCATCAGAAAAAGAAAAGGATGACGGTGGCATTGCCCAAACCACAAGGTCATTATAAAGAATGAACTGAGGAAGGGCACAGAGCAGTCTTCAACATCAGTTCTTGTTTTCAGTAGGATGACACTTGGAGGGCAAAGAGTGAGTTCAGAGTAAAAGGGGACTTGAATCGTTCAACCAGGGTCTTTGCTGGCCTGTAATGCTATTACCATTTAGGAGTCTTGATCAGCTTTCTTTCTCTGCCAGTTATCTCAAGCAGCACCCAGAAGCAGACAGAACCAGCAGCTGAAGAAAGGCGTTTATTGGTGCTAAGGAGACACATGCATGCAGCAAACACACAAAGGAAAAGACCGCAGGCCAAGCAGAGGGGGAGACCCAGTCTCTTCTTGAAGGCTGGGCATCACTAAGTCTCTGAAGGGTCTTCCTATTCTAACTTGTGGCTGGCCAGCTTGAAGAAAGACAGATTGGCCCAGGACTGTCCTGTAACATGTCCTGATTTTGCACTGAACTTGTTGAGCCAATCCATCAGCATCGCCCTACTGGCAGGAAAGAAAAACAACAACATATAGGCCTTTGCTTTAAGGGGCAAGGCTTTTGTCTCAGGCCTGGAGGGGAGAAAGAAGCAAGCCACCTTGGCAGTTCGCCATCTTTATGACCTAATCACAGCACCCCTCCCTTCTGTCTGCCTACCATCTTGTCCTTCGTATTCTCCTGCAGTCCACCAGGCTGGGGGAGGAGGAGCTACAGGAGGCCTGCTCTGGCCTTGTTATCCAATGGTTCCTGTGGGGTTGATTCACCTGCTCTGAATCAAAGCAGGAGGGTATTCCACATTTGAAGGGGCTGCCAGACCCTGGAGAGAGCTCAGCTGTACTTAAGGGTTAGGGGGTTAAAGGGCAGGCAGGAAGAGGGCCCACCTCTGGCTCTGCATCGAGCCTTCCCCATTGCTTCAGCCCACATGATCCCCTCCATCTCTGCAGCTTCTGAGTGGAAAAGAAAGTTTTCGGAAATGTGTCCACCGACCATGTGCATGCTCGTGTGAGTGTACACATGTGCCTATCTGTGTGCCTTGTGCAAATATCTGTGTCTGAGTTTGTGTCTATAGATGGCATATGAGTCTATGTGTATCTGCATGTAACTGTGTATATGTGTGCCCACCTGTAAGCATAGTGCTAAAGGTGAGTGTGTATCCGAAGGTGAGTGTATAGCCATGTGTGTCTGTATGTGTGTGTTGGACCCTGCTGTTAAGGTCAAAGTCGGGCATTACTGAAAAGCTCCTGAACTTGGTGCTAAAATGACAGACCCCCTTCTTCAGCTGGGTTTCCTCCTCTCTGCCTGATCCTCTAAAGAGTGTCACATAGGCATCAGGGAGATGACAGGCCCAATCCTTTCCCAATGAAAAAACCATTTAGTGTGCACCTGGGGATTCCTGGAAATATCCTCCCCATGCACGTGAGATGTCTTGGTACCTTAGCTTTCAAACAATACCTTTTTCCATACCTCTAGCTGTACCTGGAGTTCTTCACACCCTCCCCACCCCCTTGGAGAATTAAGCACTGTGTTTCCTTTCTTTTGATAGGACTGTCCTGGCTCTCCTAGCCCCAGCAAATCAAACACGTTCACCTCCAAAACCCTTCTCACTGCCCGAGGTTTATAATGTCCCTGATTCACAAAATAAACGCTCTCTCATTCCATTCCTCCACCATGACCGTCCGAGACTCATCATTAATTCTGGGGAAAGACGGTCTCCTCTTCTTCCCGAAAAATTCACCGTTGGACCCCCCGACTGACTTCCAATCAGGCGAGCCATGTGCGGCTGGCCTCCCGAGAGCAGATTTGTTCCGGATTTGTTCAGTCTTTCTCACACGGTCCACCCGCCACAGTGCTCATCTGCAAAGGCAAGCAAGCAGCCTGCTGTTCTCGGAGGAGGCATTCTGTCTGCCCGAACCAAACCAGGCTCCCGCCACTTCTCGGTTTCGGAGCTCCAAGCCTCCGTCAAGCCTGTGGTTGATATAAAAATAAATAAATTAAAAATAAATAAATAAAAATAAAAAATAAAAAACCTTCAAAAAGAAAAAAAAAGGCTGTTCTTGAAGCAACCACCGACCTATTGTAACACTTACAGTGGAGAAATCTTCTCCCGCTGCTTTGGAGATCTTCTGGCCCAGATCTTGATCCGGCATTGGAGTCCCTGGGAGAACTGGAATGACATGTGTACATCTGTGTGAGACTGTGTACATGTTTCTATCTGTATATGTCTACATGTGAATGTGTCTCTGTGTGTCTGTATGTGAGTGTGTAGTGTGTGTACTTACATGTATCCCTTTGTAAATGTGGGGCTGGACAGGAGTTGTAGCTCATTGCCACTGCTCAGCACCAACTAAAAGGGCCTGAAGGAAAATTCCAAATTCAGATGTTCAAGTCCAGATTTACTGACTTCATATCACTACTAGGCCATAAGTCACAAATTCCCAAGTCAACCTTGTGCATATATTCTATATAATATGCATAGGACATATGAAGTATGTATGCACTGCAAGCTCATTTGATTGTTGCTGGAATCCAGCAAGAAAGTGAGAACACGGGAGCACACAGTCCAGGGTAGACTGACCGTATTCTTTTTGAGGCCTCATTAGTCCAACAGTGCAGGGTGTGGCATCAGAGTGGATGTTTGAGTACAGCTAAAGGAGGTCAGCTGGGGGCTCAGGAGCACAGAGCTCAAACCTCCCAGTTAGATCATCTGTGACTAGTAATCGTGGTGAGGGCTTTAGAAGATCAGCAGATATGCGAAGGGGTGGAGCCTGAAACCTGAAAGATACAGAAGCTCACCATGAGAACTAGCAGGATCACACGCTGGTTGTCTGCTGTAGAAATGAGCATGGGAGAGGGGAAGGAAATTGGGGTTCTCTAGAGAACCAGGGCTTTGCTAGGATGACTGTGAAGATGGCCAGGGCAAGTCCCAGATGCCCCTGAGAGGCTTCTCTGGTGTCCCTGTGGTCTACCACCTTGGGCCACATTCATATAGAGGCTGGGCTCCCTCTCTTGACTCTGCCAATTTCTAAGTCCACATACTCCATGCTGAGATGAGATTTTTTTTTTTTTTTTTTTTTGCTCAAGGTGTGTGTGCTGTGCCTGCCAGTGAACATGTTTCACATAATGATCAAGACAAAAACATGGGAGAAGTCTCTGGAGGATGATAATCGCCGTGGAATCAGCAAGTTCTGCCCCAGGCACTATTCCCAGGAGGTGCCTGGTGGTAGAAGGTAAAACAGGATTCACCCCAACACCCACAGGGAGTGCACCCCTGAGCATTAGGAGCAAGTGAAGGCTGAGAGAGCCTTTCTGTCTTTAGGGAGACAGCAGGCTGTGCCTCTCACGACCTCTGTGGCTCATCTCACTGGTTAAACCCACCAGCTCCACTTGAGGATAACTGTGGCTCAGCTTAGACGTAGAGTTGAGAATTCCTATTGTGTGAGTGGCTCCAAGAATTATTTGACAAAGAAAGGTGGCAGAGAAGAAGCCCCTGGTCCCCAGAGGAAATCCCACCAGGAGCTTGATGAGGCAACAGCCAGCCGCCACTCACCAGGCTGCTAAAAACCGTAGTTTACCTTCCGTGTTATTTCACAGGCTAGACGGAGAGCAGATAATTCATGGTGTTTACAAGGATCCTGGTGTCCTGGGTCCCAACTGCTGAAAAATTAACCTACATGCCAGGTGTTCACTGCTTGTGAAGGGAGTGAAATTTGCCTTTAATAATAAGTAGGCAGGCACATGTTGAAAAGAGAAGAGCTACAGTTTGTCAGCTCTGGGAAAGACACTCCATCCTTGTTGTTTCCCTTAACTGGTTCTTGAACAGTTGTGGAAAGATGACAGTGAACCATAGTGCGCAACACTGTGGGCCAGTCCTGCCTTGCCTCAAGCCCTTCGCCAATGCTCTTCTCTCTCCGGCAGCTCTTCACTAAGGAACCCCCAATTACCTCCACATTCTAGCTTAATGATCACTTATTAAGGAAAGCCCATGACAGTCTCAGCTAAACAGGGGTCTTCTGTGGTCCTTGCTTCCATCTGGATGTGTGTTCTGGCTGCAACCAAGAACTGTTGGGATGCCGCTCTGGCTACAGCCTGAGTTCTCTCTGGGTTGGATCCTCATCTATCCTTCTGCGTATGCCCAGGCTCCATGCAGAGTAGCTGCCCTGTATCTACTTAGGAGATGAACAGCTGAATGAAGGTAAGAATATACTTCAATCCCACATCACCTGGGCTCCAAAGAACTTTGAAACTGTGGCTACAGCTATTGGATGGTTGTGAACTGATCTATCACCATCCATCTAAGAACTTCCACAAGCTTCATGAAGCAAATGGTCAGCACAACAAGAGCTTCTGTTCTGATCTTTTTTTTTTTTTTTTTTTTTTTTTTTGATATAGGATCTCATGTAGCCCAGATTTGCCTCCGACTCACTCCGTATCCCAAGGCTGGCTGTAACCTTCTGCTCCTTCTGCTTCCATCTTCCAAGTGCTGAGATTATAAGATGTGTGCCCCAAACATTGCTTCAAAGAGTGAAGGCTTTGGGGGAAAGGAGGACAGTTTAGTCATAAAGACCTTTTTGTGCAAGCATGGGGACCTGAATTTAGACCTCCAGCACCATGCAAAGAGCTGAGCATGGTGGCACATGTCTAGATCCCCATGGATAAAGGGAAAAGAGGCAAAGACCAGTGGATCCTTGAGGCTCATTTACCAACCAGCTTAGCCAAAGTGACCTAGCCCAAGGTATAGAAACTCTTAAAAGCAAGGTGCAAGGTGTTTGGGAAAGACACTCATTGCTGACCTCTGTCTTCCACATGAAAGAATACACATGCATGCACATATGAACACAACCACACAAACATATATGAACACCACACACACTCATACAAGAAAGAAAGGAAGGATGGAGAGAGAGAGAAAGAGAGCTTTGTAACAAACTTGCTAATCTCAGGTCCAATCACCAATCAGGAAATTGGTGTTGAAGTTCACTTAGTTCTGGGGCAAACTTTGACAGATCATCAGAGCTTTGCTATGATGATTCAGGGTCTGTTTTCAACATACTATTTCAGAGTCACTGTTGGTTCTCACGGTGACTCATTACCCAGTCTGGTGTCTCCCACCCCATTCTTCTCTGCTTGTTGGTTGAATACACTCTCAGGCACCTGCTAAGTATTTCCATGGGAACCACCATGGAGACACGAGAAAAACCTTTCTGGAGTGAGACCAGTGACCCTCAAAGCTGCTAATTGCTATCAGGGCATAACAGCCTTGAGGAGAGCAGGTCTATTCCAACCTCAGAACTAAACGGGGCTCGGACCCATGTTTTTAGCTTCCCTCTGGAACCAGCAGGGCATATGCGAACTGAATTATTCTGACCCTTCCTAGAATCATTTAGAAATATAAGTGTGTATTTTTAGCCAGGAACAGCTTGCTTTGCTTTTAGGGAAACAAATATAAGCTGTTCCAGACCAAACTCTTAACACCAACTGAAAAATAGAAATCTAATAATGGAATCTGTCACTTATTGGCCACATATTCTAGACATGGCTAAGAGTTTTTGCATCTTTTATTTAATTCTCAGGTCAATGCTGATAAGTTGTTATTTTTAATCTCTATTTTCAATTAAGGAAACTGAGATCATATCACTAGCTCAGAGAGATCATGTGATGAGGTCAAAGCTACAGGGTCTGTCCATATAAGGACCAATGTTTATAGATTGATGCTTGGGATTATGTTGGTTTAATGGTTGTGTATTCCCCTCCAATACCCATGATTTCACTAGCAATGAGTGGTTAGCTGGGTTTCCAGTACTAGGCACAGTACCCATCTTGTTGGGTGGGTCTTCAGTCTAACTAGAGAGGTGTTTAGTTACTGCCAGTGCATGCTTATTGGCATTGGCAGTATGCTTATTGTGAAGGTTCAACCCTTCACAAAGAACTATAGGTAACTGAATAAAGCTGGGAGCAGAAAAGGTGGTCCTCCTCAGGGAAGAGCATACCAATTAGTTGTCCAGTACTAAACAGCTCTTAACTAGGACCTGTCCAATGTCAGTGTTTCCAGCTGATTATCTAGGAGGATGTGATGTCTAGTCGATCCTGCTGGGTGTCTATAAGACTTGTAAAAGTTAAAGATGCTCAACTGAATTCCTCTCTAAAGCAGGCTTCTACATTGCTGTGGACTCTGGAGAAGGGTAAAGAGGGGATGGGGCTTGCAGCTGTGTGGGCAGCAAAACGCCTGGGATAGTAAGCACACTGCTGATCAGGAACACTGCAGAGAAGCAACATCTAGATTAGCAGATGGCAGGGACACGAATTCTGGGGGGCCCAGGGTCTGAGAGGTCAGCCAGTCTCAGTGTAGGTTAAGAGGGAAGAGTGTTTGTAGAAGGAGCCTCCAAACACAAGCGCATGCTCAAAAGGTCTCACCTTGTCAGATGCCTGGCCATTCCAGCAAATCCAGACTTAAGGCCAGCCTTCCCACTGGGCCAACGTGACAGGAACTAGGTCTCCTGGGCACTCAGCTCACAGTACTTCTGCCAAAGCCTGTGGAGGGCAGGGGGTCACCATCCATAGGCCAAGTTGCAGTTTGCCAAACTCAATGGCTCTCAGCATCCTCCAGAATTCCTTTAGTAGCTGAGCCAGTTCCAGAGACCGTCATCATTATTCTTTCTTTTTTTCTTTATTGTAAGAGAAAACATTATTCCCGGTGTGTGGTGGGGGCCAGACATTGCAAGTTCCCTGAAAGACTACCAAGGATCAAGTTAAACTGGATTACCATAGAAAACAAGGACTCTGGTAGGCCCACAGGTATTGCAGGAAAAAGCTCTGTTTAGGCTATTAGATGTTTCTTCTGCACATTCAGCCCTTCTCTCAAACAGACACCATTTCCAAGAGCTGGAAATGGGCTTAGGTGGGATGAGCATGACTCCTAACTATCTGATCTCACTTCATCAGAGCTAAGCATTGCCGAGGAGTTCTGAGCCTTTCAAGCTGTTTTTTTTAATCTGGATGCCAGTCACACTCCAGAAAATGTCAGCTCTGCAAGAGGCTTGGTTCTAAGCCCAATCAAATCTGAGCCACAAGCAAGACAAGAGCTACAAAGCGGGGATCGCCGCTAGTGATGAGTTAAATGTGCATGTTCTCTGTGAATGCACTGCTTAATCACAGAATGAAATCATGAGGGGTGCTCTCTACGTTGGCTAAAGAAACCTTCCAGATGACCTGGTGGCTCTCTCAGCATACCTCCTTGCTAACCTTTTACTGTAAGTACAAGCTTTTTCTTCTTTTCCTTTACCCATTCACCCCTTTCCCTTCATCCTTGTTCAGGCCATGGTTCTGTATAGTTTGGAACATGCTATCTTCTGTTCTTAGAGGACAGAGACAGCATCTTAAACATCCCTGAATAGAGTGCCTTGTATAGTGTTTGGGACTCTATGAAAGTCCTTCCCCTTCTCCTCCTCTTTCCATTCCTTGGGGAGTGATGGCAAGACATTTTTGTCAGTGGTGTAGTTACGGCAAGTACTCCTATAATTAACCCCAATTAAACTCAGTGGCTCACAAAACAAGCAATCAAACAAACCAGCTGCCCCTGGTTGTCCTCCTAGTAGTTTGCCGTGAATGGTTGTAAAACCAGTGTATGCCTCTTAAGTCATTAGCAGGTTCCGCTATGGATACAGCTGTCTTTTCATTTCGAGCATTTCTATTTGAGAAAGTTCCCACTCATTCTTAAAGACAAACTTAATTTTATACTAAGAACTGATGGGAAATAGGTCCATGTTGAAGAGTTTAAACTAAAATAATTATGCTAAGACTCAAAGTATTATTTTATTAGTTTTTAATCTCCATTGAAAATTAACATTAATTGGTCAAACTCTATCTTGATTTCAAAATAACTTCTCTTAAAATTTCATACAAATAAAGTAAGTTTTGTTTAACTGTATTATTTCTATTGGCTTTTGTTCATTGCAATTATTATAATTAATCATGAAATAGTTCAGAGAATTCCAAAGCTAATAGTTCAGGGATGCAATTTTGAGAATCAATTATCTCCTTTTTTAAATTTATTACTTAACATTTTATCTATTACACTTATGCAAAATCACTGCTACAAACATTTTATGTATTAGTAGTTTTAGTGTTTTTACTATAGCATCTTATCATGAATAAAATTATTGTCAAATAAAAATAGTTTTCTAGTCTTTATTTTTCCTGTTCTACAAATCTGGCAATTTTCTCCTTTCTATTTTACATTGGTTTAATAATATAAAATTTAAAATATGTTATTTATTTATTTATTTATTTAT
>CM053760.1:55654546-55712607 GCA_028658305.1 Pachyuromys duprasi
CAATCGGGGAATTTTTCCTAAACACCAAGTACCCTCAAACTGATTTTAGCACAGTGAGGCTCAGAGTACCAGTCCAAGCATGGTCCCGGCAGGGGAGTCAGCAGGGCTGCACGCACGCCGGAGCAGCTCCGCTGTGCAGCTTAGTGAGGGAGGGGAACCAGAGCCAGAAAGAAGGATGCTTACCCAGGTAGAAGTAGGTTGCATATGTGAAGTGGGAGCGCTACTCCAATCCATGCTCGGCCAGGCAGCGGCTGGCTTAGCAGGGCACCCAGTTGCAAGAGGATGCGTGTGTCTCCAAGCCTGGGAGGAGAGGTAGCCTGGGAAACTACAGAGGGCCAAGAAGGAAAGAACAGATAAAACCTAAAACCATAGCCGCATGCGCGCATCTGGTCTCGGTGCTGGCGCCCGCCCCGTTCCTGCCCACCGCACACAGCAGGGTTGTAAGCGGACACGTGGGAAAAGCATAGGTAGCTGGAAAATTCCGGAGGACTGAGAGAGCAGTTTAGATAAGAACAGAGTAAACCTGTTAAAGCCATCTATTTTAGTTCGATTAGTTCAAAAGAGGGTTCCCAGGAGAACCAGGGGTTACCCTCCCCTGGCAGCTCGCCAATATTAGAAATAAAAATAAGATGAGGCTTATCACAGGTTTTCTATGAGAGGGGTTTATTAGGGGAGAAGGGGGAACAGGCGTGGGCCATGATGGGGGAAGGGAGAGGGAGAGGAGGAAAGGGGAGGAGGGGTAGGGCGCCCCATAGAGAGGGTAGGAGGGTGAGAGGAATAAGAGGGTGAGGGGAGTAAGAGAGTGAGGAATAAGAGAGTGAACACGTGTCTGGTGGTCCTTTTATAGGTCAGGAAATGGTCAGGTAATTATTAACCATGCCTCCAGGTGTGGCCACCTGGCTGGGCGATACAAGATGATGTCATTGTTGCTAGGTAACCAGAAGCAAGGTTGTTGCAGAATACTAACACTCCAGGACAAGGAAGAGGGTCCTTCCTCAGAACTCCTTTTCTGATCATTTCAGCCACACCTGCCCAAGCAGGGCCATTTAGATGAGGGGAAATGAGAGTTCAGCTTCCCATTGGTGACACCACCCTACTGGCTCTTCATTTCACTCAAGGTTTCTAAAAAAATTCACTGCCTGACTATGCCACATTTTTACTCACTTGTAGGGAAATGAGGAACAGTCACAATTTATTCATTTATGTAGTATGTGCCACAGAGTATGTTTGGAGAATAGGGAACAACTCTCAGGTGTAGATTCTCATCTGCCACCTTGTGGGTTCCAGGGATTGAACTCAGATTGTCAGGCCCATGCACAAGGGCCTCTACCTACTGAGCCATACCAATGGACCAAATTCTTTATGTTACTGATTTATCTGATCTTGGGGCTTAAGAAATGCCTTCCAGGAAAATTCCAAAGCATTGGTACCAATGCTGTTTTCAGTGGTATTGATCTAATTAATTCTCTCTATTCTAATTCCTGTAGCTTTTAGGTCAGTTGGACTGTTCTGCTTGTAGTCAGTAGGTGAATGCACTGGCCATCCATCCACTATAAGTGTTGTGATTTCTGAGACATTCACATCTGGGCATCTGCACATCTGGCTCAGGATAGTCTAATATGTGTGTTTCCACATGAGGATGACATTCTGTCGTATGCCTAAACGTCATTATTTAATTGGGTCCCATAACCTTACAATAACCACATTTTCTGGTTTCTGTATTTGATGTTTTGGCACCTTGGGGACACACTGTCTCTCATGGATTAACCAGTTCTTAGAGATCTATAATAAGGACTCACCAATCCAGTACCACACAACCAGCCACCTCCTTTGCTGGCTCCCATATTCTGGGACTATCCACAGGCCCCAGTCAGTTTGGGCCCAGATACTCAACAAGTCCAGATGGTCTTCTGCCCCTGAAAGAGTTAAATTTTCTACATTGGCCTTTCCCACAGGCCCTACCTGATCCTTCCCACAGAAGCCAGGCTGAAGGCACTTGCTAGATGTTCTGCTGGCCTTTCTTTCATGGCTCCCATGGCATGTGTCTCTCAACTGGGGAAATGCAAAGATAATAAACTATCCCTTCAGTGGCTATCATCTCCTGATCTATTGGGGATGTGAAAGCCAAGAATGTCACCTTTCCCCAGGAGGAGGAAGTAATTAAGGTTAGGATATGAGGGGGTCCCTGCAGGTGTCACACAGGGAAACAAACCTCAGGAAGAGACAAGAATGAAAACCCGGTGCAGACTGACTCTGTCAACCTGGATCAGACTTCGGGGAGCCTAATGCTATGCAGTTCATTGTCAGCATATTGAAAATACAGCACAATCTGAGAAAAGGTTCCCAGGCAACCATCAGTCCAATCAGTCCAATTCTGGGCCCACAATAAAGTTTAAAGGGTAAACTCTTACAAAGTACATGTGACATCTCCCCTAAGGGTGGGTTCTATAGCTTAAAAGCCTATACTCTCATGTGGTCTCTGACCAATAGTACAGAGGTCAGAAAGCCACAAAGTACATGTGACATCTCCCCTAAGGATGGGTAACAAGTCTAGGGAGGGGAGAGTCTGGGATAATCATTCTGGGGAATTTGGGTGAGGTCTGCCTCCACAGATAGCAAACAGGTCACCAGGTCGTTAACAAAATCTGCTCTCAGCTTTCTGGATGGAATGCAGGTATTTGATTTTCATGTTCTGTTGAGATGACACCCCTACATGATTCACATTCCTGGTTCTTTTTGTGCTTCTCTGTGAGTACAAGGCCTCTGTGCCACCAACCAGGATACTTGGCTCAGGGCAAGGTGGCCGCCAGCACCCCTAAAAGAATGTCTACTAAGTGCTCTCTGGGTGAGACCTGTGGCTCACAGAATGACCGGGCGGTGAGTGTGTGGTCTTCCAGGATGGCATGCTCTACAGAGCATGTGAGAGCATGTGAATTCTATGTGTGATGATCAGAGGACACATCCTGTTTGTGGATGATCATATTTTGCAGTCTTACTTTATGTAAGTCTCATAGGGAAAAAAAAGCATCATTTATTGGGTGGGGGGGACCCTTTGGCTTGTGAATAGCATGTACCCAAAGAGTCTTTTCCAACTTAGTTGACTTAAATGATCTCACTGGCCAAAACATCTTTAATTGCACACTACTTATCCATTGTGAATGGGACCCAGAAGAACAGCCAGCACACAATTGAAGTAACAAAGGGACCTGCTTGGACCAGGATGGTCTTTTGGCTGCCAGAACAGCTGGAGGAACGTGGTCATTCATCTAGGAAGCAAATCGCACAAGTCACACTTGAACCTGCTCTTCTGTCCATTCTCAGAATTGACCATTTAGAAGCTGCAAGCTCATGATTCTTTCACTTGGTCAAGTTTCTTATCCTTGTTTTGTGCCCACACTCACAACTGGGATCTCTCATTTAAGAGGAGACTTTTTCTCTATATTGTACACTTGTATATCTTATACAACCACAAGTAGCCATACTAAACTGTAGAGGTAGCTTCCTGTGTTCTCTGTCCAACACAGATCTGTTGTCCTATGCCCCCCCACCACAAGGGTGCTGAGTGTCAGTAACCATTCCATCACACTGTAAGGAATATCCATCTGCAATCCCAGAACTCAGGAAGATGGAGGATTAATGCCAGCCAGAACTTGTCTTAAAAAAAATCCAAAGGAATATTCATTTATACTTCTGACTTTTTTCTCCTTCTGGAGTGTGTGTGTGTGTGGGGGGATACATGGAGATAGAGTCTCATGTATCATAAAGTGTCATTGAATTCCACATTGAGCGAAAGATGGCCTTGAATTGATTTTCCTACTTCTATTTCCCAAGAGTGGAGAAAAGACATGTGCCACCATGCCTGGTTCTACATGGTGCTGTGAACTGTACCCGGGCTTTGTACATGGCAGATTAGCATTCTACAAACTGAGCTTCATCCCCCCACCCTGCCCACTTCCCACACTATATGGTTCTTTGCAATGTGGATACATGAAGAACTGGTTTTGAAGTACACAGTTTTCCACATACAGACAGAGAACGTACTATTTGTGAATTTCTGGGAGGAAAAAGGGGGAAAAAAAGACACTTCCTCAGGGGAGAGCTGAAAGAGGCTGAGGAACTAAACTCAGAGTGTGACAGAGAACTAGTCTGAGCCAATAGTCTGAGCAAGGAGAAAAGGTCACTGGCAAAATGCTGGATTGAGAAGCATGTCTATAGAATGTGATCAATGGAGACTATCCATGCATCAAGCACTGAAAGATGGACTGGAATTCAGTTAACACACTGGGTTCTGTTTGGTTTTTTATTTTTGAGACAGAGTCTCACTATGTAGCCTGGACTGATCTTGAACTCAGAAAGATTCCCAGGTCTCTGCTTGCCTAGTGCTGGGATTGAAGGTGTACTGACCACAAACATTGGTTTCAGGGTTTATTGCTAAAGGAAACGATTTTTCTACCGATTGTAATTTGGTAGTAAGATAACTGGTCAATCGCAGTCAGTCTTTCAGTAGCATATATGAAAAGCAGGATGCATCAAATTGAACACAGCTGGAAGGCAAAATTCACGGAAATACCATTTGTATTGTAGCTCTGGGTCACCAGAGATACTTCCTGTGACTGCCAAAGAGGAAAGCAGAGAAGGGGAAACCCCTAAGTTAAAATGAAAGCAAACCCAAGCTATTTGGTTCATTATCTCATTTGAATAGATCACTCCCTGGGGTGAGAACACATTTCCTAAGTGTATCAGGAAGAGTGTGAGGGCCAGACCTCAAGATGGAGATGGGGTGGGGGTGGATATCATCATTTACACCTTCTTTCTCCTTCCTAGCAGGGCATCTTTTTATGCAAACATCCTCACTAGATCAAAGTAGAGCAATAGATTTTATTTAATTAAAATAGATTAAAAACAGACTGTGTAAAAGAATTAGAATTTTCAATAAGTTACTATTATTTACATTAGCAAGTGCTGGTCATTAGTAGACACGGTGAGGAGATGAGCTTGCAGGACCCAGACCTTCCTGTGGTCTAAGCTGTAAGCTTCCCCTCTTCTCCATCCTTTTCTTTATGATTCATCCCAGCCATTTATGCCACTGAGTGCACCACGGGAGGGACTTCAAGCACCCTAGGGTGTGGTGACAGCATCGCCTGGCAGAAGAGCTGACAGGTGCTGGCAGACAGGAAGACGCTCTCTTCTCTGGAAGAAAACTTTTACACTGGTTCATTTGCACGTGACTGGGAATGCTCTCCCTTCCTGGAAGCCAGCACTCCTCTTCAGGCTTGATGTTGTGTAGACACTCCTTCCAGCTGACGCCAAACCCAGTTTCCAGGGAGGAGATGTAAAGGAAAACAAAAAACAACAAAAAAACCCGAAAGCCACACATTCTTCTCAGGGAAGTCCTGACTCACTGAATATCCTTTGCCCATTAGGTCCAGAACTTGGTGACTTATCAAAAGTCCTCTTGAAATGCTTTGTGCCTTTGACACACGAGAGGAAAGTGGAGAGTCAGGGCCATGTGACCAAGAGGAATGCTCCCCTCAAGTAGGCAGTGAGAACAAGGGGAAGCACGACTCGCAGGAACAGTGCACCCCAGGAAAGGAGGCAGGCTGGCAGGGCTGAGTGCAGGTAGAAGGCCCCACAGAGCTGCAGGACCCATAGCCTCCTGTTGCTGGAGACCTGGGGTTAGCCTGTGGTTGTCAAGGGTCTCCACATTCAGGACACCCAGGGCTGGTGAACCTTACGGCCCTGGGCAGCCCAGGCTGAGCAGCAGCTTTGGCCCTTGGTGGCCCGCACAGTGAATGGCATGAGGCGGCCCGACAGAGGGGCTCAGTCCAAAATGTCTGTCTCAAATGGAACCAGGTGGTAATAGGACAAGTTGGTGACATAAGCTGTTGGGTCATCACCATCTTCCAACTCTGAGGTGAACTCACCACCATTCTCAAACCTGAAAGAGACGACAGAGGTGAAGAACACCTTATGGGATCCTAGTCAGAAGAAAGAGAGGACAAGAGTTAGCCAGCACAGTGCAAGGATACGGAGGGATCCAGGCTCTATGGAAGCGAATGAGGGACATCAATGAGATGACGTATTCACCAGGTATGCGGCTGACATGTGGGAAGAACCATGAATATAGAAACTGTCTAAAATGGTGGGGCTTCTGAGCTTTGCTGTCTTTGTAATTACTTTCTGCATCTGTAAGTTAGTGAGTGGGGCTTTCACACTTCCTGATAGTCTGGCTCCTGTTCTGTGCCAGGCTCTGTGTGAGCTTGGAGGTCAGCAGTGGACAGGCAGGTGTAGGTGATGTGTCCTCAGGGAACAAGAGTTTGCAAGGATAATGGGGAGGGACACCACAGGAGGCATGAAGGAAGGCTTTACCTGGTGGCCAAGCCTAGTCTGATCTAGGGAGATTCAGGCTCTGAAGGATGAAAACTGTGTGGATGTGGGAAGCTTACATAATGTGTGCAGAGGGCCGTACTGTACTTCCCTCCACCCGCTCTGCCTTCACCTCCTCTCAGACCAGAGGATGTCCTGAAGATGGGAGGAAAGAAAGGACATCAGAAGAAGAACATGCCTAACAGACGGATGCACTCATTCCAGAGCACTGTTTCTGAGAATACTAAAGAACTTTCACAGAAGGCATGATATTAGAGGCTTGCACGAGAACGTGGTGAGAAACTATGTTGGTGGAGTTCCCATGGTCTGCCTAGCCTCTAGGTGTGCCTCACCAAGACACCATGGGATGCTGCACCCACCACGTGTGGTTCCTTGGGGACCTCTGGCAGGTAGGGATAGCACTCTGGTGCACACTGAGTGGATGTTAACAGAAGGAAAGCCCTTCAGCTTTGTGTGAGATCATGATGGCGAGGGATTGTCACGGTAGAAAAGTCCGATGGAGACTCTTTCACATCACCAACTTCTACAGGGCCTAGGTGTGCCTCCATAGCATTGCCAGGGAACCCTTTCTGTCCCCAGGAACACCCAGCAACAAAGCCTGACCTCTTTTCACCCTGTCCGGTGACTCTGCTCCCCATGTAATTCACCAAGGAGCTAACTGGCAGGAGCCAAGCAATGTTACTGCTGGCTTCTAGGTGGCAGGCCCTCCACACACAGTCTAGCTAGAAGTTCCATTATAGAGGTGGGTAGAAAGCAGGCAAAACTGTGGCCTTGGCTGTCCAGCCCTCAGTAATCAAAGCTCCTCTCTAGACTAGGGTTCTAGTGGATCACCCATAAACTTGGGAGGCAATCATATGTGTCACAGCCTCAGTCTAGGAAGTGTGGAGGCATGTGGATTCTGGATCTTGGATCAGAAGAGAGGGTTTCACACCTCAGAGCCAACACAAACTAGATCCTGGAGTTTTGCAACTTCTCCTGAATACCCCTCACATCTAGTAATTGGGTGACTATTCCTCCCCCTAGATCAATTCAAACTCTTACCAGACTATGAGACACAGTTTTAAAATAGGATCCCCCAAACTAGCAGGGTCTGATGCTGTTTTCAACCTGTAGGTCATAACCCCTTTGGGGAAAGGAGGGGTTGAATGACCCTTTCACAGGAGTTGCATACCACCTGCATAACAATACTTACGTAAAACTTCAGTTATAAAGTAGCAATCAAATAATTTTGAGGTTGGAGTCATGAGGAACTGTATTAAACATACAGAACTGCATTAAAGGATTGTGGCAATAAGAAGGTTAGGAACTGCTGCTACAGCTCATTGCACAAGCCACCAGCTTTTGACCCCATGTATGAAATCACATTAGAAAACATGTACTCACAAATGCTCTGTGGAATCCGCATCCAGGAGCTGGTCCTTCCCATTGGGTATGCTGTGGTCAATGACTATAGTTTCTGTGTTTGCCAAACAAAATCCATTGGACCTCATGATTTCTGAAAACCAAAGCCATGACGTAAGTATTCAGGAGAGGTCAGTACCTGAGGTTTAGTATTTCAGGACTTAACAGATCGACTGCTCTTAGCCTTGCCCAGAGATGTTTCTTTCTGCACTGGGCAGTTATTAATGCAAACTCATAATTGATCACAGTGCCAAGAATAAGTGCTCAGCCCTAAACAATCCCCGCTCCGACCCGATGCTCAGGGAACATTGTGGAGGTTTGGATGGAGAGAATGTAAGAGCTGGAGGATGGGAAAGAAGGCTGTGAATTGCTGGCTTCTGGACTCAACAGAGGCAGGAACTCACAGCAACAGTGGGTACCTGCACGAGGTCGGACCCACCAACACTCTGTCATGGATGGAAGAGGGACCCAGGGGGTCCCACCTGTTCCTGAGGAGCTGTCGGCAGTCAATGGGACTGTGGGAGAAGTGACAGTCGCTGGTGGTGTAGACACAGTCCAGTTGCCCTTGCTCAGTAAATAACCTTCTACCCATGGTCAGGCCAGCAACTCTAATTAGATATAATGCATCATTTAAAAATAGGTAAAAAGGCTTGAAAACAGGAAGGGGATCTTGTAAAGAGAAGGGGCTTAGTGTGGGAGGGAGAAGGTGATGAGAGAGAACAGTGGGTAAGGGGAGCATAATCGCAGCACATTGTATGTGTGTATGTGGTTATATGTATGTGTGTGTGTGTTGTGTGTATGTTTGTGTATGAAATTGTGAAATAAAATTTTAGAACTGAAATTTAAGTCAATCTCCCCCTTCCCCAATGCCTAATGCCCCTGGTTTGCTCTCCAAATCCCCAGAGAATCACTCTATTGTTCAGATCAGCAGATTAAGGTGCTGTCCCGAGTGTCACGGAAGGGAGCCCCACCTTGATTCTCTCCCTGAAGGACGAGTGATCCTCTGGCTGTCTGAGCACCTCCCCATGTGCCCTGCCCATGGGTTTACAGTGGAAGATGGAGGGAAGTAGATGGACAGCTGGGCTCAAGTTTGAGGCAGGATCTATCTACCCTTGTAACAGGTGACATTGCACAGCTTCCCTGCCCTTTCGGAGCTCTCTAGCCTGTGGTGGAGACAGGGCTGTACCCAGCACCTACATCCTGGGTAGCGTTAAGCATCAGATGAGCTCAGGCTGTGTTTGTCATAAAATTGTATATCTAAACTAATATTGTCTCCCAATAAGCCCAGCTGTGGGTAGAGAAACCAAAAAACAAAAGCAGCTTCCTGTATCTACACTGTCTGTTGGGTCACAAGGGTTCTATTGGTTCTCCTACGGTTCTCCTATGGAAGGGCTGACGTGAAGGAGTGGTGGCTGGCACTAAGCTGGAGACTCAGGCTGCAGCCTTCTCCTCCATGGGAAACCTTCAAGACTCCAAGGATTTACCGCACTCTAGTATCCCGTAATGCCCTGGACTCCATCATGGCAAGTGAGCATCCATTTAGTTAGCCCTTTTTGAACATCAAAACCCGATGTTCAAATCCCTAATTCGAAATGGGACATTGTTTCTAGCCTCTCCACCCACCCTCCCTCTAGGATTAAAATCATCTTTAGGTCACTTATAATACCTGATGCAATGTAAATGGTATGTAAATCGTTGTTATAACAACTGAGGAGAAAGGGCTACATATGATCAGTAGACATAGTACTTCCCCCCAGTACTTTGGCCTGTGATTAGATGAATGCATTCTAGACCCACAGACACAGAGAGCTGACTATTAAAAAACCCAGTATGGCTTGGCTCTCCTCTTTCTTTTGCCTATCGTAGCTTTGACAGTTCAGAAGGAACTGCGTTTCCCTCCTTTCAGGGGATCAGCAGGTTGGGTGCCATCCTTGGACTCTTCCTCTCTCTGTGAGCCTCAATCATCCCTAGTCCTTGACTCTCAGGCAGCTGAGCTCCATGCTCAGGACCTCTGTAGTCCTCTCAAGCCAGGCTCTAGCCCTAAAAGACATGCTTAACACATGCCCCAGATTCTGGGATATATTTAATCAACAAGATCACATCCACACATTCCAGACACATCTGACTTTAACCCTTCCTCTTCTCCAGCCAACAAGAGAATCTCTCCCTATCCTAAGGGTCCCTGGACATCAGATGCCTTTGCTTCTAATGGATTGTCTTAGTCCTCTCCCCACCTGACCACAGTTTAATTTATTCCTGAGTATATAAATTTGCTTTTTTTTTGCATGATGAAAATGATCTCTTCCTGATTATTTTTAACCTTTCTATGCATTTGGCGTTCCTTTCCGTGAACTTCTGCCCACATGCAGAGAATTAGGGAACTACCCAGAATGAAAAAAAGAAAAGAAAACTAGGTTTCCTGTCGCTCTTGCAAAAACAATTATTCATCAATTTGCCAAGTACTTGCTGAAACGTAAGTCTGTTTTCCTGGAGAAGGGGCCAGCACTGTCACTGGCCTCTTCCAGTACTTTCTTATTCTTAGTCACACTCATGGGATATCAGCGTCTGGCTCCCTCTCTGCCCTCTGCCCTTTTCCTCCACCCAGTGGTTTGTAGCACTGAAGAGGAACTCTACAAACTAAGAAGGAGTGGGTCTGGGAACTCAGGTCAGCTACATCTCTGTGTACTGATGGCAACGGGGAGATGCTTAGCGAGTGAACTGTCGTATTGAAAAGCACTGAACCCCACAGGAGTTTGGATCCTCTCGCCTCTGCAATCAAAGGGTGTGGCAGCAGAGAGCCACTTCTTTATTGCGCTTATTAACTCTGACCCAAATCTGTCTGTCTGAGGAAGTGCAGGTAGCTCCAGAACAGCCTCCACACTGCTAACTGACAGCACAGGGCTCCTTCTCCCACCCCTGTACCAATGGAAGCCAGGATGGGGAAGGGATCCCAGGAGTTCAAACAGATGTCACTGCCGCAAGTCACTTCTGTGCAAACTCCTGAAGCTGCAATCATGCCTTATGTTTGCTAAATGTGAACTGCGGAGTCAGGGAGGTGGAATCTTTCCAGGTCCTTCCAGAATAGATTCGGAACAAATTGCTCCTCAGATGTCTATCACTAAGAACCACAAATGAGATCCAAAGTTCCCAAGTCCATCTGGGCCCTGGACTAAAGCAGATTGGTCGCCAGTGTCTCAAAGGCCTAGCCCCAGGCCACAGAGGAATATTGCTCACATTGCTGGTCTTTCACAAACGATGGCCCGCAGAAGCTCTGGGTTCCTCTTGGATGCCCACCTTGATCCTCCTCACTCTGAGCCAACCCGTTCTCAAACCCCAGAGCACACAACTGAAGTCTATGCCTTCAGTGCATTATTCCAAACTGGCTTGGAGGGAGATGGCTCGCTGAGAAATGATGCCACAAACACAGGCAACCCAGCAGGCTCAAAACCTAGCCAGACACTCACGGCTCTCCCATACCTGTGCTGGCTCAAACTGGAGCGAAGAGTCTGCGACAGTCTATATCTCTGAATCTCCCCCGTTCACTTAAAAACAGCGCCTTAAGAACTGTCACTTAAAGACCTAAGAGGAGCTATCTGAAATTTACAACAAAGAAAGCCTGAGCTTAGTGCATGTCTAATGGCCGGGGCCATCTGTTTAAAATGACCGCTTTGCCAACAGTCCTGCAGCGGTGTCCTCTCCAGGCACCAGCTACACACTGCACAACAACAGCTTGAGGGGAGGGTACTCTTGGATCAGTCTTCAGCGGAAGGTGGGGCTGCGGTTTGAGTGTGCAGTGTCCCCCCATAGGCTTGTGTGTTTGAACACTTAGTCCCTAGCCAGCCACACTGTTTTGGAAGGTTGGGATCCCTTTAGGAGGGGAGGCTCACTGGAGTAAGTAAGCCACTAGGGGCGAGTCTGCTGTCATATATCCCCACAGCCAAGCCTTCCTCGCTAGGACTGGTTGTATCTCTTCAGGTGGTTAGTCACGGCAATGAGAAAAACAGCCAAGGGGGGGGAGGGGTGGAGTGAGGACTTGTGCCCTCAGGCTCAATAAAGGCTTGTGGACATGTGTGTTACGGAGCCACGGACAACAGCGCTGTTGGCAATCCATGGCATCAGCGTCCGTCACACTGACCCTCAGTACAGCTGTTTCCAACCCTCTTCCTGCTACCTGTGCCCACAGAACAGGTTAGTTCTGCTTCTTATCCTCTACATGGGCTTGGCTGCGCATTAAATAGGATGATATGTCTGAAGACCCTAACGAACCCTGGGGTCTCAAATAATACTAATTATTACCACCCCTCTTGGTCATGATTTTCTACCTGCTGTGGTAGAATCATCATTACCATCTGAAAGAAAAATGTTATAATTAAAGAAAAATATAGTGCCTGCAGCCTATTTTCAAACAGACTTATGACATGAATTTTACGCCTGTCAGTTTAGGACCCATAACAAAAATCACTAGCTAGTTTAATTTTTTTAAAGGAACATCCCTAACTCTAGAAACAGTACATTTTCAAGCTGACCCCACACCCTATGCAAGGATCAAACTCAAGGCCTCACACTGCTAGGCAATCGTTCTGCCCCTAGCTGTTCTCCAGACCTCAAGATACTTTTATATTCCTATGTTCATATTTGGTAATGTTTAATTTACAGTTAACTTTAGCATGACAGGTAAGCCATAAAGACATACACAGGGCTCCCACATACCTCACAGCAGCACCCCCCTACTGTCAATACTTCATATGGTTAGGGTCCCTCATCCCATCCAGGGAATGACAAGAAGATGATGCTACTAAGTGGAGAGCCCCTTCAATGGGGTTTCCCTAGTGTCCCACCATTGGCACTTTCTTCTGCTACAGATCCAGTCCAGAACTCCCTTGCTGTGCCGAGCCGCTGTGTCTTCATCTCCCTGACCCTGATGGCTTCTGGTCTTTCCTTGTTTCCCGTGACTTGTAAAGAAGTCGGGTGAGTTACTTTACACCTCTTCCTGGACCTGGATTTCCAGGTGGTTGGAACTCAGTGATGTGTCACTGGGAGGAATCCCACAGGGCATGCTGAGCGCCCTCTGTAAAAACAGGGCATGTGCACATGTGCACATGTGTGTGCCGCATAATATGCACAGGCCTATGGACAATGCTGACCACGATCGCTAAGGATGGTCCACAGGGTATCCTCAAAGTAAGTCTGCTCTCTCTCTGTCATCAACATCTCAGAGAATAAGGTCTTAATACTGTGCAAACCCCGTTTTTCCTTGAACGTTCACCTACTGGGTCTTAGCTTATCTCTATCAATGGATGTTTTTTGCAACAGCTCAAAGTCTGTGTGCATGGTGATTTTCCCAGTTCGTAACTGTGGCTAAGTTTATAGGTGTCCTATGCCACCACCCCTTCAGGTCTGATTCCTTTTCTTCTGCAGCTCTTCAGTCAGCCTTGAAAGCGTTCACAGTACAGCCTCCCTCCCTTCTAAATCCTCCCTGGCATTATATTTTCAGTTTACTCCAGCAATAGAACACAAGCACAAACAATAGCCTTTTATTTAACTGGCTGACTTTTCTATCCCCATACATTAAAAATCATGGCCAACATCGAACAGATACTGGATTTAAAAAAAAGTATATTTTCTTTCAAACCTGGAATAGGAAGAATCATTTTTGTATCTGAAATCTATTGGTTCTACTAGCCACCACTAGGTAAGGCTGAAGCCTCTACTGCGTAGTCACAGCCGCACTGCAGAACACTTAAGAGCTGTGTGCTCTTAGGTTTGATAAACATTTAGATCAACACAGGAAATGAATACTTAAAGTCTGCGTGCCTACCTTTGCTGAGGCCCCAGAATATTGGCAACTGGTCCCTGCTGCCATCTGGTGGAGCCCTCACCATCTACAGCCTCGACATTCAAAGAGAGAAGTCAGGACACTCATAAATCACCCGGTACATCACCATCGGGAGAGTGGGGGGATCTATGCCAGCTCCACAGAACCCATCATCTCCTCAATGCTACAGTGCGCGAAGAAACCCCCCAAGAGATGCAAGGAAAGGTCGGTGTAGGCCTTGACCATCAACATCTATTTCCTAAATGGACAGAATTGGCAAGAATGGTGGCAGGTGGGAAGGGTTCGCCTTGGTGACCCTTAAGGGTCACAACACAAACAATGACCAGGGTCCAGTGGAGGTGACCCAGGATGGGGATATGATATGACCAGATCAAAATCCATCCATTGCTCATACAACCCAGACAGACAGCCTCACCACACCCGCAATCAGCTGGGTAGAAGGTTCTAGAGCCCAGGTGCCAGTTAGCAAAAGGCCCCCAGGCCCTTGCACTGGCCAATCTCCTTTAAGATAACCCAGGCATCTGCCAGACAATGAACAGCCCAGAAGGACCACCCACCCTGTGCACTCACAGTCATATCCAGGACTCTCCTACCCCAGGTCCTAAAACCCACCCAGCCAGTTCACCCATGTACACAACTGGGATTGTCACCCCTGTATGGCAAAGACACAGCATCAGCAGCACAGTCCCTGCCGGCCTTCCTTCCTCTCCTTACCCCTCCCACAGACAGGTCTGAGCTCCTGTTCCATCAGCTTCTCATCAAATACCCCCTGTTCCTCCTCCATCCAGAGAGGCAATGATGGACAGCAGGCACCAAATCGTACCTCTCCTTTCCATAGGTCAAGCCATGTGCCTCTTCTCTCATGTCCCCCTCTCCTCCCGCAAACTTTGGTGACATCCTTTGGGCCACCAGCTGATTACACCTTGCCTGGGGAAACCCAGTCCCAGAAGCCACCAGGATGAGCTCATGCTGTTGAGTGTTTATCAACAGCATGGTCCAAATTCCAAGACCACTATAAGAGGTGTATGCCTCTAATTACAATACTTAGGACAAAGTTGGGGAGGACTGCTGTGAGTTCAAGGTCAGCCTCTCAAAGAAACAAAAGATAAAAAAGTAGCAGAAATACAAGCCTAATATTCTCTGAACAAATATAACAAACTCTTAAGAAAACAGCAAACAGGGCAAGGGGCTCTTTCCTTCCTATGTAGATCCTACCATAATGACTCAACCTTACAGTGGCTGACCTTTAGTGTTAGAAGGCACAGTCCAATGTCAATGCAAAGAGTACTGAAGCTAAGAGCTTCCCTAAAGCCAATAGCCAAATTCAATGCCACCTCCTGGGAGCTCCCTTCCACAGCTTAGCCTACTGACTCCAGTCACTGCCTCAAAAAATGCCTTCCTGGGGCTGGAGAAATGCTGACGTTCTTCCAGAAGAGCCCCATTAGGTTCCCAGCACTCATAACCATCTACAACTCCAGTTCTGGGAGCTCCAATGCCTTCTTTAGCCTCTGTGCATTGCCAGGCCCACACATGTAAATATACATGCACACCGACAAAACACACATACGGATACAAATTTAAAATAATACAATTTCTAAAAAGATTCCCTCATTAATATTTTCATCATTATTATACTATTTAAGTAAGTTCTAATCAACATGCCAGTTAAACCCCGTTGGAAGTAAGAATGGCAATACTGTGCAGTCACCAAGCAGAAGACACACTTAGGGGGATCATTTCTCATCCACTATTCCTCCATTCTTAGGGAATGACTTTTTGGAGCCCAAAAGAGGAGGCTGAGCCCACCCACCACAACACCACACCGGAAAGTCCACACCACAGCCACTGAGAACAGTCTCCCCACACCCTCACCCACCATGGCTCTTACCTGATATTTTGACGGGACTTTGAAAGCTGGGTTGAATTTTATGGACATTATCATTTTTTAACACCTGATCCAGAGGTGATCTTTCAAAGAAGGTGAGCACAACCTCAGACCTAGAATACTGGGAATAAACACGGCTATCACCAAAGACAGAAAGCTCTCCACGGCAGGCCCCGCGTGCGTGTGCTGGGATGGTGTTTCTGCACAGAAATGATTCCCCCCCACCCCCTCAACTGATTTGATGCTCAGGAGGCAGCCCAGGCCTGTGCAGGGGCTGGTTGACGGCCTATGCCCAGTGATTGGGATCACTGCAGTTTCTCTGTTTATATAAGTGGCTGCCAGGTGAGGGTGGGTTGCTCTTCGGAATGCTTGGCACACTGCCAGCATTTCACACCCGGCTTTCTCCTTTCCTTTCCTATTTCCTCTCTATATCCTCCATTTGTCAGTGGGAAAAACAGAACTTTTAAGAGCTAAGAAGCTCTGCCCGACCCGCCAGGTTCTTCTTATTTCTCCGCATCCAGCTCACAGACCCAGTGTACCGGGAGACGTCACTGAATACCACGCTGCCAATGTGGATGCTGGCACTGCCCTTGGCTTCCTGGTGCCTGTTCTAAACCTAAGCAAGAAGAGTGGTTCGGAGGGGAGGGAAGAAAGCAAAGGCCTCTGTCCCCTCCTGCATCACACCCCATGGCTCTACGTGAGAAATAGCCCTGTAGGAAGCTCACGGAAGTCTTCCTTCCCTTGATTGTCCGCCGAGACTTCTAGTGGGAATAAAATGATGAATGGGATGGAAGGAACTGTCTTTGAGTCTGGGTGGTGATGGGGCACTCTGGCCTCCCTGCCCACCTTGGACCCCTTCCTCACCTTACAGGGCATGCTGATGACAGTCTCCAGCAGCTTCTCCACCTCATTGAGCCTGGTCTCTATGTCCTGTGCACTCTTGATGGCAAGTAGTCCTACAACAGAGACAGACAAGGCCAGGTCAGTTAGGTGAGCAGCCTATGATGAAATACATAACAGATACACAACGATGTCCCATGGTGAGGACACCAACGCAATGTCACCGTCCACAGCAAAATGTCCTGTTCTTAAGGTAGATCACCGAAGTGCCTCCCATGAGTTCTTGAAACCACAGACAGAGCCAGATACCCCAAAACACCAAGCCTTTTCCATCCTAATTCAGTTCAAAGCACACACCGTAGCCATAGCTGTTGCCCTCTGTTTGAACTGAGATGGGAAAGCTACCATGAATCTCACCTTGACAATTTCACAGACAGATGGACACCCTCTACTGTAGAGCCTACACTTTTCCTGGCATGCATAAGGGGTTTGGTTTTGGTTTTGTTATCTAGGCGAGACTGTCCGCCTCTTCTCTTGAACAGGGGCTTCGCAGGTTCTCTTGGCATGCCTGGATAGCCGGCACCACTACTCTCCCATTTTATGACCAGAGTTAAGCAAAAAAGGGGGTTATAGGACCCTGAGCGCTGAGATGCCACAACAGGAGAGACCTGATAACCAAGACTGCTACTAATGGTTGGTGCTACAGTCTGGAGACACAGACAAAGGAATCGGTCTCATCCCAGGGAGTCAGGGTGGGATGGCGTAACAGTTCAACATGCTACTCAGAATGGAATGTAATTAGAAACTAAGGAGTTACTTACTTTGGGAACTTTTGACCTAAAGGAGCAGGTAACAAAGTCTCAGATAAAGGAAACTCAGGTGTCTCCATACCCTGTCAGGTCTTGCGCTGATCTTCCCCCTAAGAAGCATCTCAGTGATGAATGACTGCTGCCACTGGTGCCACACATCCAAAAACAGCAGCGGAAGGAGGACGGGGTGTAAGGCCCCCTGAGGTGGGACCTTCTGGGGCCATGCCACTGACACCCAGACACACCCAGTATGATGACTGTACAAGGCTGGGTGGCCCAGGATCCACCACTCCTAATGACACAGGAAAGGACTCCCTCTACCAATGACCACTTTCCCAGACCACAAGGCCCGTGTAAACGGAGCCCATATTTAGGCAAGCCATGTAAATGCAATGTTCAGAAGGAAAAATAGATCTCAGTGAAAACCCTTGTGGGCATGACTCACGGCCCTCTCCAGGAACCCAAGCATCGCTGCTTGTTACGGGCACCACAGAGTGGTCACCTCAGGCTCTGAGTGGCTGTGGGGCTGTGCGGTATTTTATTTTTAAAGTCCTCATAGCTCAAGGCTATACTTGGGAGACGTGGAGTTTTCTCTATCTCCTGTGAGCAATGTAAACGTAAGCCTTCCCACTTCAGCTTCTCCCACCAGCTTTCAAGGGATGGAATTAAAACTCTCTGTATGCTGGCCTTGCTCCAGATTCTGTATGAGCAGAATGGCGCAATCCCCGTGATCAACAACAGAAGCCCAGAGACCTGGATCCCAGAACCATGGCCAGTCCCATAGAGTTCCTCTCAGGCTCTGGCTTGGTTTTGTTCACACAAAGTGAAGTGTTAAGCTTTTAGGCAACTGACCACCTGCACCAACAAACACCGTCAAAATAATCTCTAAAGACAACCTGACTGAAGTTAGGAAGCACCAGGACACAGGTAGTAGTTCCTGGGAGCTGCTACCTGAGGGTCCCCAGATGAAATAAGGCATTGATGAAAAGCTACCCTAGGCTATCCGTAATGGCAGCACTCCTTCACCTGGCTCTCCAGATAGGCAAGTGTCTTTGCTTGTTGATAATGTTTTCTGATCCTGTACCTCCCTCCCTCACTCCCTCTTCAGCCATAGAGGCCACAGGTGGTCAGCCTTGAAATGTGCAATACCCTGGTGACAGTGGGTTGTGACTGGCCCACTGGAAAACCTCAGGCTTCATACACATTGCGTCTGTATGTGCTCAAGCACACCACTTCAACCATCACAGAGGAAGGGACTGAGCCATCCTCCCCTTCCTAAGCCCCACCCTACCCCTGCCTGCCGAAGAAAGGAAATGGAAAGAAAAGCAGAAAATACCAGGATGCCAGGGTTTCTGAATGTCTCTGCCCAAAGCCCTGAACTCCTCAAATGGCTTTCAAATATTTATGTGGAGAGAGAGAGTGCGAGATAGATAGATAGATAGATAGATAGATAGATAGATAGATAGATAGATTGATTGATTGATTGATTGATTGATAGATGACAGACCGACAGAAATAGAGTCATACATGGCATGATAGTGTTCTGGACACAATGTGACATGTCTGACAGCCGTGCTATAAGAGATGTCCCCTAGCAATGGCACAGCTGGCTCCGTTTCTGTAGACGCACTCGTGATGTTCACACAGTGACAGACCTCTCTCAAAGACACCTTTCTCAGCATCACTGTGATTAAGAGGGCGTGGCAGTGCATGCACGAGGGTACGGGCACTACTCTATGCACCTGGTCGCTTTGAACAGCCTTGCTACAGAGTTGTCCACAGAGGTCAGAGCCCATTCAGAACTCCTTGGAAAGTTATTTGTAAAGAGAAAACAGCAGCAACAACAAAACCCCAACACATAACAGTTCCGCAGAGAGCTGCTTTCTTCAAAGCCATCCTCTGGGTTCTGAGAGCTACAACACTCTTTCTGAGCCCATCAAAACAACACAGCGACTACATTTATCCCGCGAAAGCATGGGTCACAGGAGACCATCCTCCTGTACAGCCAGTCTACACCACTGTACGGCGTGGACGTATCCGTTCTGGATTCTCAAAAAGCAAGCCTTGACTCTTGCTCATTAGAAGTGATGAAAGAGCCTTGCTTACATCTTTGTTTCTCTTGGTTGGGCTTACAACCTCCAAAAGAGATGTAAACACACTCTGCTTCAGGTCAGTGGAGTGGTGTGAGTGAGGATGTCCCCAGATAGGCTCAGATGTTTGAACAGCTGGTGACACTGTTTGGGGGAGGTTTAAAAGGTACGGCCTTGTTGAAAAGAAGCATGTCACAAGAGGCAGGCAGGCTGAAAACCCACACCATTTCCAATTCTCACTTTTCTTGCTGATGGTTCACAATGTGAGCTCTTAGCTCGTGCTCCTGCCTCATGCCCACTGCCACTCTGCCCCCTTCATTTTGGACGCTGCAACTATAGATAAGCCCACATAGCTCTTCTTTCCATGAGCTGCTTTGGTCTCTGTTCTATCACAGCAAGAGGAAAGCATCTAATACAAACAATCAGTCTTCCAAGGCAGCCAACTTTCACCTAGTGAACTCTAAGTTTCAACCAAACCAGGAAGAACACAGTAGTAAGGGCTGGTCTACTGAAAACACGTTTACAGTTTGTCTCATGTTGAGCATGTACTCCACACCCTGCACTGTCTTTGCTATGCCCCATTTCCCAGGCTGCAGAACAGGAAAGCAAAGGTGCCCTTTGGGCCTCTCGAAACAGCATCAGAACGTTGGACATGCCGGATGTGGCCCCAGCACATCTTAACAGTTCCATGTCTTGCCACTTCTCAGCTCTGGGATAACACTGAGAAACAGGCCCTGCTGGCCGACAGGTCTCCCCCACGCTCACAGTGTCTAACACAGGAAGCCATGAGAGGGGCTGTCAGGGGTACAGTGGCATCCAGACTACAAGCTCTTCTGGTTTGATTGCGTCTGCCTCCTTAGACCAGTCTTTATGCTTCTGAATGAAAGCCAAGTGGTGTTCTTTGGAAATGTTAAGTGTGCTTGAGACCCGAACAAAGAGAGACTTCTGAATGGGGGAAAGGAAGCCTGTGGGACCCTCACATACAAGTGCAGACATGAAGGGGACTCTCTCTGAAGCTGTGAGATTCTCCAAGCACCATCTGAGAATGGCAGAGCTCTGACAGCTGTCCACAGGAGCCTCTGCTTTAATTTTCAGGATGGGTGACAAGAGCCATGGGCCTAAGCACAGTGGCTATCAACACAGTGCACTACTTGCTCACGTTTGCACACCTTCTTACTGCGCCTGCTTTGTTTTTTCCTTGGAACTCAACTCATTTGTCTCATAAAGGCTTAGGCCAGCTTTTCCAAATGTCACTTGTGTATAATAAACTTTATTTTCAACTTTATTTTTTAATGTACTTAAATACAAGAACTCCAGAGACCCTGAAGGTTCTGGTTTTTATATTCCTAATATCAACTGGTGGTTTAAGAAAAGACAGCCTGGGGCTGGCGAGGGGCCCTGTCTCCAAACGGATGTAGCCTTGCAAGAAAAGAACAGAGAATTTGTGCTTAACTGATTTCATCAAAAGCAGGCACCTGCTCCGTTCCTAGAACCAGCCCTGAATGAAGCATAGACATCTGTGATTTCCAAATCATTTCTAACGTGATTTTGCTGTCTGCGACTGTACTGATCAACTGCAGGTGGACAATAGTGACTGTGCACAGATGCACTCACTCAAAGCTAAAATCAATCTTCTCCCCTGGGAGGCTGTGGTTCTGAGGATTGGCCAGCAGAGGGTGCCAACACACAGCATAAGTCTAAGGATTTTGCTCACACACTGGCAGAAAGGGACAATCGCCCACTACTCAACACCAAAAGACTCCATGGTCCCTGAAAACTCTCTTATTTCCGAAAAAGTATAATTACTCATATAGCTCTAACTTTTGAAATTCCCCAACACCTAGTTTGTGACACAATAATCTTATTCAAGTTTAGCATAAGCAGTTCAAAGTGTGAAAAATTATTAATATCATACATAAATTTTAGCGAGCCAAACACATGAATACTCAGGGACTAAACGTCAGCCTGGCTGAGCATAGTGATGTATTACTTTAATCCTGGCATTCATGAGGCAGAGGCAGGCCTGTTCTACACGGGGAGTTCCAGGCCAGCTACAGCTACATAGTGAGACCCTAATCTTTAAAAACCTAGAGCTGCAAACACACGCAACACTTGCCCCCTCCCCGTGCAGCCCAGGGGACAGGGACTTTAGCCTCATGAGAACATGAGGCTTTTGGCAAGAGTAAACACCTGCGTTATTCCTGGGATCAAAGTTGAATGAAACAAGCATAAACAATTCAGTTTCCTAATCTCAGAAACCCTGCTCTGGAGTCCCACATTTTCTGTTCAACAGAGCTTGGTCTCCGCACTTGTGACAACTGCCCCGGGCCTCTTCTGCAGAAGATGTGGACAGGGTGGAGGTGGGGGTCCTAATGTGAGTGCTTCTTCTACAGAGGAATTCTGGTAATAAAGGCAAGACGCAGCAGAGGCCTGCAGAGAAGGAGCACAATAAGGGTTGTCCGCGGCCCACAGCACCTGCTTCTCTTAAGAGGACAGCCCTGCGGGGAGCTTTTTTGTTGGGAGCACTTTCAAATGGGGCCAAATAACAAGCTGCATTGAAATGGCTTCTTGTCCATTTAACAAATGTGCCCATCAACACACACGGAAGCTCTGACTGTATTCATTTGTGCACTGTGAGAGAGGTACACACAGATGCGGGGCTAGGGACTTCAGAAAGGCCAAATACACCATAGGCCGAAAACAACAAACAACATGCTTTGCCTTTTTTTTTTTTTTTTTTTAGGAAAACATGCAGTAATTTCTAAATGTTTTCCTTTTCTCCCTTCTCCTTCCCTCCATCTTGCTTATAGGCTGGGCTTGCTGGGGACAGAACCCGGGACCGTGAACGGTAAGGCAAGTGTTCTCCCTACTGAGCGGGAACCCCAACCTGTAAATAGGTACTCCCACCTGCTCAAAATGCAGACTTAAGACATAACCAGGTGCTCCGGTGGAGGTTCTAGAGGCCTGGAAAACCCGCAGTGAGTCTTTGCTTAGTGCGGTTGCGTAGTATGAGCGCATGGCAGACACATGCGCAATGTTGACATAGGCAAGAACTTAGCTGAACACTGAAAGTTTCCTTGGCCCTTAGCACTCGGCAGCGCCTTCGGGCTGGGTGGCCTGTCCTTCCCTTCAGTCCTATAGAGCCTGACGACACAGCCAGGCTTACAGAGACCGCAGAGGTAAAGAGTGGTGACCCCTCAAGTGCTGAAATGAGAGCGCAGGCCACAGGCGCAAGAGGCAGAAGAGGTGGAGCCAGAAAGGAACTTCCCAGGAACCCACAGGAGGAAGCTGCTCTTCCTTCCTCTTGTAAAGCTTCCTGCTCCCAGCAGGGGCCTCCTACTAGAGAGACCAAGCTGTTTTCTCCAAGTGGGAAAAATATACATCTGAACTGAACTCTGATTTATTTTTATTCCCCTCCCCCCCGCTTTCTTAATCCCTCCCCTCCGTTCATTATGCTTCCCCAACTACAGCCAAACTTCCTTCTTAGGACTCAGTTCTGAGAAGCCATTCATGAACCAGGCATGGTGGCCCATGCCTGTAATTCCAGCATTTAGGAAACTGGGGCAGGAAGCCAGCCAGGGCTACAAGATGAGACTATTTAACAAAACAAACAAACAAAAAAACCCATTCACTTGGCCATTCTATGCCCCCCCCCCTCCAGGCTGGGGATCAATCCTAAAGCTTCTCCCATGCTAGGCATACGCTCTACCACTGAGCTACCCCTCCCGCTCTGTCAACTGGGCTCAAATAAAAGGGCACAAGTAACTGCCCATTTTCACCTCTCCACACAGGAAGGGCTCACAAACCAGGGGTTGGGGGGATAGCATGGGCAAAACTGTGGCAGGACCTCTCCGGGGCCTTTGCACCTGTCACAAAGTGGTCAGGAGGCACACCAACGCCACACACCATTGACAGGGCCCAGGCTCCAGTACAGCACAGAGCAGCCCCTACTCATTGTAGCAGGAGGCCTGAGGGATGAGCAGATGCAGAGGGCGAGGGAAAGACAAAGGGAAGAAGGCAGTGTGGGGGCCCACCAGAGGCCCTGAGGCTGGGGAGGGTGTGCAGTGGTGAGAGCTGAGGCAGAGAAAAAAGACTTCAGGAGACCACAGCTTCCCAGGCGTGCTTTGAAAGCAAGCGCCCCACACGCTTGGCAATCCTGTTTCCTAGAGTGACGCACACGCTGACCCGGGATTCCTCAGACACTCAAGTCTGACCCACACCATGCCATAAGTACTAGTTTGGGAACATAGGCCCCAATCAGTCCCCACTGTGGTACATGGCTTGGAGTCACTGGGAAGGCGGGGTCACACTATAAAAGGCATTGTTGGGAGCAGTGAGCAGGCCCTTAGGTGGATCAGCCTGTGGTCTTGTTGGGCATCAGGCCTCCACATCTTTCTACCGAGAGCCCTTTTTTATTGGGGTTCCGGGGGGTTATTCGAGGCATCAGATAGACAGCCCGAGAAAGCCAGCAACTCCATGTGTCTAGCTTGGTGCTGGGTACTTTGTGGCTACAATTGCTCAGTAGGACTCACCACCTCGCCACACAGATGTTCTTACTGCTATTACGTCAAGAATGGGCCATCAGCAAGGCGAGAGGAGGAGACAGGGGAGGACAGTTGGGTGGGCAAATGAAGTGAGTATGGACTGTCACCTTGGAACCTATTACTTTGTATGCTTACTCTAAGAAGAGGAGGAAGAGGCAGAAGAGGAGGAGGGGCAGGGGGTAAACCCTGAGGATCAAGCAACTTGGCTAAAGCCACATGGCCAGTAGCAGGTCACAGAGGAGGCAAGGTTACCCGGCTGTGTCCCCTGACTCGCCACCCCATCTTCCAGGCCGTCGACGTTCTCACATGGGAAAGGCAACGGTGGGAATAAGAGACACTGCGGTGCAAAGTAATTTTTCACTCCCCTCCTTTCCCTGTTCTGCCCAGGTGCTGTGACATGTTTTCCTCATCAGCAAAGGGTAAGGAGGTGTTTGTTCTCCAAACAAACGGGAGAAAGGAGTTTGCATGTGTGAGTTACGTCATGGAGAAAGATATAACTTGTGACCATCATCACTCAACTTGGGGGTGGGGTGAGGGCAGGCACTAGCCCTCAGTGTCATCAGGACCGCTAGCGGCACTAAACATGCACACCAGCGACCTGGCTTTATTCAGGAGACACCACGGTTGCCAGGAATAAACTGAGCACAGGATCATGGCTACTCTTCTCCCGTCTTCCCACTAGCAGGGACAAAAGTCATATCGAGGGGCCCTCAGTGGCCTCTCCAGACTGAGAAGTAACAAAACACAACCTTTTAATCGATGGCAACTAAAGCCGGCCAGCTGACGCATACTGTGACCCACAGATGCCAAAGGGGAACAAAAATAGCATTAATGTGGGGTTGGGAGCATAGCTCCAAAGCAGAGTGGGTGCTGAGAATGCACAAAGACTTGACTCCAATCCCCAGCACACAAAATATTGGAACACTGTAGCTGCCTCTCTGTGGCACGGCAATACACAACGGAATGTGCCTTCAAGCTACCGTCTCCAGCCTGCTGCTGGCCCAGGGGAAGGTGCCATGGCCTGCACTTTCACCTTTAAAAATACTCAAGCAAAACACTGGCTGGCTTGTACCTCACTGCCAGCCCCTTGCACCCAAGTTCAAGCCCACACTCCTCATCTGCAGCAAGCTGAGCTCTGTGGAGAGGTACCACAGGCCTCATCTTCGATTCTCTCTGCATCACCGTCCACACGTGCTGTGGCTATTCTTATTTTCAACTATGCACAATGCATGAATGGATCTCCTTTTACTTCTGGAACATGTCTGTCAAAACAGACTGCAGAGAAATATCAGGCCCAAACTGCTTTTTGAAACTGGCTTTGGACCTAAGTTTCTGGAGGGCAGCCTGAGTGCACAGGGTTAGGGGTGCTTTGCCTGTGGGCTTACTGTGAGGACCAGCAAAGAAGAAGAGACATGTTTCTCCTTCCGCAACCCATGGGGAGAAGCTGTGGTGTAGGTGCAAGCTGCTGGACCAGCTACGTAAGTTCTAACTGGTTCCAACCACAGTTGGGAAAGGAAACCCAGGTGTCAGGGTGGTCTGGGGCATTGTATAGGACCTACAGTATGAAACAGACTGAGTGCAGCCTAGAAATCATTTATGGAAAAAGAAGAGATTCGAGGATGTCAGAGTGGAGCCTGGTGTGGGCAGCGGGATGTGGATTTGGGAAAAATACAAAACAAGAAAGGGAGAGGAGGAGCACACCCCCCCCAACAGGGTGGGTCAGGGGTCCTATATACGGAAGAATCAAAAATAAGTGAGTGAGTGAGAAGAGATGTCTAAGTCCCCTGAGAAGTAAAAAGTGCCCAGATAGATGGCAGGGTGCCCCTGCAGAGGCTCTATATGGGGCTGGGCTGCAGCAAAGTTTGGGGGCAGCATCCTAACACTCCAAGATCAAAGGCTAAGGTGAGGACAATGTGATGGGGAACTGGGACAGACTGTGGTAGCAGAGCACAAGTCTGGGATGTGGGAGCTATACACCGTATCAGTGTCTGAGTGTTCCTGGGACTACCCCAGCTGTGGCTCTCACGTCTAGGAAGAGACCATGTCCTTCCTATATATCGAAGATGCTCATCATTGGTGACGAAATTGAACAGTTTCATATTACAAGCTGTGCTGCTAGATGCCGAGTCCCTACTCCATAACCCCCCGAGGTGGCCCCACTGCAGCCCAGTGCAAGTCCTGTGCTAGAATTCTGGGCTCGTGCTGTGTGCTACACACCAGCCGCTAGTCTCTTTATGGATTTCTCTTCCAGGCCAATCTAGCGGCTTCTTCTAGCTCCTTCTCACACCTGCTTGATTATACCTGGTCCCAGCAGCCCTCCAGACCTGCCTCCTTTGTTCTTGTCCATTTTCTCAGCACAGCAGCTGGAGTTCAGCTCATATTGAATCAATTCCCTGGCTCAGAGCCCTCAGTGATGACGGAGATCATGACTGACCATCATCTGCCTCCTCCAGCTCCCTAACCTACACTCTGCTGCAGCCATAGTGATCTCTTCACTGCTAACCCCCACCCCCAAAGCACACCAGAATGAAGGCCGCTGCATCCACTCTCTATCTGCCTGGATGCCCCCCAAAACATACTGCCTTGGTTTTCCCTTCAAAACTCTACTCACTTGTTAATACGACCATCCTTGATCCGTTTATCTAAACTATCTAAACATGTTCCCTGCCCCTAAAGCCATTGCTTCTTTTGTGGCTTATATATAGTATTGTTTCTTCTGAGAATTTATTGGTATATAACATATTTTATTGTTTATTGATCTTGTTTATTAATGCATTAACCAAAATATAAGAACCAAAAAGGACAGGTTGCAGGGTTTTCACTGTTGCTTGTCCCGTGTACCTGCATGGTGCCCGGCAGCCGATATGTGACCACACAAATGAAGGTAAACCCAAGACGTAGTCACCAGAAGTCTAAGCTCACCTGGCCACTTTGAAATTGAATCTGTATCAGCAGAGATAACCAGGCCAGCTCAGACGTCACAGCCCTGCAATGGGTCCTTCTAAAAAGAGGATCAAAATACTCCAAGAGGCTCAGATGATCAACAGGAAACATTTGCATTGTTGTGCTTTTAAACACAGACCTTCCCATACATGTGAGATGTAAACAAAGCAAGAGACCTTGCTCAGACTATGAACCAGTAGGTATTACACACTGCAGGGGACTTAAACACAAGACACAGCACCGTGGTGAAAGAGAACAGAAAAGTAAGAGGAGGAACACCTTGGCAACTCAGACATAACATCCCCTGGAAGCAACTGTGTCCTCTTCCCTGGGCTGGAGGACCATACAACGAGAGGGAGCTATGTCAGCCCTAGGTCATAAGCTACCAACTTGCTGCTAGTCAGTGGAGAGAGACCTGATTCCTGAAGAAACGATATAGGACAGAAGCAAGACTTGAGATCAACACTCTCCTATCTCATCCACACAGAATGCCTGTAAGGGAAGGTCGTGAGCATCATGCCTGTACCTGATGCAGAGGCACTGTTAGCCCTGCCTGTGTGTCGCCGGGACACATAAAAAGCCCATGGACATCCACCAAGCATAACACCACAGAGGAAGAAAACAGTCTGACTCTCCCCACCTAAAATCTCTCTCATGGCAAAACTGGAGGAACTAAGGCAGAGGGCTCAGCAGCTCTTCAACTGCATGAAGATTCAGAAATGCAAAGTGGAGCTTCCTCACTCTCTGTGTGTTAGGAGCTACCACCAGCCTGCCAGGAGCAGTTCAGGAACAGATTTCCCGGGGAAGCTTTTCTAATGAAACCAGAGAACATAAATCTAACCCGGTCTAGAAATTTCAATAAATATAGACTTCAGAATCTGACTAACATGATTAAATTGCCAGTACTACGCACAGCTGGATGCCTTTCCTGTTGATGGTTTGAAATTCCAGACAATTTTTTAATGCAAATAACAAATTTGCATGGAGAAGAGGTAGAGTCTTCCTTTGAGTGCCCCTCAGGTATTTTACTTGGCACATGACTTCCCTAGACTTGAAAGGATCAAAGAGAGAAAAGGAGCTTTTCTGGCTTTGTGAAACAGAACTCAGATGGTGCTAGGGAAGAACTGAGCAGAGAAAGAAAACCCAGAATAGATCATGATTCAGGGTCACCCCTCTACTGCTCCCTGGACTCATCTTCATTCCATCTAGGGGGTACTGGCTGGACCCTTGTAAGAGGTTTGCATCAGCTGGGACTTGGCATCAGTGATGGACAGTTCTAATGGTAATAGGAGTTCTCAGCCACTGAGTCTCACCCCAGCTGCTCCTGTCAGCTCCATCGATATGGCTAACCCCCACTTCTGCTTCTTCCTACCCTTTAGATACTTGAAGGGTTATGTTCTCATAGCCTTTGATTTCCTCCACGATAGCCACCCACTTCTAAATATTTTCTTTACCCTTTGGAGACTGTGTGGGTACTCTGCAGAGCTTGACTTGACTGCAGAGGGTTGCATACGTGCAAAAGAGGCCAGGTGAGCAAGCTAAGATGGTTTCCTCCCTTCTGCTCCAGGGAAGGCCTTTTCACCTGGGACTCTACACCTTCCCACACCCTCTGAGATCAGCACCTCTGGCCAGAAGAGGCTGGTGTTGACAGGAAACCAGTGGCATTTAAAGACACTGTCATCAGACACTATCAGGCATTTTACTCCTCACCAAAACCCATAGGCAATAGGCACTCCCAGAAATGACAACCTGAGTCATTTGTCTGGGCTCAGCGCAGACCTCTGAGACCTGCTCAGAGGGGGAGAGCATGGAAGTTCAACTTGTTTATGGCCGACCTTGTTCCAGAAGTCAACTGAGTAAACCACTGACCCTTCCTTATGCTTTCCTGTCTCAGACACTCATTTGTTAAATTTAAAATATATAACAAATAGCAAATTTAAAGCAGTAAAAGCAGATTTAATCATGAAATGTTATTCAGCCACTGGGAGGGGTCGGGGTGGAGATCTAAGGCAGGCTTGTCACTAGGGGCCTCCACATTAGCGTGGCTTTGGGACCCTGTCCAAATGATGTGTCTGCCAGGGATGTGTCATGAAAATGGAGCTAATTATCCACATAACCCACGCACGGGTGGGGTCTGTCACCAAGGGGGAAAGGGAGGTTGTTTCAAGCCTTAGCCAGACAGGCAGCCAAGGAGACATGTAGTAGCTATAACTTCGCCCCAAACTGCCATATGATTGCTGTTTGGAGGACTCTGCCAAAAGGAGAGTTTCTATGGGTCGGAGCCCCTGGAGGCCACACACTGGGAGGAAGTCTACTGTCCCTCCCGTCCCTAGCTAACTGCCCCACACCTCAGTTCTTCCCTGTCTCAATCAAGGCCTCTCTGCGGTTTCCTCGGCTCTTCCAGTCCCTTTTTGCTGGCGGGAGGAAAGGGGAAGCCACCACTGTTTGAGAAAACAAGAATCACAGCCAACCAGGACCAGGGCCAGGGAGGAGGCGGCCGTGGCTAATCAAATCCGAATGCGGACCCAGCTCTGGGGTGGGGACCCTGGGTTGGCCGGTCAGATGCAAGGCGGGGCAGTCCCCTCCTAGGAGAGGTGGAAAAGATTGCTGCGTGGCACCTCGCGCTCATGCTCAGCTGCCCTTGGGGCAGAACACGGACGGGGCCTCTCCCACCCGATAGGATCCCCCAGTTCCGACACTGCACACTCTCACCAACAAACCCACTCGAGCGGCCACCGGTTCTCTATACCAGGGTAGGCGGCTGGGACCCAGCAGCTGTCAGTCCCCGCGTCGCCTCCGCAAAGCTTTGCCTTCTTGAGAAGCGACTTGGTCTTTGGGACGGTCCTGCTGACCTCGTCCCCTTTCCCACCCATCTCATTTAACCTCCAGGAGTGTGTGCCCCGGTCTCCACGTCGGCACCCAGACCTTCCTAAACGACCGCCGGGCGCCCTTCTTCGGGGAACCCGGGGGGTCTCAGACGTCCTCCGTCAGGTGCCAAGCGGCAGAGGGAAGAAACAGCCTCAGTTTAGAGGAACTCTTCCCGCCGACTTCCTCGCACTTCGACGCGACCTCGTAGCCCTGTTCCTCCCCCCAGCGCCCTTCCCGCGTCCCGGAGCCCTCCACCCCACCCCACCCGCCCGGCGCCCCGCACCTTGCCGCAGCGGCGCGCGCGCCAGCTCGGGCCGGTCCTCGGGGAAGGCGTCGCGGAGGCGCTTGCACAGGCGGCCTAGGTCGGCGAAGCTGCGGTGCAAGTAGAGCACACTGCGGTCGGACCACTCTGTCCGGATCTCGAAGAACTCCTCCTCGTCGCCGCGCCGGCTGACGATGAGCCGGCGGATCCCGTTGACCCAGCAGCCGCGCACGAACATGTTGACGAGCGACGTGCCCTCAAACACCGCCGAGGCCATGCCGCGGCCCGAGCATGCCCTCGCCGCCGGGGGGCGCCCTCGGACCCCGCCCGGGGTCCGCTCTGGGCAGTCGGGGGTCCCAGCAGGGGCGATCGCGGCTCCTCCGGAGGAAGCGGTGGATCGCCCGCCACGGCGGTTACGAGTCTCCGCTGGGCGAAGTTGGTACCCGGTGGGTATGCCCGGGATGCGCACGCACTCCGGAGCGGCGGCGAGAGACCCCGGCGCTCTAGGCGGCGCCGCCAGGAGTCCGTCCTGCCGGAGCGGGTCGCGCCTTTATAAGGCACTTCCCATCGCCGGCGGCGGGGGCGGCGGCGTCGAGTCCGGGCTCCGGCACCTCCCCCCCACCCCCCGCCTCCCGCTGACCCGCCGCGGGCCGCGCCGTGGGCTGTCCTGGGCGGGAGAGCGCTCCACGCACAGCGCCGCCCCCCTAGTCCGCCGGCTGTACAGCGGGGCGGGCCCTGCGCGCCCCTGCTCTTTCCTGCTCCCGAGCCTCTGGAGTCTCCAGCGCTCTTCCCGGCCCGCGCGGGGTGGGGATGGACACGCTGCTGGAGTCCCGGGTCCCGGGGCGGCGCCGGGCGGGGCGAGGCAGGGCGGGGACGCGAGCTCATACTGCGCGGGAATCTGGGCAGTGGGCTCGATGCTGGTCCCCGCGGCGCCGGCCTGGGTCGGGACTGAGGCAGGCCCGCCCTGGGTCCCTTCGGTTACCGGCGTCTCCGCCCCGGGTCCTCCCGCGCATTCCGTTCGTGCCTTAGCCTGGCGGAGGCCGGGGACGTGGCGGGACAGACCGACCAGAAGACAAGACCTTGTAGTTCTTAGAGGAGGAGCCCCCAGGAGGTCGGCCGGCCTCCCAAGGGGTTGGCCGCCAAAAGGGCATATAGGATAAGGTTGTAGAGGACAGGGGTCTCCCTGGAGAGAGTGACTCAAGGGAGGACCTTAGGAAGTCCCGCTGGCAGGGCTGCCAACTGAGACCTGCTCCCAACTGAAAAACAGTGTGTAGCCTTAAGAATATAAAGTTCGTTCCAGGTACACTCTTCCACCCACAACAGGGGAGAGAAACTAAGCCTTTTACCCGGTTCTAGAGTCACCGAAGCCCAAGGTGGAGCAGATTAGAAGCCTGCAACAGGCCTTCCTTCTCTGGACACCACTGACCCTGGGAGTGGGGGATAGTTAGATCGCAGTTGTCACTTCAGAAACCTGTTGGGCAAAGCATTCCCCCTCCTCCCGTTAACCCAAAAGTTCGCCGGAGGCACACCTGTGCCAGCCCCCACTCCTCCCTGGACCCAGCTCTTTTCTGAAGCTGTCCCCCTGCCCCTTCCCACCTCCACTCCGGCGACATCATCCCCAGGACCTACAGAAATACTGCTCTTCAAGACACCCTACCTTCAGGTTAGGGTTTGCTGAGAACAATCAGGTCTTCAGTTCCCTGCTGCCCAAGTGGCCAAGGCTTTGGTGGGGCTGGCCTGCGCTTTGAGCCTGGCATTCCTGAGCGCTGAAGAAAGTGTTTTCATATCGGTAGTCCTAGCTTAGAAAGATCTGGAAGAAAGAAAACTGGATGGCGGAGTAAAAGTCACTGCTGGCAAGTCACTAGTTAGAACACATTATCTCTTCTGCCCTGTAGGACACGAATCTGTGTACAGTCTAGAAATTTTATTTTAGATTGTATGGTGGCTCCCATACACCACCCAGGCAGGGGCTGGGAGACCAGAAGCTGAAGGCAACCTGGGGCTCCGCAGTGTCTTCAGGCCAGCAGCCTGGGCTCCCAGGTAAGCCTCTCTCCCTTTCCCCCTCTTCCTCTCCCTCCCTCTCCCTTTCCCTCTTTCCCTTCCTCTCCTCCCTCTCCCTTTCTCTTTCTCTCCTTCCTCAGGAAAAGAATAAACACAGGTGTCCCTCCATGCCTGTTCTTTTTGAGATAAAGTCGACCACTGATCCTTCTGCCTCAGTCCAGAGTGCTGAGATTGGAGGAATGTGCCACTCAGAAATGGTCTTTGAATCTATTTCTTTCTTCACATTTTAAATTTTATCACTGATTATTGAGTAGAATAATTTTTGACATATATGCATTCCACAGAAACATTCGGGACTTGTATTTCTAACCTTTAAAAATCAGGCGAAATTGACAAGAACAAAAGCGTGCGCTTAGTTCTAAGGGAATCTTGGGCTTTTTAGAGAATGATGGTGATGTTTCCATTGAAACAGCCCTTTGGAAGGCAGCTAGCATGACTTGCTAAAACTAAAAATAAGTGTAACTTATGGCCCAACAACTCCTCCAGGGAGCATGTTTCCCAATTCTAGAAAAATGCCTTTGTGTGCACACTAGGAGACACATACCAAGCAACTGTGGTTGCAGTTCTTGCTAGTCTGAGAAGTGATGAAGTAGACACTTTTCCAAAGGGGATGAATAAACTACCGGCATGGAAGCAAGAGGCCTTCTTTATGGCTGCAAAAACGAATCAACTCCAACTCTGAGTGCTATAGCACAGACCTGCCTGGCAAGGTGTGCCCACTAGTACAATAGTGGTTTCATAGGTATGGGAGCATGTGAGGCCGGCTCCCCTGAAGGGATTTCATGGCTGGTATTATAAACCTGGTCAGAAGCCCATGATTGGGGAGATCATAGGGAAAGATAATAATTGTATTACTAAGTTAATAATTGTATCACTAAAGGATCATGCTGTCAAACTGCCTTCTAAACATTATGGTCATACCTATAGATTCCTGAGGCTCTCGACTTTGGTTAGGGAAGTCTCTTTTTTTGCAGTGGGCAATGGTTAGCACAGAGACTCATAACTGGCCTAACTGCCAAATATAAGTCGCTGTGAGTGCTCAGCTGTGGATGAGTCATCTGTATCAATCTCCCCCATCTAAGGCTCAGGGAACATCGCAGAAAAGAGGGCAGAAAGAATGCAAGCTGGTGGGTGAGGAGGAGCCACGAAATGCTGACTTCGGGACGTGACATCAGTTCACAGGAGCTGTGGTTACTGACATTAGAGCAATGCTTGGAACCAAAAGGTATTTTCTCAGTTTGGAGTCTTTTAACGTTTCAGATATGTACATAGACCTGACCAGGCTGATCAGCTCTAATCTGAAACCCCAAAGGAGTCAAAAGCTGGAATTTTTTGAAAAGCATCTCTAATTAAGTGGAGAATTTAAAGCAAGCATCCAAAAGCTCTCCACTACTTTTAAGGGCACTGACGAGGTACACAGTGACAAGTGTGAATGCCTTTGAGGGCCTGTGTTACATAAATGTTGGTAACAGAAGCACGGGGCTTGGAGTGGTTTCGGGTTATAAGTCAAGCTGATTGGCCCATTTAATGCTGAGAGCTACATAATAGAATGTGAAAATGGAGAGCAAACAGGAGCTCTCTGGGTCACCAGCTCCATATCCAAGCCCGGTTTACAATTACCTAGTTGTATCCAAGGCGGAGCTGTGCTCACCGATAAGAGCTTTGAGAACCAGATACTTCAATCCGATCTATAGGTGTAAACAGAGGACTTGTACACAAGTCTGCATGAAATCCAAAGCCCGTATTTTGGGAGGGTGCTTAGATATTCAGTTTAATTCCTCCTGTGATTATTTTATTTTGTTTTTCTTCAAGTTTTTCCTTTCTCTCTTATCTTTCAAAAGTTAAGAGAAGGAAAACACAAAGGCTGGGAGACTTTCCCCCAGCTAGTCCTGAGTGACCCATATATTTGGCAACAGACTGCACAATAGCAGAGACTTCAGAGTTGGGAACAGGTTTCAAGAACCAACAGGTATGGGCCTCAGCAGCCCAAGGGCACAGGGAGGAGGTCATTACTCCTTGACGGAGGAGGAAGCTGGGGGGAGGGACCTCAAGAGCAGAGACCTAGGTCCAAACAGTTCAGACTACTCATACACTATCCTCATCAGCCCTTTGTTCCCGGAATATTGGCCTTCCTTCACTGTCCCAAAACACCAAGTATCTTCACATCCGGGGCCACACTCAAAGCTGGCAGGCTCTCATTGTGGAATGGCCCTCCTCCATCGCTCTTCCCTCCAGCGCCTCTCGAACTCAATGGGCTTGTGAATTTCCCACGACTTTAGTACAAAGCAAATTATGATGTTGTGTGCCCGGGCTTCTGCATTGCTCACAGATACCTAGAGTTTATCAGTCGCCTATACTCTGCTCTGAGTAGGTAGCATGGCTGACCAGGGCACAGCCTCACTTAGTCGGGAAGGCGCTTTGGCGTCCGGGTTGGTTCACAGTCATCATGAAGTAGCCCTCAAATTTATCTGACGAAAATGGACTCTTTACAGGACAAAGGCTTGCTTCAAACACGTCTTTCGTGTTTCTGTTACCAGGTCACAGGGCCTGGCACTTGGTAAATGCTCGCTATCTGCTGAATGAGTGAACCAATAGCATGAAGAACTGAATGAGATAGAGAGACAAGCTGGGCCTTCACATAAACCTGCCATTCTTCCCCTTCCAGTCATGGGACACTGGGAGCAATTTCACAACCCATTGTCAGCCTGGAGTTTTGTTAGAGACGCAAGCCCTATATGCTGATTCTCCTTGAAAAAGTACAAGGTTCATGGTTACTGTCCCTCAAAAGTGGGGTCTTAGAGTGTGAGATTGTTCTTCATGCAATGGTTGCATCTTCTAAACTTAACACAGAGCCAGGGCATCAGTGCTGTAATCGCAAAGTAATTCCAAAGTTCATCCAAGCCAATTCTCTGCTCTCAGTGATCATGTTCTTTTCCTCCTGGCAGATATGAACTCACAGTCTATCTCTGCTGCTCACGTTAACCAGTGTACCATCATTGTGGAAGTGGAAGCACAGGGCAGAAATCTGCTCACCAGCAGCCAGCGAGCCAAAGAGGGACAGGAAGGAGCTAGGAGTGCCAGTATCCCTTCATGAGCATGACTCGAGGGACCTAACCCCCCTACCAGGCTCCACCTCCTAAAGGTTCTACTGCTTCTCTGTAGTACTACAACCTGGTACTTAGAATGGCACATTGGGGGACATTTGTGATCCAAACCACAAAAAGTCACAAAGTAAGTTTTGGCTACAAATGACCTCTGGGGCCTTGAGCCTCCCTGGCATGACGTCTCCATGATTCTGTCTCTGAATGTATGTTTGCCATTCCATCTCGGCCTTGCCACTCACAAGATGAGGTAATCCCAGGGCCTTTCCTAACTGCCTCATCTCTGCCACCCACACGAGCCTGCACACTGCCTGCCTGTTTCCTGAGGATAGGAATAGCTACTCATGACCTAGGTCACATATTTCACCTTTGGCTGCCTGGGAGGGTCTTAGCATAAATTTAAGTAGATTGTTTTTATTTTGGGACTTTTATTTGTATATGGTACAATAAAGCAAATACAACCTTATTGTTGGTCAGGTTTGGTGGTGCATGCCTTCAGTTCCAACATTTAGGAGGCAGAAGCAGGAGGAGCTCTGTGAGTTTGAGGGCAGCCTGTTCTACATAGTGAGTTCCAGGCCAGCCAGGAGTATGTAGTAAGACCCTATTTTAAGAAAAATTATGGTCAAGAAAACATTAAAATTGTTTGAGAACCTCAATTGAGACTGGCCTGTGGGAAAATCCATGTGTTTTTTTTTTTCTTGAATAAATGATTGCTGTGCAAGGGCCCAGCCCACCATGTGTGGTCCCACATCTGGGCAGGTGGTCCTTTGTTGTGTAGAGAAAGCAGATTGAGCAAGCTATGAGGAACAAATCAGTGAGCAACATTCTTCCATGTGTCTGCTTCAGTTCCTGCTCTGATTTCTCTTCATGGTGAATCACAACTGTAAGTAAGCTGAAATCAACGCCACCCCAAGGTGCCTTTGGTCACAGTGCTTACCACAGCAACAGAAAGCAAACTAAGACAGACCCAGAGATGCTCAGATCCCTTTGACCAAATGGTGTATAGTGTATACACAGAATGTACACAATCCTCCCAAATGCTTTAAGTCATGTTTAAATAACTTACAATATGGGCACAGTGTAATGTTTAACTAATGTACGTAGTGTTTTGGAAACAATTACAAAAAGAAATATCTGTAAATATTCAGTACAAACACTTTTTCCCCCCTCTGTGAGTAGTTGGATCCATGGATGTGGAGGTCTGATTATATTATCTGGCTTCGGTGAAGATTTGTACATGAATCATCACTCTTGAACATTGAGATTCCAAAAATCCAAAGAAAACTCAAGATTGTGTGTAACTATCCAGACTTGGTAGCTCAAACCAATAATCCCAGCTACTCAGAAGACTGAGGCAGGAAAATTGATAGTTTAAGGCTATCTGAGCTGCAGTGAGTTCAAGACCAGAATGGACAGCTTTGAAAGACCCTGTGTCAATGCCAATAGTAATTGTGCATTAATTAGCAGGTGAGAGTACACAGCTCAAGATTGAAGTGCTTGTCTGGCATGTAGGTGCCCAAGATCCAAGATAGTGTAAGACTTTGCAGCTGCAAGTAGCCCCATGGGAAAGGGACGCTTGGAGTTTTACACTTTTCCTAATATTGAACCTATAAAGTCAGTTGGTGAACAGCCTGTGGTCATGCAGCTTTGGTATCCCTTCCCCCACCCACTCTAACCTATCCCTCCCTGGCAGGAGTACATGAGTGTTATCTTTAGGGTTCATGTTTCTTACTTGCCTACTCGACCCACTTTCCATGGGCTGCCAGAGCTCTTCTTGAGCAGGTGAGCTAGTGAGTGTTTTTGTGCAAACTATAAGGAAAATAAGGAAAGTCTAAGGGTCAAACTGGAAACGCTTATGTGTCAACACTGTGACTGGAGACAGTGACATCATGCTGATAGGTGATATTGCTCCTGGGAGTGCCCGTATTTTGTGAGGTAGATAAATTCAGGTGTCACTCTTACTACGAGGGTTCAGCATTTCCTTGCAGAGCTAAAGTCCTCAGGTCTGAATGTCATTCTTACCCGTTTTGAGCTAATGAATGCCTCATTAAGCAGCAAAATTGTTGTAAAAAAAAGTAATACAACTATAAAATTTTGCCACGTAAGTTGATAGTGGAATAGAGAGGTGGATATAAAAAAACATAATGCAGATATGTTTGATGTCCCCAAAGGATTTAAGGTAACTTGCCCAAACTGTGTACAATAAAATGTGCATAAATTAAGATTTGAAGCTTAGGAAAGTGTAGAAAGATAAGGAGCTCAGGAAAATGGGTACACTGATAAATAGACCATGGAAGTGTATCCACTTGACCATTGTGGATGTGCAGTGGCTTCCCTTTAGTGACTTCCTGTGTCTGAAGAAAATTTCTAAAATTTAATGTGGCTTCCACATGTGGCTTAACGTGGCATGGTCCACACTCATTACCCTGTCATTTTGTAATCCCCGTCTTCCATCCCATTCCCTGACACTTTCACACTCTTGTGGTCCATTCTTCTATAGACATACCCAGCTAAGGTTTAACAGTTACTACAAGGTGTCACTGTTCCCTCGGTCCTCAAAAGCCTCCCTCTCTTATTATAGTTCAAATCTAGCGCCTCTTCAGACCGTCACCCTTGAGTGCCTCCCAGGACTCAAGGTACTCTCTTGCCCATTACCTCTTCTCTGTACTGTGTGACTTTATCTGTTTTCTGCAGTTGCAACAAAACACCCGAGACTGGGTACTTTATAAAGACTAAAGGGTTGTTTCATATAATTATAGGGGCTGGATGTCCAACTGTATGGTTGGCAACTGGGAAGGGCCTTCTTTGCTGCATTATGACATGGTAGATGATGTCACATAAGGAAATGAGAACAAGCAAGCTCCGGTCTCACTCCCTCTTATTAGGCACAGAAGCCATCATGGGGCCACCTTCATTATCTGATATAGATCTCCTCCCTGGGCCCCATTCATCAAATGCCATCAGCATATGCATGAGGGAACTAAGTTTTCAACAAGTGAACATTTGTGTGTGGGGGGGGTACATTCAAGCTATATTTCTTCACAACACATGGCATGTATATGTCTGATTTAGCTTTTAGATAGTGCATAGTCCCTGTGGAGGGGGAGCTCTTCCTGATTTTATACATGGCTGGAACCTGGACCTGTCAGATGGGTGAAGGCATGTTCTCTGGTCAGGATCAGAGGGCAGGGATCTTCTTTGTTGACTGAGATTATCTCTGTGTGCTTCTGAAAATATGCCAGCCAAGGACTGGGATTGTAGGCTGGATATCACATAAAAAGCCATGTTCATATCTGATCAATCCTCATGCCTGAAGACTGCTTTGTATAATGGCTGGGCAAGGAGAACCTGCCACTGAAGATCCTGGTAGGCCAGGAGCTTCCTTCAACAATGAATGATGGGATAGTCAGGACCCAGTGTTGTCTGTCTCACAGTTGCCATGGCGATTGGAACCTGAGAAAACTTCAAATTTGTATTTACTAATTGTTGTGTGTTTATACACAGAAGCAGATGAACAGCATAGATTTCTAGAGGTTCAACCAAGGTAACTTTGTTATGAAAATAGAATATGCTTCACTGTAACTTAAAAGTGGGGGTATAAATGATCATTTGGATATTACTATTCCCTTAAATCTAAAAGCAGCAGAAATGCCTCAAGTGTAAATAATTCACTTCTAGTTTGTAAAAATAAAATTGTATCATGAGCATAAAAATAATTATTGGGCCACTTGAAAATTATTCTTAATATAAATGGAATATTAAATGTTTTATAATTTGTGTTTGTTTTCTTTTTTTACTTTGTGGGCTTGGATTTTATTTATTTTTTAATTTTTTATAGTAATTACAGTTTATTCACTTTGTATCCCAGCTGTAGCCCCCTCCCTCATTCCCTCCCAATCCCACCCTCCTTCCCTCATCTCCTCCCAATCCCACCCTCCTTCCCTCATCTCCTCCCAAACCCTCTCCAAGCCCACTGATAGGGAACATCCTCCTCCCCTTCCATCTGACCCTAGCTTATTAGGTCTCATCAGGACTGGTTGCATTGTCTTCCTCTCTGACCCGGTAAGGCTGCTCCCCACTCAGGGGAAGGTGGTCAAAGAGCCAGCCACTGAGTTCCTGTCAGAGACAGTCCCTGTTCCCATTACTGGGGAATGTACTTGGATACTGAGCTGCCATGGGTTGTATCTGAGCAGGGTATCTCCCTGCATGGTCCTTGGTTGGAGTATCAGTCTCAGAAAAGACCCCTGTGCCCAGATATTTTGGTACTGTTGCTCTCCTTGTAGAGCTCCTGTCCTCTCCAGGTCTTCCTATCCCTCCACCCCCCCTTCTTTCATAAGATTCCCTGCATTCTGCCCAAAGTTTGGTTGAGTTTCAGCATCTTCTTTGATACATTGCTGGGTAGAGTCTTTCAGAGGCCCTCTGTGGCAGGCTCCTGTCCTGTTTCCTGTTTTCTCCTTCTTCCAATGTCCATCCCATTTGTCTTTCTGAGTGAGGTATTCCAACAGCAAGACACACACGGTAGACACTCACTTATAAGTAGATACTAGACATATAATATAGGATAAAACTACAAAAATCTGTACACCTAAAGAAGCCAAACAAGAAGGAAGACCCTGGGTAAGATGGTCAATCCTCACTCAGAAAGACAAACGGGATATGTTTAATTTCTTAAACACACTTACACTTTGGAATATAAGTATCCTCTTGGCTTTATTTGCTGAAGAACTTATGGTTTAAAAAACTTACTGTAAACTACTCTGCAATCACTAAACATATAATAATGCATATAGACATGTAAGCATAATACATAGAGACATACAGGTAGGAAATATATGAAGGAAATGTAGCAAAATGTTAAAAATTGTTATATTAAAGAGAATCGGTTCAGACTTTTGTCATACTGCCCTATTCTCTCAATTTTTCTGACTAAAGATGTCACAAGAAAAAGCTGGGGAGGAAAAATAATATACTTCTGCTTCTTTCAATATCCAGATACTCTAAACATGGCTTCAAATCGATGAATTGTGCATCAAAGGGAAAAGAAGGAAAATGCAGGGCTTTCTGGCTTTAGAACCTGTATTGATCCTGATATTTTCATGGGCCATGGCTAATGAATTTCAGAGCACAAGGATCTGCTGTTCCATCCTTGTTGGGCCAGGACCTCTGAGAACATTCTGCCCACCTCTACCCAGATCCCCTGGTGAGCCCCCTAAGAAGCTCAAATCTAAAATCAGTACTAGAACCTGCCTTTCTCCTATAGTCACTAAGAAAATAAATATGAAAGGCTCATAATGTGTAAACCCAGGAGTGCCTGCGCTTTTACAGAGCACCTTAGAGTTATTCTCACTATCCATAGATTCAAGGGTCAAGGAAGAAGATCAGCAACATCTTGTAAGTAATACAAGTTCACAGAGTTATGAGCTTGTAATTTCACAGAGGACTCATACAGCCTGTGAGACAGCCTTGGAGGATTCAGAGTGTGTAAAGAACCACACGGAACATTTACGGAATGTATGAGACAGCTTCATTGAGTGTGGATTATTTGAGACAGTTTCCTAGAACATCCACATAGCAAGCAAGACAACTTCCTGGAGTTATCCACAAGGTAAAAATGATGTGGCTCTCATATCGAAAGCCTCTGTACTCCCGGAGAGACGAAGTTTAGAACATACCTGGCTTATCAAAAGGCTCAAGAGCCTTTAATGAAGTGTGTCTAGGATATTGCTTTTTGTACCTAAATTCCCCGAGGAGACTGAACTAAACATTCACATAATCATTTCAGATGGTCACGGAAAGGGATAATCATAGTCATTTGAGCGTAGTAAACATCGATTGTAAACTAATGCAGGCTCTGTGGGGCAGCAACGGTGTTCTGAGTGCATCGGTTGTGTTATACAGAATGGATGTCTTAGCTGTTTTCCTGTTGCTAGGATACCATGACAAAAAAACAACATATGGAAGAAAGGGTTTCTTTTAGGCTTACGGGTCCAGAGGGCTAAGAGTCCATCATGTCAGGGAAGCATGTGACCAAGTGGCAGGCATCATGGCCAGAGCAGGAACCTGAGAGATCACTCATATCTTCAACGATGCGCACGAAGCAGGGAGACCAAGCTGGAAGTAGTGTGAGGCTGTAAACTCTCAAACCTGCCCCCAGCGACATGCTTCCTCCAGCAAGCTTCCTTAAAATTCTCAAACATCTATCACCTGAGGAGTGAGTATTCAGATCCCTGAGGCTATGGGGGACATTTCTTATTGAAACCCTAATGGACCTCCTAAATTGGTACCGAATGAACACTTTATTCTATGAGGGAACAAAAGAAGATGGAAGTCCTTCCGTGATGATTAAGGAGTTGTTTAGGAGTATTTGGAATGATGCTTCCGTCATTTGGTACTTGCTTATATGTATGTTTGCCCCACATCGTATGGACTGTGTGTACTTTTAATTTTTCATATGATCACTTGGGACCAAGTAAGCAAATGCTTTTGGGTCAGAAAATCAAGGCTGAAGTTCAGTGTCCTTCACCCTATGCAATGGATATGCTGCTGCACAGACATGGATAGAGTAAACACCTACATTTAGTAAAAGCTGACACGAATTTGTAATAGATGGTGTGTCTCCCACCTAATCCCACCTTTTCAGTAGTCTGGTATATGTCCTCAACAACCATTGGAAGGATCTCAAAGACCTGCTGTGGTTTGGGAGGGGCTATAGAGATGGAGCATTCAGGAGAGGTTGCAGACCATTCTTAGGCTCCCATCAGTCTATGTGGATTGAGGTTTTAGGCAGTGGGCAACCAGGTGTTCCCAGAGGATCCTGGCTGGGCAAGGATACATTAAACACGGCCTGGCATCCACACAGCAGGATGGATGGCTGCCAGTCAGTCTGCTTCATTCTCAAGTCCCTTCCTACCCATCTCTGAGACACCAGGTTCCCTGTTAAACATGCTAGGGGTGTAGGTTCATTTCCTAGTCTCCTGTGACCACCCCTCTGGAATCTCAAGCTCATTGTTACAGGCTGGGGGGTGCAGATGGGGGGGCTTGGGTTTATTTCTTTTCATGTTCATGATGATAATTCTCTCTCTTTTTGAAGGCTGGTCTATGGAGGTGGGGGAACACTCATAACAAGATAAGTTTTGAAGATCTTATTACATACAGATCAGGAGAACTTTAGAGTTCTGGGTGATGCTTCATTTTAATGTAAAGGCTGGTGGTTTCCTTCTTGGTTTCTGTGTATATGGTACTCCCCCATTATCCCTAGGGAATATATTCTAAGACACCCAGTGGAAACCTGAAGCCATGAGTAGTATCCAACCCTCTATAATATGCTGCATTTTCCCCATACATGCTGTACATGCTTACCTGTTGTGAGTCTTAATTTATAAATTAGACAGAGAGAGAGAGACTGATGATGTGTTAATAATAAATGAAAACAAGTGTGACAATGTACTATGGTAAATTTGCCTGCACCACTACTCTTGTGTCTGGGGGTCATTTGTAAAGAAATAAGTATTACTGATCACAGCACTAAGAAGCTTCTAAAGTTGTCTGATTACCTAGAGGACCCATGAGTGACTAGCAGGTGAGCAGTTTCAGTGTATCTAGATAGATTGATCAATAGATAGTTAGATAGACAGACAGATAGATAGATAGATAGATAGATAGATAGATAGATAGATAGATAGATAGATAGATAGATAGATAGAGAATAGATACACTGGGCAAAGAGAGCTTGCCCTAGGTAGGATGGTGTGAGAATCATCTGCTACCCAGAGGCATGCAATTTAAAACTTGTGGGTTTTTGTTTCTGAATTTTCCCATTTAGTATTTTTAGATGCACAGCTAATTACGGGTAAGTGAAACAGAAAAATGCAAAGCTGTAGGTAAAGGGGTGGGAACTATGGTACTTACACCCAGATTTACTCAGTGCGAATGTGCCTATAACTGGTAACTGGAGTCCAGTGTTACCTTTTTTTCTGTTTGACCTGTGCATTTATTTCCATGTCACCTTAGTTGTCCTGAATCCCAGACATTCCAGTTAATTGCCAGTTGTCTGCTAATCTTGGGCTTGCAACTATTCATACCTTCCCTCATAGAGGTCAAGTCTGCCTAGCAGCATTTGGTGAACCCAACCTAGGAAAGGGCTCAGGGCCTAGAACACGTTTCAGGGGTGAGTGTTACAGTATTAGCATTGTGGTAGTTTGAATAGGTGTGGCCCCGGAGACTCGTGTCCTTGAATGTTTGGTCCATAGACCTCCACTGTCAGGAGGTGTGGCCTTGTTGGAAGAGGTGTGCCCTGGCTGGAGGAAGTGTGCCACTGTGGGGGTGGGCTTTGAGGCCTCCTATGCTCAAGCTCCACCCAGTGTGGTGTACAGTCTCCGGCTGCCTTCAGATCACCATGTAGGACTCTCAGCTTCTTCCTGAGCGCCGTGTCTGCCTGCATGCTGCCATGCTCCTTGTCATGACAACGATGGACTAAACCTCAGAAACTGCAAGCCAGCCCCAATCAAATGTTTTCCTTTAGAAGAGTTGCTGTGGTCACGGTGTCTTTTCACAGCATTAAAACCCTAGCGTGTTTGTACTAGTGATGAGTTTGTTCTGACATTCACCCAGACTCCAAATTTGAACATACAAAATAACCTGGCCATGGGTGGCTAGGGTAAAGGTCTGGCCTCCATACTGTGGAACAGAGGTCATAGGCTAAGATTTTTTTTTAATGTGTAAATAAATAATGAGGAGGAACCACCAAACATCTAATTTTGATCAATGACTAAAGGAAAACTAATAATAACTAGGGCACTCATTCCCTACTTAAAAATAGAGAGTTAATTCCCTGTAATGCTTATAGTGGACCTCCAGTGAGAAATGTGGGTGTGTCTATATATACATGCATGTGTGCAAGTGTGTGTGCATACATGCATGTGTGTGCATCTGTGAAAGTGTTTGTGTGCATGGGTGTGTACAAGTGTGAATATCTGTGCAAGTTTATATGTGTGCATATGTGCATGTATACATATGTGCGTATGTTTGTGCATGTGATTGAAAAGTTTATACCTTGTGGTATCCATAGCCACCTGTCTCCTGCCCCACTTCAAAATGCATAGTCTAGAAGATCAGAATGCTGGTTCTGGTGCCGTAGTTTAGGAGCTAAGGACTGCAGACTGCTCTTGGCTAATAACCTATTTTAAACTGGCATCACTTTGGATTCTAATTACACTTCTTCTAAAACCCCACCCTTAGCTCAGCATCAGCAAATCCCTGTCTGACAGTAAGTTAGATCATTCCCTACTTCTGAAAGGCAGACAGAACAAGAGCACTGCCTTGGAGGGTCCACAGGGCCCCTTCCCAGCACATCGAAAGATGGTTTTGCTCAAAATTGGTTGAAATAGCTGGCAGACCCAGGGTGGTCACGTGGGCCTGTGCTGGCAAACAGCTGGGGCTCCTGTCCTCTCCTCTGCGTCTCACTCATAACCACACCTGTGTGTAGTTTAAGCCCTGTCTCGTCTTCAGAGGCCTTTATGTAATTTTATCCTTGATGATAATAGTTCTCGGTGATTAATTTTCCTCCACTTTCAGGGAAACGGGTTCTAACATGTAGCCAGTATTTTTCAATCAAGAGAAAATGGAACTGGGGAGAATGTTTTCGGGTGAATTAATCTCAAGGATTGAGAACGCAACCTTTGAGGAGATGTAATTCTTCTAAGACTCTAACTGCACAGAATGTTACAGCTGACGCCTGCAGAGGACGGGATCCAAGGTGCCTCAAGGAGGCCAACCTTCTTTTCCAGTGACAATCTTCCGCAGAGTCTGTGCACAGATGCCCATATACTTTATTTTATTCTTATTTTATTTTGCAGGAATGGAACCCAGAGCCTTGCGCAGGATACACAAATATTCTATCACTGAGGTACTACATCCTCAGTCCTTTTCCATTTATTTCAGGGCAGGTGCTTGCTGAGTTGCCCAGGCTGGCTTTGGTCTTGCTATCCCTTCTGTTACCCTCTTGTAGCTCCTTGCACTACCATTTCCGTCCCCACCCTACCCCCATGTAATGTAAATCATCTCTGAAGGACTTGTAACACCATATGAATAGTTACCAGGCTATATTGTTTAAGGAATAAAGACAAGATTATGTTTTTGATTTATGGTTGGCTGAACCAGGGATGTGGAGGTGGTGGATTGGGAGAGTTTTCTGTGTCTGTAACTACTTCATTGCAAGAAGGATTAAAAGTAGCTGCAAAATGATGGATTAACATGGCTAGGGACATTGTGCAGACAATGAGAATACATAGTTGATTTTACTTCCCTGACACTACTGCTGTTCAGGTCAGTTCATGAAGTAAGAAACATGAGGATGAATGACAGGTCAGGGGAAAATGACACCAATTCTGGGAGTATGCTTGTTCAAACTGGATGCACAAACAGGACTTACTGATATCCTCTCACCTGATGCTGGTTAGCTGTTTCTTATAAACATAGAGTGAATACATCGTAATATGGGGATAATAACATTTCCATGTGACAATATCCTCTCAAAGCTGTCCTCCCACCTTCTGCCTCAGAAAGTAATTATTTTTTAACAGGTGCATTTTTCCTACTCACTGTATGGATTCTGAGCTATGTGAACAGTTTGAAGTTTTAAAGCAAACATGCTTGCTCATGTTGAATGAAGGGCATGGTTCTCTTGGTTTGGGTGGGAAGATGAGGAAGCAGGTGTGGGAGCATTCTTATTCTCTCCTGAGACAGTATGTTGTTCTTCAATGGAACAACAAGATGGCTGGGAACCAACACTTCAAAGGGGTTATTGTATAACATGGTGTGAACAGCATGTTTCCTGGGGAAGTGAGACTCCTAAGTGTTGCTGTGATTTTATTGGTGATTTTGAGAGAAGTTACCTTTTTTTGTCCAGTTTGATGATTATAAATCAGCATGTAAAAGCCTGGTCCACAGATCTATTTTCCAATATTAGGCAGGGGTTTGTTTTTAGATGTATAAAAATTTTTGTTCTTCTTTTTAATCTTTCTCAAACATATATTTATGCAGAACTACTTTTTTGCCCCTTAAAAGCTTCTCTTTGACCGCATATTTTTCTTGTCCTCCTTCACTACTGTTCATTTATTCACTCAGCATGTTTTTTTTTTAATTTCTAGATGGCAAAGCATAAGAGACAGCACCCATGTTAGTGAGAAATCTTCAGTGCCTTTGGCTGCATCTTAATGAAAGATAAGCAGTCAAGTGTTCTGAGAATAAACAAGGTGACTGCTTGCTGTTTTAAGGTTTGAAGTTACTAGTTGCTGTAATTTGGATCCAGACCATCCTCCAAAGGCTTGTTTCCCAAGATGGCTCTGTTAAGAAGTTGCCCTACCTAGTCTGCTTTCTATTGCTGTGATAAGCACTGTGACCAAAAGCAACTTGGTAAGGAAACGGTTTGTTTTAACTTATGATTGTAGTCCATCACGAAGGAAAGTCAGGGCAGGAACCTGGAGTCAGGAACTGATGTAGAAGCCGTGGAGGAGTGCTGCTCACTGCTTGCTCCCAGGGCTTTCTCAGCCCCAGGGATGTTACCACCCACAGTGGGCTGGCCCTCCCACATCAATTATTAAGAAAATTCACCTATTTTGTGTATATGGTCAGGTATACAACAAGGACATTTGTTCCACCATGTTTGTAGCAGCTTTATTCGTAATAGCCAAAATCTGGAAACAACCCAGATGTCCCCCAACAGAGGAATGGATATAGAAATTGTGGTACATTTATACGAAGGAATACTTCTCAGCAATTAAAAACAAGGAAATCATGACTTTTGCAGGCAAATGGTGGGAAATAGAAAAGATCATCCTGAGTGAGGTATCCCAGAAGCAGAAAGACACACATAGTATGTACTCACTTATAAGTGGATATTAGACATATAGGATAAACATACTAAAATCTGTACACCTCAAGAAACTAAGTAAGAAGGAATAAGATGATCAATCCTCACTCAGACAAGCAAATGGGATAGATATTGGAAGAGGGAGAAAACAGGGAACAGGACAGGAGCCTACCACAGAGGGCCCCTGAAAGACTCTACCCAGCAGGATATCAAAGCAGATGCTGAGACTCATAGCCAAACTTTGGGCAGAGTGCAGGGAATCTAATGAAAGAAAGGGGAGATAGAAAGACCTGGAGAGGACAGGAACTCCACAAGGAGAGCAACAGAACCAATATATCTGGACACAGGGGTCTTTTCTGAGACTGATACTCCAACCAAGGACCATGCATAGAGATAACCTAGAACCCCTGCACAGATGTAGCCCCTGGCAGCTCAGGTCCAAGTGGGTTCCCTAGTAATAGGAACAGGGGTTGTGTCTGACATGAACTCAGTGGCTGGCTCTTTGATCACCTCCCCCTGAGGGGGGAGCAGCATTACTAGGCCACAGAAGAAGACAATGCAGGCACTCCTGATGAGACCTTGTAGGCTAGGGTCAGAGGGAAGGGGAGGAGGACTTCCCCTGTCAGTGGACTTGGAGAAGGGCATGGGAGGAGATGAGGGAGGGGGCTACAGCTGAGATACAAAGTGACTAAACTGTAATTAATAAAATAAATATGTAAATTAAAAGAGAGAGAGAGAGAAAATGCCCCTAGACTTGCCTACAAGATAATGTGATGGAGGCATCTTTTCAATTGAGGATGCCTCTTCCCATGTGACTCTAGCCTGTGTCAAGTTAACAGAAAACTAACTAGCTCAGAGGTGGTGGACCTTTAAAATATGAGGCATAGTAGAGGATATTTGGTTTACTGGAGATGTACCTCCAAGGGGAATTGTAGGGCCCTAATGTTTATCCTCAGTCCTAACCCTGAGGTGAGCAGTTTTGTTCCACCATATATATGTTCCCACCTCCATATATTGACTCACCACAGGTTCAAACCAACGGGACCAATTAGTCGTGGTTTAGAAGCTCCAAAACTGTGAGCCAAAATAAACCCTTCTTCTTTATAAGGTAAAACTGAAACCAAACTGAAACTGAAATCAAAGTGAGCTCTTCAGAACACAGCCACAATGCATGGATGCATTCGTTTCTCTATTGGATGCTTCCTGGAAAGTAAGGCTAGGATTCTCCCCAGATGGCAAACTAGTCACTTCTAAAAGTTTTATTTATCTTTCACTCTATTGTTATAATGGTGCTGGGGACTGAACCAAGCCAGGGCCCTGTACACAGACAGCACACACTGTGTCACTAAGCTCTACTCCTAGGCAGACAGTTTATTTCTGTCCTGATTTCCACATGCACTTTCAAAGTTATGTTCACACTGAATGCACGATTCAGGGCTCATTTCATGGAAAGCTTTTCTAATGCATTTTAAACGGCACATTGGATTTGTCAAGGGAGAGCTCTCCTGTCCTTCCTTCCTTATAAAATTCACTTACAGATTTCTTGTCCTGGGTTTTAGTCATTCTGTACCCTATAAAGAAAAAAAGTCATCGAGAGAAGCTACGGTAATAAACAAAGTGTCCCAAACTTCCAATTTCATCCCTCTGATAAAGAGTATTATCATTGAGTTGCATACCTCTACTGTCTGAGTTTCTGCTGAAATATGCAAATCATAAATATGCTAATCATAAATATGCTAACCATTCTAAGCAGTTCAGAGCATGGTGTCTGCAAGGAAGGTGGAGATATAAAAACACAATCAACTCGAACAATGTGGTGAGAGAAACCGTGCCTAAACACAAGGGATAAAGAAGAAAAGAGCCAGTTCATTCTTCTCCCTCCCTTGCTCTTGATTGCTGCAGCTAGGTTGCATTTTAGAGCCTCCATTCTCAGCAGCTTGGTGGGCTCAGCCCTTCTGTATTCTGCAGAGCCACCCCAGACTGGAGGTGAAGGGTCCTCTCAAGGGGGCAATTCCAAACCATTTTCTCTCAGGAAAAGAAAACTCTAAAGATTGCTTGCTATGAATACATACCCACTGTATTTGCATAACAGCTACCTGGTGGTCCTGGGAGCTCATTCCCAGCTTCCTGGAGGGGTACAGGGAGGGATTTTAATATGCATTCTATTCTGTGTGGTGGCTGAGGCTTGAGCCTCTAATCTCATTACCAGCCTGTGTGATTCCAATGAGTTATTCCCCTGTCTTCAGAATTGCACTTCCAGTTTGTAAGCCCAGCTAACAATTATGTTTTCATTGCTGAAAGATGTTCAATGGGAGAATGCTTTTGGCGAGAATTAAATCAAACATCACAGCAGGGCTCGACAGGGCCTGGTGTTATACAACTCCTCTTTGGAGCATTCATCTTCACCCAGACAACCTCACAGAAACTATGTTAAGCCGGCATTGATGAGCCCCATTCACCGGATGTTCAACCTGACCACGCCAATGAAGAATAATGCTCAGGCATGGAGAGAATGCTCAATTGCTGATGCGCTAGCTGAGATGCCAAGGAGTATGTAAACAACCCCCTTCAGCTGAGGCAGATTTGCCGGTTTGTAGCCTCTCTTGGGTTTTGCCACCATTGTGAGCATGTTGTGATCCGTCAGCCGATCTGCCTGAATGTCTAATACCTTCTCCACACAGAAGAGACAGATCTGCAGAGCAGAACTGCACCTGCCCCATCAGGTGTGAATTAAAGCATGTAAGGCTCTTCATTCGCCATTGAGAGCTTTATAGGACTTCTGCCTTTGGGCAGGCTTTCTAGGATCTTAGAAGGCAGGGCTTACAGATCTGACCTTCTTTGGCCCAGCATACCCCAACCAACGAAACTTCTTTTCTGGCCTCTTGTTACCCTGGAGACCTGCTTTCTGACAAGGTGGGCATTTCCAACACGAGGTTCATCCTGGTTAATATCTAGGGTGCTTATTAAAAACCACAGATGCTCAGCTTCCGTCTCAGAGTCTCTGGACCTTGGACCTACTTGAGAACCAGAAACTTCTACTTAGCAAGTTGTGATAATGGCGTGAGTGTGTGCTCCACAGATGTGGAAACCACAGGTCCCCAGTGTGGTAGCGGAATGTGGAGGTGGAGTGGGGAGGGACCTTTAAGAGGTGGAGCCTAGTGTAAGTGGCGGCAGGATGTGGGGGGAATCTTTGAGAGGTAGTGCCTAGTGCAAGAAGATTAAGTTATTGGGAACTCTACCTTTGGAACACATCACTGCTTGCCCTCTTCGGGAATTAGTTCCCATGAATGTGACTTGTTATAAAAGAGCACAACTGGTCACTGTCCTCCATCTCACTGAATGACCATCTCAGTACCTACCATTATGATACTGAGGAACGATAAAGATGTAGGGAAAAATTGGGGCCGGGTGAGAAGAGAGAAGAGCATCTTACCCTGGAACCCAGCTGAAGCCTCTTGCTAGCAAAGAGCAAGAATTTCAACACATAAGAACTGTTCAAGGTATTTCTTCTTTCCCAGATGTAAGCCTATAGTATGATTAGTAATCACACCAAACATTCTATTTAAAAGAAAAGGACATATCCTGAGCCCCAAACACAACTATAACGACTCCTGGTTTTACCTTCTCATCAGATTATAATTCTACCCAAAGTACTTCAGGAATCCCTTTATTTAACTCTCCTACAGAAGAGAAAGGTTTTAAGTAACCTTCTGAGATGCTACATGAAAGCTACTAGTTAATATCAAAACAATTAATTGTAGCTGTCCTTTGAGCAGCCCATACCCACACTTGAGTCTTCCTCTCTGAGACTCTCACTGAGTAGCCATGTTCTTAGCTTTGTCTTGCTTTCTCCAAGCTGCCTCCTTTTTTTCCCTCCATATTAAAATATCTTTAATAAAATCTACAACTCAGCTTCATTGCTCTGGCTGGTCCAGAAATTCTTTTCAGTGTTGAAGCCACGCATCCCAGTCTGACCAGAATTATGGTCCCGGAACTCCTTGGGCTGCTGGGGGTGACAATGTACAGCTGTCTCTCTCCCCTCACTGCTAACAATTCCATCCACTGAGAGTCCCTCATCATGGCCAAACAGAAGCCAGAGCGAAACGCTCCAACTTCTAGAACTGTGAGCTAAACAAACTTCTTTATTACATATCCAGCCTCAGGTAATTTGCTGTAGGAACAGAAAACAGGATAATAATTCAAATTAGGAAAAATATGAGGTTTCAAATGTCCCCTCACTGCTGACCCCTGTACGTCACTGAATAGGTGACATTTCAATTTTGGTATCATACTTTAGGATATCAAAAGATATTTCGCAAACTGTTTTTGTTATAATATTATCAGTAAGCGTGATTTGATACAGTTTTACCTTTTTTTTTTTGCTAAATGGCTAAGTACTATTTAGCATTTTGGCTTAATGTGAAAAGGTATAACTTATTGAAAAAATTTTAGAAGGTCCTATCACATGTGTTGGGTCTGGGGAAACAAGGGTTAAAAGAGCTCCTGGTGGACCATGTTCATGAAAATAGCCCAGGGACTTGGTATCTTTTGTTTTTCATATTTGGTTTCAAAATAATAAGAAAAAATATTTCTTTTATGAAGAATGGAGAAGAAGTCAGACAGCCACAACTTTCTCATTTACACAGGGTTGGGGAGGTAGGGAGACTCAGTGTCCTCTAAGAATTTGGACTCAGTGGATGCAATCTAAAAATGTTGGGGCTTATCTGAGGATAAACTACAGTATGTTTTCAACATTTTCACTTAAATGTCAACATTCCAAACTTCTTGCTGGTGGCCTATTCTGGGTATGAATGAAAACACACAAATGCAAGCTTAGGAATAATGTGGTCTGAGAGAGTTGATCAATAGCGGAACACTTGGCTGTCATGCACAAAGCCCTGGGTTTAGCCCCTCCCCACCTGGCTCTGCTGAAAACACAAACAAATAAATAACCCAAGGATAGTAGCAACCTTGATCCCAGCTTTGAAGCTGAAGCAAGAGAAACTTTAGTCCCACAGCAGCCTAGCTACAGGATAAGAACGTGTACTTTACAAAAGAACATGAACCTGTGGGCTGTCAGAGACAAAATCTGGGCCTTGTCCTCTGAGGATCCCTGAGGCTCACCCCAGAACACTCAGGAGCCACAAGACCTCGTGAGACCATCTTGAGGAAATAGTTGTGTTTATTCATTATCTTTTTGAAAGATATTTGAATTTATTTATTTATTATTTATACAGTACTCTTCCTGCATGTGTGTCTGCACAGTACAAGAAGGTACCAAATCTCATTATAAGTGGTTATGAGCCACCATGTGGTTGCTGGGAATTGAACTCAGGACCTTTGGAAGAGCAGACAATGCTCTTAACCACTGAGCCATCTCTCTAGCTCTTATTCATCATCTTAAATAAAAATAGAAGCAGGTACCATGAGCATCTCAGTGACAGAAACTGTTTGGAACCATTTGAAGACTGGCACGGTCCCTACCACAAAGAACAGAACATATCTCAGGCTTTGTGGGTCTGAGGCAGGCCAGGAAGTAAACACTGGGACTTGAGAAGGAAAAGATGCGCTTCGGAGTCTTGTTGAAGCATCTCTTGCCAGCAGAATATCAAGGACCTCAGTGTTATCACTAACATTGCTGTGACAGTTGCTGACACAGATACATTTCTTTTATATAGAAATATTTTCGAGCAAAAATGTTAAAATAGGGCCAGGAGAGTGCATGCCTATCAAGTTCAAGGCCTTTGGTTCAGTCCTCAGCTCTGGGGTGCAGGACAAAGTTATCAAATGATCAAAAAAATGTTAAAGTAGCAATAAAGCAGGCTTAAGGCCTGACACTGTGTCACCTTGGACTTCTCTCCCTTTCCATTTTCTGGGACTCTTACAAACAAGACTATTAACTCTGCTTACATTGGAAATAGCCCACTGCCCTGCCTCCCTGTGCTCTAGACAGATGTTTTGTTTGCTTTTCAAACAAAACAGAATTTTTCTGTGTGTCCTTGGCTGGACTGGGATGCGCAGAGATCTGCCTGCCACTGCTTTCCAAGTACTGGTTTTAAAGAATTCACCATCACATCTTATTAATTGCCATTCTGTCAGGTGCCTCTCAGGAACCCCCCTGTCATTTCATTCAAAGTCCTTAGCAATCCTTCAAAAAGCTCCAAAATTCTCCATATGATTACTGTAAAGACAATGAAGAGAGACTCTCTGGTAAGCCACACTTATGTCTTATTTTCCACACAAGTGCTTCTCTTTCTATTAACATTTGTTTTAAAAATCTGTTTTAAATATTTCTAACTCTGTTTCCAATTGAATTTTTTCTTAGTTCGTGTGTGTGTGTGTGTAGATGCATGTGTCTGTACACAGACTAGAGGTCAACCTTAGGAATTACAGCTTGCAGATCCTCTGTTTTGTTTTGTGAGGCAGGATCTCTCACTGGCCTGGGACTTGTCAAACAGATTAAGCTGGTTGGCCAGGGAGTCCAGGGATCTCCTGTGCTTTTGCTTGGATAACAAGCCTGTGCCATCATTGAGTTTGCTGGGAATCAAACTCAAGTCCTAATTCTTACACTGTTTGCCTGGCATGTACTTTGTTCACTGAGCTATCTCTCCAGTCCCATGGTCATAAAATTCTTTTCTACAGCATGTCCAAGGATCTTGTTTTGCAAATCAAATGATTAATGAAATGTCTCAAGTTGTTGGTGACAACAATAAATCTCCACTCCTGTCTCCATTGATGATTCTCAGTCCTGGTTCCATTCTAGAATCATCTGCAGTACTTTTAAAAACGATGCTCAGGTTCAGCCTGAGCATATTGAAACTAGGATGTTTGGTGGAAGCTCTGTTAGGCCTGAGATCCCCAGGCAATAAGGAGTCCAATTGAGAACTAAACCACAAACAAGTAAAGAGATGAATTCTAGACACAAAGACAAGCTTAGTAGGGGAAGACATTCTCGGTGGTGGTGGGGCCTGGGCCTTTCTAAGATGTCAAATCTCATTGTGGGACCCTAGCAAGTGACCTTCCAAGAGCTCTCCCAGGCCTGTCCCTGCTACTCTTTCTTTGAATGCTTAGTGCTGTGGATTGGCTTAAGGACTCCACACATACCCCAAATCATTTTGCTAAAGAATTTTGAAAGTTTAATCTGCAAGTTACTTTAATCTGCAGCAAATGCAGGTTTAAGGAAACTTGTCCCAAATCACTGGGCATCACTATCTACCATGATCATGTCTTCTCTACTTCTAGGACAGGGCTCTAAATCTTCCCTGATATAGAGGACACAGAAACTGGAATTTGCTCACACCCTGTGCTGATCACTGAATGTGTACAGATGGGAAGAAATGACTCCTGCCTCCTAAAATCTTTAAATAGAGTACAATGGCCAAGAAGAGAGCTGAGATAGGCTGCGAATAAGTATGAATGAGAATAAGCATCTCATTTATATAGGAAATTCACCTATTGCTACTCCAATAGAATAGGTAGAGAACATGCATTTGGATGAATCTTCTTCATGTACCCAGGCCTCTCTCTCTCTGCACATTCTTTCTCTCTCCCACTCCCTCCTTCTCTATGTATGTGTGTAGTTGTACTATTTTCCTTAAAACAAATAAACACAAACATGAAACACACCCCTGGGAAGTTCTTTTCACTACAAATGAAAATGTGCCATCTTTGGAACAGGGGGCTAGTGGAGACATACATAGAGAAGTACATTGCTGTTCCCTCTGACAGGACATGCATGGCAGCCCGGGGGTGGCTGAGTAGTGCTATTTTGAAGGCTATAGAGAAGTGTGTGTGCATATGGTATATGCTAGATATGTGTATCTTGGGTGTGTATATGTGTATGTTGGCATATGTGTGTTGGAAATGTGTATGCAGCGGGTTTATGTATATTGTGTTGGGTATGTATACTGGATGTATACTGAACGTGTTGTTGATAATATGTGTTGGAAACGTATATATATATTTGGTATGTATATCTATCTAGTGTATGAGTGTTTAAGGTGTGTTTGAGGCATTTATTAAGTATATGTTGAATGTATATGTGTGCTCAGCATGCATGTGAGTTGAATGGGGGAACATGTATTGAGCATGAGTCGGGGCTGGATTTACAGTTTGAGTGTGTATTTGTTACATGTAAATGTCTGCTGGGTGTGTCTATTGTATATGCATGTTGAATATGTACATATTGAATTTGTATGCCTGTCAGGTGTATTTGTTGAATATACATGTTGAGTGTGATTTATATGTCTGCTGATCATATATATTTATCCGTTGGGTATACATGTTGAATGTATATGTCCATTGGGTATCCATGTTGAATATGTGCATTGATAAATGTATATTGAGGGTGTTTGTGCCTATTAGGTATGCTTTGGGAATGTACATATTGGGTGTGTATTTATACACACCTTTGTGTTGAAGATGGGTGTGACAGAGACAGATCTGTAGTCATTGTTGAGGGTCCCTGGAAGTGTGTGCAGGGCTACTGTTGGGGACAGTCTTGCCTGGGATGGGAGAGCAGGTAGTGTTATGAACTTCAGCAACATAGGACACGGAGAGGAGTACCAGGAGAACATAGCCAAAGGGACTGCACTAATTCCAGGTCCAGAGGATGAAGGACTATGGGATTTCTTTCCACCATGATGAGAGCCTTTCACACAGGCACAGGGCTCTGGGAGACATTAGGTAGGAGACAGTATTTAGGTTCAGTTGAGTTTGAGTCTGTGAAGGTTTTTTTTTTTGCTGACAGGAACTTGAAACTCAAGAGTTATTTAATTCTATTTATTTAATATACCATAGAAATACTTGTTAAAATGCTGTCTTAGAGAATGGGAGGAAGAAATGTTTCAGCAGGCAGGAAGTGGTGACAATATGGAGCCGCCTCCAGAATGCGATCCCTGGTGAACGGTTACTCCCAGGTCTGTGCGAGCTCTAGGCAGCTGAGGCAAGCCTGTGGGAACCACACAGCGTGGGTCTTTCTTGACTTGCTGTGCACACTCCAGCAACTGGTGGCTGAGGCTTCTCTGCCTGGGTCGGGATAGCTGAGGAGGAGGTTTGTTAAACCAGACAGTCCTCTAATGAAATTCCACTTCTCGCAGTGGTCCCTTTGTTCCTTGCATAGAGATCCTGAGAGGGCTTTTTGTGTCTGCTCTTTTCTGCTCCAGATAAATAGATCCACAAGTGACAATTGGCAGCAGGAAGAAATGGTTTCTGACTCCCACAGCCCTTGCTGTGGGCTAGGCAAGAAAGCTGTGCTTCCGTTGTTCTCTTTTTTTCCGCCCTTAACTGTAATTTTCCTGCAACAGCTTGAATTCCCTTCCAGGAAAACAAAATGCGATGAAATCAGCAAGGATATGTACGGACATGCATGACTGAGTGTGTGCCAGGCATAAGCTCATCTCCAAGGCTGCCTGTTCGAGAGGAAAATACAGTTCCTTCCTGACCAGAAAAAGCAATGTGTGTTTAAGTTAAGCCAGTTCAGCTGGCAAGAAGATAATTTCAGTTTCTCCTCCCTTGCCCATGATTGAAATCCATGTCTACTTCCAAAACCACACTCATAATAATTTATTATTTCATATATTAGGGTATGTGAGTCTCATAAAGTATCCGTTGTATGCTTTATTTGATTCAACCCAAGGAACTTTACCTCTTATGCTCCCTATAGCTTCAGGCACTAGTAGCCCCTGCACTGCCAAAGTTAGTGAGATTTCGACAATCCATCAGTAAAAGCCCCAGAACTTTAATCTCTCATGGACCATGGCATCAATCACTAGAGCATGATTATAACCCCCTCCTCCTTCCAGCAGAGAACAGTGGTTGCTTGGCCCCCTGTCATTTCTACCATTTAAAAATTAGCATGAGATGCGGTATCAGAGTGTCAGACAAATTGCCCTGACTCATGTCCTAATTAATCCTGTAAATGGCTTACTGTTCTCTGCTTCAACCTGCACACCCAAACCAGTCTGAAGCTACCCAGTGTCTACATCTGAAGTGAAATCTCAGATATTTCCTGTCCTTGGAATATGAGCAGCCATCCTTCCCGCAATCATGTGGAAAAATACTCCAACTTTGGTCCTGAGGAAATGGTGTCTGTGGCTCATGCCTGCCTCTTTCAGCCTGCTTAGTGAGGACAATAATCTGTCTGTTGGTTTTGCAGATGCACTCTTTCCAGTGTGTGCTTCTGTGGCTCCAGGTCGCTTAGCAGAGCATCCTGGGGGTGTTAAGTGGGAAGTTTTCCAATGCTCTTACTTCCCAATCACCCCAGAAGCCATTTGGCTAGAAGCCTGTGCTCACCACTTTTCTCTTGTTGCTAGGGCTGTGTTACTCTTTCCAGGATGGTGATGACTCCTGTAGGGGCCCTGTGGATGCAGGGCTGAGAAAGGGTCTGGAGGTTCAGGCCAGCATGCCCTTACTTAGTGAAGGCTCTCCTCTTCAGTGTGCTCCTATCCCAAACTATCACCACAATGGGACTCTGTACCAAAACACAAGCCCAGACTGTATAGTGATGTTTTGATCAAACAAGGCCACATACATGGCCCCATATGATTATAATGGAGCTGAAAGTCCTTATCATTTGGTGACATTGTAACCTTCATCATAGTAAAATAACACATTACTCATGGGTTAGTGGAGATGCTGGTGTCAATGCATCTACCATGCCATCAGTCTTGTAGAACAGAACACATACAATTATGCACATTTCATGATACTTGTTAACAATAATAATCAGCTATGGCTCTGGTTTACATATTCACTATGCTTTGCTTTGTGTTTTTATTATATCTTTAAAAAAAATGGTTGTAAAACAGCCTTCTGAGTGGCACATACAACCTCCTCATCCATTCTGTGTCTGCTGCATGTGTTGACTGCATTGTAGCCATGGAGAGTGACAGACCTGGAAATCCAGGTTTATGAAAAATTCACATAATACAAGACAAACCAACATAGTATTTTTCAGAGTGTGTTCCCATGGTTATATGACCTTTGGCAGTCATAGCACTGGCACCAAAGGATCAAGGTGACTGTTTTCTGAGGCCCTAGCACAGGATGCTAGCGTGTCTGTTGTGATGGCTCCTTCTGTGTGGAACCTACATTCTGTGTAGATTCATGGAGGATGTATGATTTCTGGGAATCGCTTTCCTGTTTTGTTGTTGTTTTGTTTGTTT